>JAOXJM010000012.1:117707142-117717471 GCA_026413425.1 Tringa solitaria | reverse complement strand
GGTATTTATACATTTTCTCTGTTGCCATAACATATTTACAAACACGTTTACAAACAAGTGCAAACTTTTTTAAAGTTACAAATGCTTATCCTTTTGAAAAGCAGATTACCTTTTAATGGATCCCTTTTACTAACTTTAGACACACGATTTTTAAAGTGTTTGTCAAAGTAACAGGTTACTGGTGTGCATCCCAAAGACTTGATCTAAAAGTCTGGTGTTCTCTTCATTATACTCCAGCTTTCCTCAGACTTTATCTTCTCTCTTTCCAGACTTGGCAGTGGAGACATTTGGCAAAGTTTTCTATACAGCGCTTGGGACCAGGAATTTGGTGTATAAGAACCACCCTTCCAGAGTTTTGCCAGCAGGACTATTTTATTTCATGGCAGGTATGGCTCATATATATAGAAAAATGTGTGAGTATCTCTAAGTGGAACTCTCTCTTAGTTGAGGGCTTTGTTCTACAAATTACTCATGTGAAGATATTTGTCTAACCATCTTCTACAATACCTTTCAATTTTACTTTTAACTTCTTTATATGCTGTCTCTTCTGTTTCAAGGCTGCATAAAGAACTTTCTTGTTAGCATCAAATCTGGAAATTGGTTCACAGTGTGTACAGATATCAAGACTGTCAAAACAGGAGATATTTTTAAGTGTCTGATCTTCCCAATTTGTTATGCAGAGCCAGTTTAAATATTTCTGAACGTATAATCTGAAAGACTTGGTCTTGGTGACTGTTCCCTATTGATGAAACATCGAGTAGGAGAAAAAAAAGCCTATAATGCAGAAGAGTTCCTCACGTGTAGTAACAGAAGAAAGTAGACAAGTCAGCTGCACTGGACCTGCAGGCAAGCTATTTCCTTTGTCTTGCTGACAACAACCAATGCAAGACACTTCACTGAAAGGTATAAGAAATTCTACAATAAACAGTTCAGGAATATCCTGCCACGAAGAAAAGAGCTTTTTCTACCTTAGGAAGCAGAACTCTGAAAGATACAAGTATGTAAATAGCTACAGAATGGCTGGATTGTAAGCATTTGCTCTTAGAATTCTGATAACGATGATGATGATGATTATTATTATATTATTATTGTTAAGGTTCTTCAATCCTTGGTCAACCTTACTGGTTGCTTGGCCTCAGTGATACTTTCTGACAAAGGGATACCTTATACAGGCTAATGGTTTGAAGGGAGCCCTTTCTCAATACACAATTCGGACTTTGCCACCGTTCAATTTACTAGTCCTTTAACATTCATGTTAGAAGCATGGCTGATGTGCCGTCCTAGAGACCACTGGCAGCTCTGTACATTTTACCCAGCTGATCTTTTCAGTGGAGCTTTTTTCAAAGCTCTGCTCATTCTCACTGCCTCACTGGAGTCTCAGCTTCAGAAACAAACACAGGGCCCTGTCTGTGGGGAAGCAGATTTTGCTACCCTCATATTTAAGCTATTTCATACTGGGAAGCCTTTCATACAAAGATGAACTGGGATCCCTTTTTAGATTGCTCTGGGTCTTGGCCCATGTCCTTGTCCAAGTCTCAGCTAAAAGTGAATTTTTCCAGCTGCTTGAAATTATTGAGAATCAAAATTTAGAAGTGAAATGCTGACACCACCTTCCCCGTTACAGCATTTAGCTGCTTCTGTCACGGTGCAATCAGCCCTGTATTGTAAGCGTCTGTGTTGTGCGCCTCTCTGATCTAAACATTTGTGAGCTTAAAATATCAATTCAATTGCAATCCATTATGCTCTGCTCAGAAAAAAAAACCCATCTGGCTCCAAAGGCTGCTGCCGCCACACGAAGTGCTGGTGCTGCTGCGAAGGCAGAGACCTGATTCTGCCCTTGCTGTCACCACTCTCCACCTCAAGGAATGGCATTGAAGGAGCTGAAGTTCAACCACCCCAGAGCAGGTGTGGGGAACGAGTCAGCCAGGCGTATGGCTATATCATGCACTCTTTCCACCTCCTTTTCCCAGTTTTGTCGCTACCCTCATTATCAAGGAAGTGAAATTCAAAGTCTGGAAAAAAAAAAGCCAACCCATCAAACCCCAGAATACACCTTTGGATTTTTTCTCGAGGAGATGACTGTAACCCCATTTCTTTCCTGCTGAATCACCATGCAAGACACTTTCAGGCATTTCCAAGAGAGCTCTTTAAAACAAAACTGACTCCATAGGAGTGGAAAGAAAAATCGTGCTTTTTAAAGGAAATGCCAAGAAAAAGATATAAAATATTAATTACCCAGAAGAACCACTTTTTACTGCAAACCATCTTAGTATCTATTGTGCTTGCAGGTGAAAATACCTGACTAGAACCCTCTAGATGAGAGTCTTGGCATTGTGGCGTGCCTATGAGATCTGCTGGGACTACAGTGGGTCTGAAGAAAAGACACAGGAAGCCATTTTCAATTTACTGTTGCCTTGGACTCACCTTCCATGTTTTCTGCCTTCTGCTGAGCAAAACCAGCAAAGAGCCCAGTTACCTAGAAGAGCAGTTATGTTTTGTGCTATATATAGGTAATAAGGATGACAAGCTGTTATGAGTACCCAGAGAGTAAATGCTGTCATGCCACTTAGGGTCAAGATCAAGAAGATCACCAGAGCTCACTTTTTTATGGCTCTGGGGCATCTTATTTATTAAGCTTCATTACCAAGAGCGACTAACCCAGGAGTTCAAAACGAGCTCTGAATGTTTTTCTGTGGCAGGAGAGACCTGGGAAAGATGCAATTTAACTAGACGGTGCACGAACAGCTCTTTCCTCTCCATCCACCTTTCCGGTGATAATGAAGCACTCAATCCATTTTTCCACAGAGCAGGAAAGAGAACATGAGAGCACCGAAGGCACTCGTTAAAAACCTGGAAACAGCCTGAAGTTGCATAAGCTTTCCGAGGGCTTTGATGCAGGGGTGGCAGCAGATGGCTGAAGGAGGGGTACACCCCATCGTTCGCTGGCCCCTGTGACGGGGACGACAGCACGGCTCACGACGCAGCCCCGGAGCTACCGCCGATTTTTAGCACGGCAGAAAACAGTAAGCTGAGACGGGGGTTAGTTTATTTAATTTCGCAGAACCGAAAAACTGCAGCGAGTCAGGAGGAGGGTTTTCGTGAGTCATTCGGTTGTTCCCACCGCCGGGGACACACGGCAGCAGCCTTGCTCAGAGCCACGCGGCAGCTGGGACTTGCTGCTGCTGGTCTCTGCCACACGTGAGTCCAGGAAGCCCCGCGGCCCCAGCGGCCAGCACCTGCAGGATGCTCCCGATCAGCCCCTTGGCCACTCTCTGACCCCACGACAAGGTTCTGGGTCCTCCTGGTGACACTGGGTGGGTGCTCCAGGAGGGTGCTCCTGCAAAACCCTGCCGTAGTCCTGGGTGGCTGCTGGAAGGTGACAGGGTGGAGGGCTATTCGCCGCTGCGCCGGGAAAGCCGCGCTGAGAAAAGATTCAGTTCACGCTTTTGACTCAATTATGTGAGAAATGGAAGAATTCCTCTGCACCTTGCAATGTCTGCAGGGTGGGAAAGAGCATGCAGACGCAGTGTCTATTAAGTGTAATGGACTGGGATCAATAGTGATTCAGTAGCCTCATATGAGAGTCTTCCTGCCCAGCTGTTTAACTCAGGAGAGCACACTGGCCACCCATGCGCAAATGATACACTAAATGCCTCAATCAAAACTAAAACTGGGAATCCTGTCTTCCATTGCATCAAAAAAAACCCATTAATGATTTGTCTTTAAATTGTATAATTTAATTGTATATAAAGAGAAAAGAATACAGTCTACCCCTTTATTAACTGACAAACCACAAAAAATAACACCCACAGGAAAAAAGAAAGGATTTTAAATTTATTGTCGTTATAATTTAGCTAGGTAAAATACATTTAATAGGTTTGTATCCCCATTAGGTTAGGTAGAATGTTAAGCCCAACACAAAAGACAGCTCTTTAATACCTTTTTGTAGAACAATGGTCCTATAGACTTCAGTCCAGTGAATAGTCTTTATTTGTGAAAGCAGTTCCACGGACTCCGGTGCCCGCAGTGGTGACCCTCCTATGCCAGACCCAACCTTTTGTTTGATTGTCACCATAGCACTGGCTGCTCATCGATACTTGCAAAACTCTGAGCACAGAATGAATGCAAGGGGTTTTGTTGATACTTGCAGTTCAATATTCACCTAGAATAGTCACAATGGAAAAATACTAACGCCTATAAAATAATGCATAGATACTAATTTCCACAGGTGATTTCATCACCTGTATTATATCCTGTACACAACTAAACTTGAACACCATGCAAGACCCGTTTTAAAATATGTAGTCCTACTTTGACCTGCAACTTTCAGCTAGCAGAAAGGTTTACTCTGCTGGTAAATTTTGGCAAAAAAGAGGAAATTTGCACATAGGCCAAAAGGTACAGGATGAATAAGGGGGAAGGACATCATGGATCAACAGAGAAAATGGCTGAGAAAATTTCAGATCTATGTACTTGGAGTAAAGCTGGATGGGTACGTTGGCTCCCTGCCTGAAGCTTTAAAGGCCACTGCATGATGAAGAATTCACATTAATTCTTATCTTTGCACTATTGTGCAGTTTTTGGGTAAGACACAATCACGACTGAAATTTCTCACTGCTATATTAGACACAAGAAAGATTTTTCTGTGCCAAGCATGCATCACTTTTTTCCCACCCCTGAACGAAAGTACCAGTCATAGAAAACATAGTAACCCAAAATGACATTAGGAATTTGTTTTTTAGCAAATGTTCTTTTAGCACAACAAAAATGGAGCAGAAGGATATGCTGCTAACTTTCTGACATTCCCCAACAGATAAAATTCAGTGTGTAGGCAATATATCACGCTTACAGAAACTAAATGCATCACTTTGTGTCTCTGGCTGTCTTTACCACTATATATATCTTAGCAGCTTTGTGGAGCCACTATTAAATTTAAAAACTTGTAGATAGCCTAAAAGTAATTTTTTTTTTGCCATCCCTCCCAACAGTAAGGAATTTCTCTTCACAGTACCTCCGGGCTCATAATGATCTTAAAGCCCAGACCCAGGGGAGCAGCTGATGTGCTGGAGAGTGGGGCTGCCCTGCAGAGGGGTCTCAGCAGCCTGAGAGCAGCCTCACAAACACCTGCAAAGGCAAATTCCTGTATGACCATATCATTTCTGGCCCCCAGTACAAGAAAGACTTTCACAAACTGGAGCAAAGTCAGTGGGGGGCCACTGAGACGGTGAGGAGCCGGAACACATGGTGTACATGCTCGTTTTCTATAGCCTGGAGAGAGGGCTGGTTGAGAAAGGTATGAGGCAAGGGGAGAGATCCAATTGCCATTTTCTCCTACCTCAGGGGGAATTATAGAGAAAACTCAGCTAAACTTTTCTTAGAGGTGCACAATGGAAGGACAAGAGGCAGCAGTCACAAATCACAGCAAAAGAAATACTGATTTGCTGTAAGGAAAGAAATTTTTACCAGGGTTGGGAGCACTGGTATAGTTCACCCAGAGAGGCTGTGGGATCTCCATCCACACCAGTACACAAAACTCAAACGGGACATGGCCCTGAAAAACCTGATCTATCTTTGAAGATGGCCCTGCTTCAAGTAGGGTTTGGACTAGATGGTCTCCTGAAGACCCTCCAACCTTACCTGCTACATTGTGTATTTTAGTTCTTTTACATAAAGTTGTATTGAGGTATCATACCTATAGATAGATGAATGGACAGGGACAGGACATCTGGAAACACAGTAAATAAAGTCACGGGTGCAGGACATAAAGCATTATAGGGCTATAGAAACATAGAATATCATGGACTTGTAATCACTGCCCCGACATAGGTACTGAAGGGGACCTGGTATTCAGAGAAGATGGAAATGATGGTAAAAGCAGTCAGCATGAATGGAGGGACAAGCTGAAATTTCAGAAATGGATCCCCGATAAATTCTGTTTGCACACAAAATTTCTTTGAGGGAAGTTAGTGGGCAGTTGTTAAGAGTCTGTGGTAGAATTCCAGAGTTAAATTTGGATACGGATAGAGATGTTCAAATTGCTATTACATGGAGAAATTTCAGAGAATTGTCTCATTATGGCAGACTGACTCCTTAGATTTAGGCTGGAGAAAAATATTACTGAAGGCAGCCCAGACATTTTTGAGACAAGGCCTACACCCCCCATGTCATGACCACTTCCATGAGGAAGAAAAGACTGGTTAGAGCTGTAGGCAACTCCCTTCTGAGGGAACAGAAGGTCCACTATGCCAGACAGACCTTCGTATTGGAATCATAGAATAGTTTGGGTTGGAAGAGACCTTAAAGACTACCTAGTTCCAACATCCCTGCTCAAAGCTCCATCCAGCCTGGCCTTGAACACTTCTAGGGATGGGGCATCCACAACTTCTCTGGGCAACCTGTTGCAGTGTCTCACAGTAAAGAATTTTTTTCCTAATATCCAATTTAATCTCCCCTCTTTGAGTTTAACGTTACCCCTCATCCCATCACTAGACTTCCTCATAAAGAGTCCCTACTCATCTCTCCTGTAGGCCCCCTTCAGATACTGGAAGGCTGCTATAATGTCTCCCCAGAGGCTTCTCTTCTCCAGGCTGAACAACCCCAACTCTTCCAGCGTGTCTTCATGGGAGATGTGCTCCAGCCCTCTCAGTCTCAGCCATGATCATTTTTGTGGCCTTCCTCTGGGCTGTCTCCATCAGGTCCATGTCCTTCTTATGTTGTTGGTCCCAGAGTTGGACTCAATACTCCAGGTGGGGACTCACCAGAGCAGAGTAGAGGGAAAGAATCACCTCCCTCAACCTGCTGGCCTCACTTCTTTTGATGCAGCCCAGCATGTGATTGGCTTTCTGGGCTGCCAGAGCACATTGCCTGCTCATGTCCAGATTTTCATCCACCAGTACCCCCAAATCCTTCTCAGCAGGGGTGCTCTCAATCCCTTTATCTCCCAGCGTCTATTGATACTGGGAATTGCCTTGCCCAAGTGCAGGACTGTGCACTTGGCCTTGTTTAACCTCATGATGTTCACACAGGCCCACTTCTTGAGCTTGCCCAGGTCCGTCCGGACGGCATCCCATCGCTCAAGCATGTCAATCACACCAAACTTGTGCAAATTTGCTGAGGGTGCACTTAATTCCACTGTCTATGTCATTGATGAAGATATAATGCATTGCTGGTTCCAACACAGACCCCTGAGTGACATTATTTGTCACTAATCTCCATCTGGACATTGAGCCAGATCATAAGACCCACAGAGTCTGGGCTAACTTGATATCTTTCTTTTATAACTCCTTTCCCAACAAATAAAATGTGGCATCCATCAAACTCAGGCAGAATGGTGATTATCATTCTAATTGAAAAGTCCTGGTGAAACTTAAGAAAATGGGGATTAGTAGGAGATAGCTAAGGTAGGTGAAGGAACTGGTGAAAGAAAGATACTGCAGGATTATGTTGAAAAGCTATTGAAAAACTCTTGATCTGGAATAGGATTACCATTACCCTTTCAGTACTGATTACCCTTGGAACCAATCTTGTCTGAATATTTCTCTTCATGACCTTGATTTTAAAAAGTAATGCAGTAATAAGGTTTTAGGAGACATTATCAATGTAGAAAATGAGAGTGATATGTGGAAAAAATCACAAGTACCTTGCAGGCTGAAAAGTAGAAATGAGATGAAATTTCATTACATGCATTTAGTTGCTAATAAAATTTTTTAATGTAATTGAAGCCTCATCAGGGTGACATGACACCAGAAGAGCCTGTGTTTTAAAGGATCATGAAATAACTAGGATTAACCAGTGCCATGCCTGAGTCAACAGTGAATTACAATACTAGATTGTACCTAGTGAGATATTGCCATGAGAAATATGAGACCTCTGGAGAAATGTAATGTGGAGTAACTCTGTTCAGTCTTGGACATCCATATTCACCAAAAATTAATTCAGACTGGAGCTGATGAAGGGAAAGTCTATGAAGACAATCAAGAGAATGCAGAACCTCTCATGAGATGAGAGAATGTGCAGCAGGAGGAATGGTTCTTACTTTCCCATCAAAGTGTCTCTTCTTCCTTAATCCCATTTGTCTATCACAAAAGTCCCACTGGGCAGGGAGAGCAGTGCAATGCCTTGGATGGAAGGATGCATATTTGGATTGGCTGGTGGTTGGTGCCCAACAGAAAGAATAACGGTTGAAGTCTGCCTGCTTCTCCCTTTAGTGAGGCTCTCATTTGTCTTTTTTTCCTCTGACTTGGCTGCTTTTTTCACAACACTTAAAGAAACATAATTATCTTTGAGCTGTTGGCCGTTCTTTTATATTTGATTGAAATAGTGCAGTCCTTAAAAGTCAGGACCGAAGGACAGAAATGGACTACATAGTCACATGAAACTCATTTCCTTAGGGAACAAGTGAAAAATCAGGGATAGCACAAGAATAAATAGGGACACACTGCTGATGAAATTAAAAAGGCAGGACAGCAGCAGCAGGTCTCTATCAATCAGAGAATTAAACTTCCAACTGGCATATTAGATACAAAGGGTATAACTAGTTTTAAGATTGTAATCAGGTTATGAAATGGATTATATGACACAATCGCCTTCAGGAAGTCCTCTTCTATCCTATCAGAAGCAAGGGTGTGCTAATATGATGGCTCTGTCCTAATGAGTGCAAGATAACATTTTAAGATTTGCAAAGGGGCCTACAGATCAGTTTGAAAGTCATTTGCAGAAGGCACATTTACTTCATAGTACATCATATTTGTTCATCCTTGTCACTGAAAACCTTTTTTGCCAAGTTTCAGGCAGAACCTGTGACTATTGCTTGCTCTGCTTTTCTTTCTCTTTGGAAAGCCTGGGTGCTGGACTGCAGTGGTGCAGAACCTTGACAGCACAGAGAAAAGCAGTGGCAGCTTGCCCAGAACTCAAGTGCTGCACCTTATTTCCATACAAATATCCATTGAATTGTAGAAGATTTTACATCAGAATTCTTTTTTTTTCTTTTTTTTTTTTTTATATATTTTAAACAGCAGTGCAAATGTAGGCAGCCCATTACAGAGCAATCCAAGATTGCTGTGAAGGTCACAAAAAAAGAAAAGCCACGTAAAAGCATAGCGTTGTCCTCACAAGAAAAATTGTAAAGACTTAAATGAATTTCAGTTTATTGCGCTGATATGAAAAGAGTTTGAATTCCTGATGCATGAGGATGAGCTTTGCCAGAGGATTTTTTTAATGAACTAGCTAACACTTAATTTCCTTCTGACAGATAAAGTTAGGACCATGTCACAAACTGCAAGAAAGACTCTGAACTTCTTGTTCAGCTCTGGCAGGAACAGCCATTTGTTTGGACTAGAAGGACTGGAGAGCGATGCTCAGTGGCACTATGAACTTTTGTACTCTGGCTGTGGTGTCAACACGTGAAGAGTGCCTCCTAACAGAGCTGGTAAAAAATGGGAAAATGGTCAGCGAGGGAGATTTGGCGGAAATGCAGTTTCAGCAGAATCCAGCAGCTCTATGGGAGCGTGGTGACTTCAGTGAAACTTGATGAACTTATAAATTGTTCTGAACTTCTCATTTTGCTTCTGCTCTGCCATCAGTCTATATTAAGAACTGCAGCTTTATATGATATAAACTTTGATTAGACTTTGATTAAACTTTGATAGAGACTTTGATTAATAGAACTATATGGAGAAGCCAGAACAAACCCCCCAGGGGCTGATGAAGAAAAAAATGTCAAGCGCTGACTAGCCAGCATAATATGCAGTAAACAGGAATGAGAAGCTAATCTATAATTTAAACAATGTGTTAATTAGTACAGCATAAATAATGAAATCTGTGGTAAATCCAGGGAGTAATCTTGTCTATCTGCTCATCTAGGAGCAGCTAGAACACCATGCCCTTGAGTAAGACAACAGTAACTGTATGCTGACGGATAGGAGTCTCTTCCTGATCAGATGATCAGCAGGATTTTTTGCTTGCTGGTTTTTTGCTAATTTTAAGATGAGAAGCCTTTCTAAAATCAAACAGCATAGTGGGAAAATCGAAGGAAGTAAAAGGAGAGTGCCAAGGCATGACTGTCAGTCCCTGGGTGAGACTCCAAACCCAGGTGCCACAGAAAGGGACAGCCCTGACATTCCCTGCCCACCGTGTTCCCCCAGCCTCCCCAGGGCTGGCACCACCCGTTGTGTGACACCCCCTTGCCCTGGGGAGCACAGCTGGATCCCGCTCAGCCTCCACCAAGTGAGCAACGAGGAAAATAAAAGTGTCTGAGGGACCCAGCGTGCAGCCACAGGAATCACAGAATCACAGAATCTCCGTGGTTGGAAGGGACCTCTGAGATCATCG
>JAOXJM010000012.1:117680574-117692058 GCA_026413425.1 Tringa solitaria | reverse complement strand
CACAGTACTCCAGGTGGGGTCTCACAAGTGCAAAGTAGAGGGGTAGAATCACCTCTCGAGACTGGCTAGAGAACCAGAAGGGTAGAGGCTATATTTTTTCCCCACAGAAAAAAATATAATGTATTTCCTTCCATACACACATCTTTCTTTCATGACCACCAGTGTGTGCCAGGATGAATCTGGGTTGTGTCACTCTGGGGGCCTAGCACATAGTCTCACACTGCGAAACAGCAGGAGTTAGCTGCCTCCACTAACCAGTAAAAATGAACTATTGCCAACCTTCCCCTTCCTTCCTCCAAAAAACCTTCCAAATTGCTTATAAGAGCTTTTATAGGACCTGACTGCTCTTTCTGGCTCAGAGAAAACACACAACTGAGAATTCTGTTTGGAAATATCTATGCTGTAAATAACTTTTCATTCACCCTATTTATATAGCAGTCTATGCTTCAGCTTTTTCTATTGAAGCACTCAGGGAAAGCTATTAGCTAATCCTCTGATATAAAACTCCTAATAAGTTGAATGCTCATTGTTTGGATGGAGCAATCTATAAGCATTCAGGAAGCAATGTGGGATTAGTCACTCATTAAGATATGGACAGACAGCGCTCGTGTGATCTTTATGTGTTATTCAAATGGCTGTTAGTGTTATTTAACAGGAATTCAGGCTAACTTCCTGTTGGTGCTTAGAAGCAGTCCTGACTAATGGAGAATGTGCTTTAATGTCGCCTGCTTGGAGAATTTTATATAAGATTCAATTCAAAACCAAATTTGCCAGCTAGTAATATAAGTAGTGCTGAGCAGCATCTCATAAAGAAATGGTCCTGAATAACAAGCTGAACACCGCACCGCGCAGTATATCTGCGTGCTTTGAAAATGTAGCATTCAGAAATCTTTGGAATAAAGTTTCTGGCTTGGGTTTTGCCTAGGGGAAAAGCTCTAAGGCAAATGACAGCATTTTCATTCCAGCCTTTCATCAATTCCCATAGGCCAAATCCAAAGGGTGTTGGTGAGAAAAAGACCCTGAAGAATCTAGTGGGAATTTTGCCAACTTGCAGACCTCCCAGTTTGCCCCCTTATCAATATATTATAGAAGAAGATGAAGGAATATAAGAAGCGACATGCTGACAGCAACATACAAACCAAAGGAAGAAAATAACATGAGCTGACAAGACAGCAATTACTTTTAGGGCTTGAAAGCAAACTGTGGTCATTAGAGATCTACAGTTTTTAGTCTAACTGGAATTCTCAATTCCAATATTAGTTCCATCTTAAAATATAGCCCAAAACCCAAGAAGCACTGAAGGATAGTAAAATGCCTATGAGAACAAATGCTTTAAGGAATAGCTTGTATCAAAGGGCATGAATTTATAACAAATGCTGAGACTGACTACGAATTCAACAGCCATTTTGTTTTTAAAGTTATTCAGAAAAGAAGGGAGAGAGAACACAGGCATGCAACAAGAATGAAGAAAGATTTTTTGCTGTGGCAGAAATTCCCTGGATGACATGAGAAAAGAGACCTGACCACATCAATCTCTTTAACACTACATTTTGAGAAGGACAGCCTGGGGGGCAGATGAACACAATGACCATTGAAAGAAGGAACACAAAATAGCCAGGGGTGTCAGAGCCTTATATGCATATTACGTGTTTCCTATTAGCTCAGAAAAGATCCATTCATGGGCAGCAGGAGCAACTCCAATGAAAAGACTATGTAAGAAAAAAATTACTTTAGAAAAAAAACATATGAGTTGGTCTTCGTGGGCAGTTACCTCCATTTAATTGAAAATCTGAATTTAAAATGGTTGATTTAAGCACGTAAACTCTTCAATCGCAGGTAGCTTGCCTTGGTTTAGGACTGATTAAGAGCCGGTTTAAGGTAAACTGAAGTAAGCCAGTAGCACTGAATTAGTCTCCACCCAAACGTTTGAGCAAAGATTTGGCCTATGACCCTTTTTTTTAATACTGTTTTTAGTTGGGTGTAAGATCAGTAAAGTTTTGCAATGCAAAACACAATCATATTTGCATACAGATGCATATGTATAAGCTTGTCGTTCCCCTGCAGTCTGGGCCTCTTATTGCAGTAGAGAAGGATATAACATCTGAGAGAAGCCTTGTAAAACTTGGGAGACCGTACTGCTGAAATGCCACAAATATAACTAAACAAACACAAAATCTGTGTGCAGGTAGGTCCCAAACTGTTGTACGTATATGTATAAACAAAGAGCAACACTTTAAGTATCAAATCTGAATTCACCAGCACCCTGAAAATGAATGTAATTAAGAGCCTGATGTAGCACAGGAGTGCTTTCAAGAGGGTGAAACAGGACAGGGGGTTGCCAGGAGCCATAGGGCCACCTGGTCCTCCCCAGGGTGTGGGGGGAAATGCCAGAGCTGGAAGGCTCAGCTGGGACTTGTGGAGGCAACACTTGCTCCCCACAAAGCATCTGTCACTATCCTTTTGCACCTGGGCCGGAAACATTCCCCAGCGCTGGTTCCCCCAAACATCCTGCAGGTTAAAAGAGCTCTGAAGGGTATCTCCAAACTCTACTTTATCTGTGGTATGTCCATTGAGACTGGCAAACTTAGGGTGATCTGCTTCACCCTTCCATTACAACCTTAACCATAGAATCATAGAATGGCTAAAGTTGGGAAGGGGCCTCTGGAGATCATCCTGGCCAACCCCCATGGGTTGCTCAAGCAGGGCCACCACCTACAGCAAATTTCCTAGGAGCATGTCTAGAAAGCTTTCAAATATCTCCAAGGATCGAGACTACACAACCTCCCTGAGCAACCTGTACCAGCATATACTGATGCATGGGGTTGTTCCTCCTCTGTGCAGGACTTTGCACTCTCCTCGTTGAACTTTATCAGGTTCCATTTCTCCAGCCTGTTGAGGTCCCTCTGGATAGCAGCATGACCCTCTGCCATATCAGTCATTCCCCCCAGGTTTGTGACATCAGCGGACTTGCTGAGGGATGATGGGGCAAGCTCTGGAGCAGAGCCAGCATTGACCCCTGGGGTACACTGCTAGTTACTGGTCTCCAGCTAGATTTCATGCCCCTGTCACAACCCTTTGAGCTCATCTGTTCAGCCAGTTTTCAATCCACCTCCCTGACTGCTTCTCCAGGTCATACTTCATCAACTTCTCTATCAGGATCTTATGGGAAACAGTGTCAAAAGCCCTGTTGGTCTAGGTAGACAATATCCACTGCTGGCCCCTCACCTACCAGGCTGGTCATTTCATCGTGGAAGGTTAATACTAAAACTAAGAAGGGATTAACCCCCCCTCTAGTGGGAGGTGTCCCTGCCCATGGCAGGGGTGTTGGAACTAGATGATCTTTAAGGTCCTTTCCAACTCTAACCATTCTCTGATCAGTATAGCAGAACTTATGGCCAGGTTTATAGATACAGTATTGGTGAAAAAAGTGAAAGCTTACAAGTAAATTAAATATTAAAAAAAAAAAAAAAGGAATTATATCATCTGTATAGCAAGCAGATAGCTCTTTAACCACCCGTCCCTGCCACCAGAAATCCCTCAGACATATGGCAGATGCCAGAGCTGGAATTCCTTGTTCAGAATGACATCCCATCTCCAAAATGCCACCTGCTACGAGTGTGATTCTTGGCCTAGACTTTACAGATTATGACTTCTTCAAGGAATATATGATACATGTCTTCCTAGCTCTTTGCGCAGTGAATAAAAATGGTCTCAAAATCCAAAGTGCAACTGAAGTTATACATAATGCTAATAATGCCACTGTTAATAATAATAATTATAAGGCTGTTTGGCATTATTTGCTTAAATTAAAAACCATTTATATTAATCCAGAGAGAAAATTGCATGAACTTCCTTTAACCTTTGCAAACCATCAAGAAATTCAGTATTTTTGGCTAATTATGGTTGCAATTCATGGGGCCTGCATGCCTTCTGTGTCAGCCAGGTAAAATAGCAGTGTCTCCATGACATTTCCTTCCTCTGTGGATCCCAATCACCCAAGTGCAGAACTGGGTTTTCCACATGTGCTGCAGCTCTGAGTTTAAGGGCTATTTGAGGTGAAGGTGGATAGGGATGTAAGAGTGTCTGATAAAGGAGGTAATAAAAACTACAAACTGCTCTTCTCAGCTTTTCAAGAGCACAATTAAGAATTTGCTCTATCTGCTGGTATAGCTGAGACCAGAAGCTAAAAGAGCTTGGGGAAGCAGGTAAAAGTAATTTTTCAGAGCTTTTTTTTTTTAAATAGAGAATGTTATAAAGAGGAGCTTTCCCTTTTTAGACCTACCAGTTCCCTTTCTGGCAGGAATCTGTCTGCTTGCTCCTGGCTCCCAGGCCACACATATAGCCTTGGTTTCCAGAGGAAAATCAAAGAGAAGATATATAACTCAGAAGACTGCTTCTATACACAGAAACGTGTACATGTAGGAGGGGTAAAGAAAACACACAGGGATACACTGACCAAAGTGCTCCAAAGGAGCAAGGGTGCTCCAAAGGAAGCAAGGGACTCGTAACAGGTTAAGAGGTGGAAGACTATGCAGCTGGCTTCCCCACAGCCACAGTTGGTCCTAGGTGTCCCTTGGCACATGCACCATATTCCTTGAATTTTCAGCCTTCCACGCTCTGCTAGAAAATAAATTGTTTAGATCTAGGAGGGATTACTAAAGCTAGCCTTACCAGAGACCTGTGTATTAGTGTTCAAAGATGCATATCATTTCCTACAGCTAGAGGCAGCCATTTAGATTTGGCAGATGTTATTTTATTTGTTCAGGCTGAAAGGTCACTATAATTCTGCCAGCTTTATTTTCCGTATTTAAAATGTCACCCCAAACAGGTAGCTAAGGTAACACATTTGCTTTCTACATGTCTTTTACCACTTTCTATGTCAGAGAAGGTCTTTTATGTCTTAGGAATGCTAATTAAGTTTGAGAACTGGTCTTTGAAAAAACCACTTGAAGGAAGTGAAGCACCTTTTTAAGATGATTGTCTCAGTTCCAAGGGTGTTCGATTCTATTGTTTTCCTAAGGGCTTTGACATGTTTGCTTCTGGGAGCATTTCTTTGCTCTCTCAAAGCATCTCTTCATGCAAGAAGACAATTATAATGATCTGAAAGGTTTCCTGCTACTGTCCTCCATTTCTGTGCTCACATCTACTTGTGTCTGCAATTTGCACCTACAGAAATACAGGACAAATCTGCCCCCGTGCTTTGAAGGCCATTTCAAAAAAACAAAGTCACAGCTCTATGGAAGCCTACATCCATCATCTATCTGTTGATACCCACTCTCCACGAATCCTGGCTGTGGAAACCCTGTCCGTCCTTCACACCAGCTCCTGCACATGGCTGATTCTGTGCTGAGCTGTTTCAGTATGTCATGGAAGGTAGGAACTACCCATTCGCCTCATTTAATTTTGGTTAGTCTTCTGTCATCTTAGCATGCTGAAATGGCTCCGTGAGGATGACAGAGCACCAGAAGCACAGGGGGAGGCAAGAGAACAGTAAGCTGTGGAAAAAGGAAAGTGGGACCACATCACCCAGCACTTGGAGGGAGTCCCACTGCCATGACAGGGCAGCTCCATTTATCAGTGGCTCCAGGGATGCGGTTTTGCCTTACCATGTTTCTCCAGGGAATACTTCAATTATTTTTCTAATTAGAAAGCCCCTACCTTTAACTGACATTTGAAATGCAGGTATCTAAATGTATTTCAACTGGCATGCTGGTCAAATATGGCTAACTGCACTCCAGAGACTCCTGTCTGCTTATTAACTAACTTATACCAGGCACATAACAGTAATAAAGACCTTTCTGTGCATTGTTTAATTCAGTGCACAGCAATTTTATTTTTTTTTCCAAACTGAAGAGTTAAACCTCTTGTTTTGTGTTATAAATTACCTGAAAGGAAGAGTAAAACATTCTGGTATTGAGGTATATTTCTGAATAGTTTTCTTCATACATTCTGTCTTTCCATCTTGTCCTTGTCAAGATGGACATGAAAGCAAAAAGACCAAAAAGAATCTCTAGAGAAGAATACTTATTTTCCTCGTAAAATACATTAATGATCAATGCTGTCTCTAAGGACCTATGATTCTTTCTTCCTTATTGTTGTGAATGTTCTAAACCAAACTGCAGACTGGCATGATGTACTTGTGAAGCACCAAAGCCCTAGGTCAAGATAAAGACCACCATTCACTCTTCTAATTTGCTTTTGAAATTAAGTTTGAAAAACTCTGCAGAAAACCTGTTCCTGTGCCAAGGGTTGCCTTTTGTACTGACTATTTAAGTATTTTTCACAAATGTGTTTTTATTCTTTTTTTTTTCCCTTCCTGACCGCATGGTTTGAACATACAGGTCAATGTGACCTTACAACTTCCTAGGGGAAAATTAGTTGCAGAGAGATGGCAAGCAAAGAAAAGAGACACTGACAAAAAATCAGTGGGTTTTCTGCAAAATACATTTACTGTTTCTTGGCAGTCTCTGCCCTCAACTCCCACCTTTGCTTTAGTAGCATCTGCTGTGATTTTCTTATCTTGCACTGAGTGGTTCAACCAGAATTTCATTATTTGGAAAGTGCATTCCATTCACTAATGTGTATCTGATTAAACTTGGCTCGGGATTACCTTAAGTTAGAAGCACATTATAGCTACATCTTCACAGAACACTGAAACATCCCACTTCCCAGAAAGCACTGGCAGAGGCCCAACTCTTACTGAAATCAGCGGGACTGAGACCTCTAGCTTCCTTCAAATATCGGGTCAGATCAGTAAAATGGGATGGGCTGAGGGTTGTACATACAACCATACACATATATGCATGGACATGCTTCCCACATAGACACACTCACGCGCTATACCATGCTATTATACATCGGCTGGACACTCTACAGCAGTCGGCGTGCTTGTGACCCAACTGTTTTTCCCAGAAGCAGATCGATATTCAGCAAAACCGTTTGAGGGAAATGAAGGCAAAACCCACAGGCAACAGCAACCGAAGCTCTCCCAGCTAAATCCACCCAAAACAGTAAACTCAGGAAGTCCAGCCAAAGGCAAATAAGAAGCCCCAGGCTTCTTCTCGGGCCTGCCCACCTTGCAGTACATTATGTTCTTGCATCAGTTCTCCCCATGGTCCCCAGGCTTCTGTGTGACTTCCCTGGACTGAATGGAGTCCATTCCTCATGCTACAATCCTCTGTCTGGCTGTAAACGTGTCCCCCTGCAGGGGTGAAGCTAGCCTTTAGCATTAAATTGCCATAGCTAGGCTTGGACCACTTTGTCTAAAACATGAGTGCATTAAAAAAAAGTGAAGCTGGTCTTTGCCATTCAAAATGAAATCCAAACAAAAAAGGAAATGAACAAAAATAATAAGCCAGTCCAAATCCCTTCAATTAGCTGGCTTTCAACATTGTTCTTTTCACACTCTTGGACTTCAGTATATCAAGCAGGCCTGGAAATCGATGAAACAAATTTCAGCAGTCTGGGAATCTGACCTATGTTTGAAAAGGGTGGACCTTAACTAGGCACAGGGAGTGCCAGAAGCCATAAAGAAGAGAGACCCTCTTGAGACCTCCAAATTAATTTTAATGAACCGAGGAATTTGACTAAGCTCCTGTTAAGCTTTTCACATTTGAAACTGCTGTTTCAAGGCAAACCTGTGGGGTTTCATCCATCTCTATCTTCTTGGCTTGATTTGAGCTGTATCCTGGTGACGAGGGGAAACACTTCAAGCAGGAGGGGGGAAATGCTCTAAATGATTAGCATCAGGAGTGAGGAAAATTCAGTCCTGATTCTCATTTTGTGTATCTCTCATAAGCTTGCAGAATCACTTAAGTGGAGATAGGCTAACAACATACTCGGTACAAAAGATAAGACAGAGATCCACAGAAGGCAAGTGGGCTCATAGAGTTGAATGCAACTCAGCTAAGCACCTGCAGCCAAGAGACTGCTGAGAATCTTGACTACCCCTCTGAGGAACAAACAGCTGGTGGTATCTCCAGTTTCATCCATGAGGAATGCCAGAATTATGGCAATGCCCAGAGCCTGGCTCAGGTGGCTCAGTGTCTCCTCCCTGCTCTTGTCCATATGGGAGTTACCAAAATTTACATCCCTACCACTCCCATACGGAGCCAATCCTGGCTATAACCTCAATCACTCCTGCACCCAACCTGCTCCTTGCTCCCTCACACTATTTTTCTGGCCCGAATACATTGAGTGATCAAAAGCAGAGTGTGCTCTTATTGCAAAACTTTCCTGTGGCCTTCTCCCAAGAGAGGGGAGACTGGGGCTTGAATCCCCCGCAGGCTGGGGGGGACCTGCAGGAAGCCCATGAACTCCCTGCACACTGTAGGCTGGCCCTGCTATGACTTCTATAGTTTTAAGATAATTACCAAGAACCGGAAGCTAATTTTCAGCATTCAGTAGGTAACCAAAACCAGATGAGATTTCAGATACCTCCTCAGTATTTTCTCCTAAGTGTTGAAGGTACCACAAGACAGGCCATTAATTCTAATGCAATATAGTAGCTTTATCTCCTTTTACATTTCTTATCATCTCTATATGGGAATGGTACTGTTCAGTAACATTGTATGTATATTTGGAGACTAATTAAATTAGAATCTCAAAATACTAGCTCCCTGGGATGGAAGGTGCTATATAAGTGAAAGATATTATATTTAAAATGTCATGTTAAGAGAAATTTTTTGCTTCAGAAGATTATCTCACTGAAATCCTCAACGTGTTTTAAAGTTGAAATTTCATTAACAAGTTGTCAACACCAACCCCTCCTCCCCAAACTCTCTTTTTTCCCTCCCACAACCCTCTCTTTTCCCTCCCACTCTTTCCCCAAAACACCAGCCATCTAGAAGCATCTAGAATGGCAAAGGAAAACCTGGCATTCTTAAAAGAGAATCAAAGCAAGCAACAGGAAAAGTTGATTTCTTTCTAGGGCTAAAAATGCTTCTCTGTCTCACACATGCAAAGTTACCTTATACACAAACACACATACAAACACACTCGCAGAATGCATACGTACAGGCTTGACAGCTAAATTTATGCACACAAATACAGTTATAGGTTAAATGAAACAACATTTTGTTTCAGTAGCAAAGAAGAAATGACTGGAGACTTTTGCCTACCTAGTTCCTCCATTTTAAACTCTTTGCAAGCCTCATTTTCTACTCATTAAACTAACGAATTAGCAGAGCACCGGTTCCAGTTCTTCTGAAGTGGCTAGATGCAAGTAAAGACCCCATCAATTCAATTTTGACCAGGAAAATAATTGCTTCACAGTAGATATTGGTTATAAATCAAAATTGCATGATTCCTTTCACATTTCAGGAAATAATAGCATTGTGTCCATTCCAAAAAAGTCATGGCAATCTCAGGTACTTCCTAATGAAGACTGCTACCCTCCATCTGTATCACATCAGGCAATATTTTCTCCCTTGTCTCCTCTCATACATTACAGTTTCCAACGGTTGTTAAATGCATCCTGGCCAGCCATTCTTTTAAATTAGCACCCCCCATAAGAGGCAATATCCTTCTGAATTCCCCCAAGAACCATTGCAGCTGTAATCTGCACTTAATATTGAATTTGCACCAGAGAAATTCATTAGCTATGAACGGTATAAGACTTCCTTTACGCATGCTTTCATTTCATTCATCCAAAAACCACCACAGTCCTTGGCTGCAGCAAACAAATTTGGCCTCTTTCCAATAAAATCAATTGTTAACGCACATACTGAAAAAAGTCCTATGTGTTCAAAAAAGGATTAGTTACAGCTTGGACCCAGAGATTTTATCCTGATGAATATCTTTTTAGGCTTTAGCAATAGCTTATAGGTTGAAAAACCCTGTTTGTTACACATGTATCACAATACTCATTCCACTTATATTTTTAGCAAAATCTGGAATATGACACAGAAATGACATAATAGTTTTAGACAGGATTACAGGCTACAATTCTAAAATCAGAGCTATGTAGATATTGGAAAAATTTCAAATGTTCAAATATTCCTTCCTCCAACAGTAATATGAATATTGAAGTAGTGGTACCAGAGCTGTTGCGGTTCTATATATATACAACATAGCAAGTAACACTCTTTCTACATATACGCCTGCATACACGCATACACACCAATATTCTCTGTGGTTTTTGCAATTTAGTGTTAATACTTGATGTTATGACATGGTCATCCAAACCAGGTAACAAAACTAATGTCATGCCCTTTAAAAGTCTTGTAAAATTGTAATCAATTACACCCTCTTTGAGATCCCAACAAATAGGAGAGAGCTTGAAAAATTAGTCTTGCAAAGCTTAAACTGAGAAGCAGACAAGGGTAGACTGACTTGAGCACTGCAGCATTCATGAACTAAATCATTTGTCACTGCATGTCTTAAATGTAATGAAGTCTTGAAAAATGACTTTTCCTTTTACAGCTTTTTCCCATAAGGAATGTAGCTACATACAGTATAATTATAGTAGCATAACTATATACAGAAATTCTCCAGCCCTCCATTTTAAAGGATGCAAAAAAATCCTATAGCTCTATAGCTTTCAAGAATGAATGTGTATTAACAGAACCCCGGAAAGTAATTATCATGATAATCTAGGACTCTTGATAGTTAAATTACAACATCTGACTCAGATGGAGGTAGGACGGTTCAACACTTGGTATTGTGCATTTTGTAGTGAACAGACTCAGAAAATATAGTTTCCTCTGTATATTAAAAAGGCTTATTTAAACCTGATTCATTATTTTGGATAGGCAAATCCCCACACATTCCCTGAATGCAGTAATTTTCTTGCTTTTTAATGACTGTATTTTATTAAAACTTGTCTTAATATCACATATAATGAAGGTACAGAACCAAGGAGATCCAGACTTTTCCAAAATGCACTCATGAAAATCAAGAAAATTCAACTACAGACATGTAGTACGGAGTAGATTTGTCAGGGTTTTGAAGGAGCTGCATTCCCATAGTCCTTTCTTTTTCTCCTTAGCACAGGTTTCTCCAGGCCACATAAAGCAGACCCAAACTGGGGCTGTACCCTGAAGTTAAGATATATATAAATGCACTGTACGGCTTCTGCCTTTCAGAAGTAAAGTAATCTTAAACTGAGATCATCAGGAGCAATAGAAGCTCAGTGTCTCCTTTAAATTATTTTTGCTCAAGTGCTTTTATTTGAAAAATTCAGCTACAGGTATCTATATGCAAAGCAATAGGCCAAAAATCTCACTGTCCTACTTTACTGCACAAAGATGCAATGTAATTGCACCAGTATTTGACCTACACTTGCAAAAAGCAGGGTAAAAGTAGAATTATACCCCAGATCCAAAACTTCTTTCTTATTTTACACTTCTTTTTATACTTCTGAATTATTTCTCATGAGCACAAGCTTGCCTTCTCTTCTTCTTCATACTTTCTGTACCACCAGGTCCTAAAATCACAGAATCACAGAATCACCTAGGTTGGAAGGGACCTTTTAAGATCATTTAG
>JAOXJM010000012.1:117642651-117657064 GCA_026413425.1 Tringa solitaria | reverse complement strand
GGGAGATGCTCCAATCCTTGAATCATCTTCGTTGCCCTTCACTGGACTCTTTCCAAGACTCTACCACTGATTTTCCAACTTTCTACCACTGATCAGCTGAAAAGCCATTTAAACTTCAGCTCCCGTAGCCCTCCCTTGTGTGAACGTGTCTGAGGGCATCAAACATACTTAACATCCTGCATTAGGTATGTCACAGCTGGGAGGAAGGGCAGGAAGCTTCCCACCCAAATCAGGGCAGGGAGTACAGGTAAATAAATGCAAAGAGCTAAGAGGGAGCATGAAAATGAACTGGTTTTGATAGCAGAATGAATATGGGCTACCTAAATACTTCATGTGACTTAGATGCTCAGTTCCAGCAGTTATTGATGCTTGAGGACAAGATGTGAACACAGAGATGTGACATCCACCTTGGCCTGCCAGCCATCCTCACAACCTCAGGTACTGAGATTCCTCCCTCTCTTCTACACGTCTCTCCCATTTCAGTTCTGACCAATCTACAGGGCTTCCCTCTCAGCTAGCTATTTTCTGCAAACCTTTCCTTGAAATTTCTCCTGTGCATGGTACTGGGAGCTTGTGCACAGAATTGAAACTCCCATTGTATACAAGCTGTCAAGAATAAGTTATTGCAACAAGAAGTAGAATAATGGTTAAATACCATTAAATATGGACTTTGGGAACGTGCAAGGAGATATGCAATCAATGTTCACTTATGTACCCTGATGGATAGACTCAAACAGTTGAATGTAACACACGCTAAGGCCCTGTCTGCACTGTGAAAATAGAAATGGGTGGCACTCAGACTATCCCCATAATCTAGTACAGATGTAAAAACCAGCACAAAGTAAAACTGTAATCAGGGCAGCTTAATTTAGTAATGAACTCTGATTTACTCTGAGAGCTGCAGTCAGCAATTTCCAATTTGACAAAATATTCATGCATAGATATTCCTACCACTAACCCAATTTTAGCATAAATGATATTTAATGAAAAATGAGTGAGCAGTAAATATTGATAATAGAAACTGAAAGGGAAGGAGGAATACAAAATTAAATTTATCATAAAGGAAAAGCAAATAACCTGTTTTGACAGTCTTTTTTTCTTGTATTTTTTTCTCCTGTGTGGTGGGTGAGAGAAAAATCAGTAAAAGATTGTAAGAAATAACAGAAGCTTTGGAACTTTGCGTGTAGAAAGGCTTGAGGGTCACTGCCATCCTCCCAGCCCTCTGCAGAATTTTGATAATTTGATGCAATCTGGAAGCACTTCAGTGCCAAAGAACAGTGGCTGCCTTCCATCACCCAAGTTTACTGATCTGGTTTACAGGTTCAGTGATTTAGCCCTTCCTTAAGATTAATGCTATTCTTGCAGTTATTATTCTCGAGGAAGGTTTTTTTCTTAACTGTGATTATGAGTGAGGGAATAATTTTAGGGAACAATTTAGCCCCATGTTTACCTTGCAAAATATCTGCAAGCAGATTGTAACTCCCTTCAATTTAGAATTCAAATGTATTTAATGTATTATTTTTTTCCTTCTGTGGATTAATCATTAAACTATTTGCTGTATTTGATATCTGAACTGTGCGGTTTCGCTGCATTGGTCAAAGTGGTCACACAAGCTTGTTTCAGACTGTATTGTGGTGCAAGATCTTCACTCGTGCCAGTGTTAAACAAAAGCCCTGCATCTACTCAGGCACATGACTTTGAGACAATACTTATGAAGAATTACACGGGTAAAACTTCGCTCCTTGGAAGCTGAGGAAGGGGCGAAGGGAAGAAGGCACAGCTGACATGCTTCCTGAAAAGCTGGAACAAATATTCACTGAAATACTTACAAAGTGGACTTGAAAGAGAAGACTTAAAAGGTGGCATTTAGAAACCTTAGTCCAAATGTCTGTGAAGACTCCAGCACAGCTGCCTTCTAACATGGCAACGCCAAGGCTCCCTGGGCACTTTCAGGTCAAAGACCTCCCCTGGAGGCAAGAGACCTGCACCTGAGCACACACGTAAGTCCCAAATGCCTCTAGGTCTTTTGGCTATGTGACACATTACAGTCATCTACAGCATTTCATCTGCAGTATTCAAACTACCTCGAGCAAATCTACCCTGCACTTTGTTGCATTTATTATTATTTTTTTGTGATTTTTTTTGTTGGTGGTTTGGTGGGGTTTTTTTTTCCAGGTTGAGGGGCTCCCAGCAGGGTAAATTTTCCCCCTCTGTTGGATCTCTAACACTTCCCTCTCTCTGCACCGCTCCCCTGGGGAGAAAGGCACAAGGGAGGAATCACACCAAGAGATCTTTCTCTGCCAGCTGTCTCACTCTGGTACTGCCCCCAGAGACTATGAATCTGGCTGATGGCAAGGGCTTATTAAGTAGTGCATGCATAGTGCCACCATGCTGCCTACAAAACTTGGTGGGCATCTCCCTGGTGTGGTACTAAGTGATCAGACTCCTCAGAAACAGATCTGAAGGTGATTACACACCAGCTACTGAAAACCTCTGCATGGTGTGCGGGAACGGCAGAAAGGTCACGAAAATCCCAGCATTGGAGGACAAACCCCAGCCAGGGAACCATTACTGTGTAGGGCTAAATTATCACTGTGCATTGACCTTCATCGAAGTTCCACCCTGGACAAGTCACAGACATTTGCAAATTGGAAGAAATTTTCTCAAGACTAGCTGTTAGAAAGTCATTAATACTTTAGAATAGTTGCCAATCATCTAATTAAATCAGAGAATACTACCGCAGTGATGAGAAAAATGTAACATTAAGCTCCTTTAGACAGAAAAAAACCAAAGAAAAAAAAATGATACCAAGACTGGGGTAAGTACATTCCCCTACATAATAATGAACTTTTCCCTGTCAGGCTGTGATAGAGTCCTTAGTATAAATGTGTATTTGGCACTTGTCTTAGAAAAGTTGAGTACTATTCAGCATTGTTCCATGTGGGCACTCCTACCCCTGGAGCTGCAGAAAGAGAGCTCATGCTGAGAACGATAAGAGCTGGCACCAGGTGCATAACCTAAGCATTGAAGGGCAGGGCACCATATACGCTTAAGAAGCAAAGAGCTCCTGGGACACACTTCTGTCATTATGGATTTTTCATCCTGTGCCAGATAGATATAGGTCATTTGCTTTGTCAGAGGAAGTGATTTTTAAGAGTTACTTAGCACCATACTACAGGATAAGCATTCAACACCCCAATAGACTGCTTTCTCATTTCAGGGTACATACTGTCTTCCACCGTCTCTTACGTGTCCTCTCCAATTGCAGTCCTTTTGGTCCTTCTCAAGAAGGAAATGTTCCCATGCTACTGCCATGTCATCAAGAATTTCTTGTTTATTCCCTCCAGTTACTTTTCATTTGCACTTCCATGTGGTCCTCCATGACCTTCCTTCTCTCAGTTCTGTCATGTTTTAAAAAAGGAGCAGGAATCCTTTACTCATGAGATTGGGCACTACTAGTGGCAGTTCAGATTTTTTTAACTTTCTCCTTGTTAGTGTTTGTATTACAATTACTTTTTTCTCCTGTGTGTGTTTACTGCACCCATAACCTGCACCTTTACATAGATGTCTCATACACAAATGCTTATTAAAGCACCAGCAAGGAGATTCAAGATGACAATGCAAACTGATGCATTTTCACAAGCATTATTCACATCAAGGAGATATTACTTATTTGCTACCTGGCAGCAGTGATAGGGCTTGTTAATACTCCTGCCAACATGCTATTTCTTGACAATGTCTAACAATAAATATATTTATTAATTTTTTTTTTTTAATCTTAAATCAAACACTACACATATCAAACAGAAGCCCTGGCCAAATAAACTAAACAACAAGCAATATCACTTTTAGGAATACAGCACTTGGAAAGCTGGCTTTTAACTGCCAAGAAAGTATTTGTTATCATGAGGCAATACAGTTTTCCTTTAAAAATGCAACTATCAAAATTTTATCTATTTTGTAGAATCATATTGAATGATAAGTTGCTTTTCAATGGAAGAAAGTCAAACGTCAAATTTTGATAGTAGCTGATTCATGCTTTTTAAGCTGTTAAGCTTAAATCCTAATTTGGTACTTACAGCTGACATTATTTTTAAATTTTATATATGATGTTGCATTAATGAAAGACCAAAACCATCAGTGCTTATGTTGGAGACAATCAATGAGAAGAGAAAGGATGTCTGTTTCATGAGAAAATGAAATTTGGGGCTTCTTTCCATTTCACATTAGCACAAATCTGCCACCAACCTACGCTCCAAATGTTAGAATTCTGCACAGATTTGCAGTATCTGTTTCCTACCAACTCTGGTTTCTGTTACTGCGTCAGTCAAAGCCTGCCATTCGGTAGCCACTGCTCCCTCCACAAGAAAAAAGCCTTAAAGACAAAAGTAAGTCTTCCACAAGTAACAGGAGGTGGCACAGGTGGACCTCAAAAGCAATCCTAATGCTGAGTCCAGCTCCTCTCTGGGAACTTCCTGCAGCCAAATCTCTGGACATCAGAAGAATGTCATCTGCAGCACATGAAATGTAGACAGGGTTGCTTGACAAGTAGGACTCCTTCACGGCAGGAAAGGGATTATTATTATTTTTCCCTGTTATTGAGTCTCATTTTGGTCAAAATGGGACTAAATGCAAATGTTTCAGTCTTTCCAGAGAACCAGAATCCCCCTGAGCTTTGCAGCTGCTTGGTGAAAGTGATTTTTCCATCAGACTCACTGCTGATGCCGTCAGGGAAAGAGATGCTCCTCTTTTGAACTCTGCTTTGGTTTTGTGGAAAATTTCATCAAACACAGCACATTCTGAATCAGAGAATTCTGCCCCTAGGAACAAGCACTTCAGGATGAAACTTTGTTTTATCAGACATTTCCTGCACATGGTATTCAGAGACACTCAACAACTGCTGTATCAGATGAGTAGGAAGAAGCTCTATTCAGCAATCAGGACCCAAGCTCCGTATTTGCACTCAAAGGCAAATTGAACTGGTGCGTCTATTCCTTTCTGCCTTTATAACAGTGGTGTCCTGCTGTTTCTTTCACTAGAAATTTTTAATCTCATCTGGTCACTTCTTAATCGAGGCTACTTTTAGAGAAAAATTATGTACTATATTTGCCAGTTAATTTGATCCTGACACACTACTTCTTCTGGAGAAATGCCGGATGTTTCACACACAACGCACAAGGAGATGGCAGTCGGTTTAAAATGGGAGTTTGCAAAGATCACGCATGTCCTACAATCAGCTTGGTCTGCCACATGCCTTGAGCCTCACTACTAGCAAAATCTCCTTTGCTATCGATGCATTCTTTGACAAGTTAGGTGTGCACAACAGTGCCTTTAAGAGAGATGTTTTCACAGGTATCCTTTTGCTTATGGTCATTTAAAGTAGAAATCTCTTGTAGAGTAAGGTGCCATCACATAGTGGAAGTGCTTACATTACATGGGATCCTTAAAAATAGTCTCCCAGGAAGCTGTCATTGAGTGTCACCTAATCCAAACTCTTACTCATAACCAGGGGTTCTGAATTTATGAGATATTATGTGCTCCTATGGATTTAAAGTAGTAGTGTGGAAATGTATACAATCAGGAAGGATCATATTTGCACCACATGATGAACTTAGTTCTTCGGGGTGATTGTACTGCCTGGGCCACCCCAGAAAGGGGCTACATCTCAGCAGTGCCCTTACATATAACAAAGGCTAATGTCATGCCAGGAAGCATTTCATACCCTGAAGGTTGAGAGCTGGTAGATTAGATTAAGTTTGTTAAATTAAGAGTTTTAGGAAAGTCCTGTGAATGCAAGTAGACACAAGAAAATCTGCAAAGAGGGACAGTAAACAAGTAAAGAGAAATACTGCCCTTCGTACAGTTCCTATTTTGGAAGGCAAAATCAGGCTTGTCAAAGAGTCTGATAACTGAGTTGTCCTAACACTATCTGGCACCTCTGATTAATCCAGCAGCACATTAGCATGGGAAACATCTTCAAACGAAAATAAAACAAGAATGATACTTATCACTTATTTTATTTCTTTTTATGTCCTTTGCTAATCTAGTCTCATCAAACTTGACTTTGTGTCAAGATCAGATAACACCTGTTCCTGGGTAGTTTATGATCTACAATGTTCTCTGTGTGTGCGTGTGTGAAATACTTATGCAACAGATCTTTGGTTTTATCTGTTAATCTTCCACCGTAAACACAAATGAGATGAAGAGTACCTAGAGAGCAAAATTAGGATGAAAAACAGTATTGTGTGCATTCAAACTGGACTATATCCAAAGAGCCCTTATGGTATTTGGAATAAAAAACTTTTGACCAGTCCACTTTGGCAGTGTTTTTTGCAGGGAATCACTTACTGGGAGTTACAGTCTCCTCACTGAAAGCACTGGAGACGATTTTCATTGCAGAGTTTTTGCATAAATACAGGGATTGAGAGAAGCACAGCCCAAGCTTGACTCTAGAACTATCTACAAGAACATAGAATGATGGTCCCCTCAAGCATAATCAATTTCTCATGGTTTTATTCCTTTTATGACCTTAGGATTCTGCAGAGAGGTTCAGTTTTAAGGATAAGAAGCCTGTCCATTCTCAGTGGTGATTTAGAATAAGAAGTAAAGTTAATGCTGCATGTACTTTAGAATCTTTTCTAAGCTACCAAATTACACACAGGACTAGCAGGGATATGTTGTTAGTAGCTTTATCTTTAAAAAACCCTCACCTGTATTGTTTTGTTTCTGAAAGCCCAACAAAGTGAGGAAGAAAAAAAGACAGAGAAAGAAGGAAAAAAAAAAAGAGAGAAAGTCAACCTAGACTCACTGAAATAAATACTTCAGCACTGAAGGACTGAGTAAATCGAATTCACATTCTGCTATCATTCTTTAGACACACATGGCCATGACATGCATGAAACATAGTCTGCAATTGCAAATCACAGTATTAATAACTGCAGTTGAAGAGTCCTTTATTTTTACAGCTATCCGACCCATTTCAGTAGGGCCTTGACAGGAGTATGCTACTACTGTCTATGTTATTTCAGAAGCAGGGGTGAAAAACATGAGTACAAAAGGTATGATTCCCTGAGAGGAGTTTATTGAGTCCTTGGAGTCACTGTCAAACTATAGATAGAAAAACCCAATTGCTACATTGTCATAATTTGCTCAGGTGTGTGCCTCTTTCCATGAAAAATGCATACGCTTTTATCTCAGCCTCCAAAAAGGATAGGAGGAACTAAATGTGCTTTCCTCATCTAGCTATAAAACTGAAAAACATAAGCTTTTGCATTATAGAAGCAGTATATTATGCTCGCTATACCCTTTTGTTAACTCTGGGATAGTACCTGGCTGATGTCTAGGTTATTTAGCATAAGCAATCACAATCTATCCATTATGCTAAATGAATAATAATATCTTGTGGGCTATGAAATGACAGAAATTCATCGTTTCTCAGACTTTGAACAAGTTTTTGCCGATGCGGCAATATGAAATTCCATGGCTGAATGCACATTCATCTTAAGGTGAACACTAAACCAGGAAAAATGTAGATGTTTGTCTCCTCCTTGTTTGCCTTCAGGAGAAAATTAAATTTAAATAGTCGTCAAAATAATTTCCTGTCAAAATAAACATGTAAGCATGGCCACGCACACACTATTTCTTTGTATCAGTAACTGAAATGTCTTCCACCTCAGTCTAGAAAAACGCTGTTTGATCTAGGGTGGGTTGCTTCACAGAAGGGCCAAACTCCTCCCTCTCTAAAGGATCGGCTTGATTGCACTTTTTTCATCTGACAGGAGAAGCTTTTGTGAACATGAAATAAAAGTGGTCCATTCAACGATATGATACAAGATGTTGTCGTATTTTATTATCCCTGCTTTTGCATTCCTCTAATAGTTTCCCCAGTGGCACCAGGATGCTTCTACTCCCACCAACAATTTGATATTGCACCCCTCAGTCATATTAAAAAAAAAAAAAAAATCAAGTTCCTGGGACTGTAAGAAGCTGAATGGGAACTCTCTGAACAGACCAGCTGTTGCTGATATGTAAAATGAAATTCAATAACCCCCATTAGGGTTCATTTATAGTAGCTGTTGATAACAGCTACTTTGTATTTAATGAGTGCTGGCTTCTTTTAAAACATTAATCAAAATCTAGTGACTCACCCTAGGTATGAAAATAATGTCAAGTACCAGATTTGTAGAGCTACATCTACCAAAAGTAGGTCTTTTGAGGTACACACCTTATCTTACTGCCCACAACCCTCAACATAAATGAGAATGGCTATGCATAAAACATTAACAAATGCCGGTCCTATATTTATAGATTTAAAAAAAAAAAAATTAGTCACAGCTTGAGTTTGCAATATTACAAACTGAAGGGCAATTAAACCATTTATATGCAATTTTAATTCTGCTTACAGAAGCTGAGTAGCACAGCTGGAGCCATGTCTCTGTAACTCTACCACAGGATGGCTATACTATATTAAATAATGAAAACAAAACAAAAAAAAAGCTACCCTGAATTTCTCTATCACAGAACAGTAACTGCTTCTTCTTCCAAGAATGCACTTAGTCATTTAAAACCAGTGACATGGCATGCTTAAAATAAATTAATTTGATCAACATCATCAATAGAGATGTTCAGAACTCACAATTCCCATACTGTTGGTAAAGTCAATATTTAAGAAGAGTTTCGTTTCAAGTTGGAAAGATAGATGTTTCTGGGTAAGAATGCTTTCTGAGAATGCCTATGAGGGGAAGAATGAGGAACTAGACATTTTAGTCAGATTTTTCCAAATTAACATAAAAATGGAGACCTCGTTATGAAATGCTATAAACAATAAATCCTGCAAATTTGACATTACAGCTCCCAATAATCCTGGATTAAAAAAAACCAACAAAACAAATCAAAACAAAAAACCAACCAAACAAGAGCCAACAAAAAAACACCAAAAAAAAGCACACGTCGCATTAAAAAAATATACAGAAATTAACATTTTATCAGGCTAACATCACTTGTCCTTCTGCAGGCAGCATGAAGCTGACCTAAAGATATGAAGCTGGCCTAAATTACTTATTACATAGGTCTGGCTTATTCAACACATTTATACTGCCTCCTGACCCAGTACCACGCAGCCTGGGTGTGCAGGACCCAGTCCTACGGGCTTTAGCACAGCCCTGGCTCCCAGATACCTCAAGGTACCGGCATGGCTCACAAAACCCCCTGCTTCTCCCCAGGTGGCTTTCAGGCTCAGAGTACTCCTTGCTCCCAGGCCACCTCTGAGCAGAAGACCTGAGAAATGATGGGAAAGGTTTCAGCCAAGCATGAGGAATAAACCAGGCCCAGCTGGTTAGATGACCAAAGCCAACTGACTCAATTCTTCAAAACATCACGTTTCAGCAAATAGCCTTCCCTGTTCATCCTCCTCACCCTCAATAGCAGAAAGAGATTACATTTTTTTTGTTGGAAATGCTCTTGACCAGTTCTGAGATGTCTGCAAAGAATAGGTGACTTGGCTATTTAATGAACTTTTTTCATAATCCCTCTCTGACTGCCAATTTGTTTTATATAATAAATCAAAAGGCTAAGGATCAAATGAAATCATGCAGAGAATTACTTCAAGGCTCATGGCATCATCGGTACTTTATACAAAAAGTCAAAAAAGCAGCAAAACAGTCTTTTAAGTGTCTAGACAAATGATTATTTTAACCAGTAATCAGAAGTGAATTCCACCACCATAAAAAGACATTAAAATCTTTAGGAGGCATAAAGTTCAGTCTCGGGCTACATAACCTGCCAAATCTTACATTAACAAACGGTCAGGAGCAAACAGGGATGTCAAATATTTTATACTAGAGCCATTAAGTGCTTTGAAAATACAGTGGTAAAACCTTTCATTACTATCCACCACTAAAAGGAAAAAGTGTAAAAATAGGAGTGATATGTCCTAAAAGTCACAGTTTTTGTACAGCTTCTCCATAATGTCATGTCAAGGCCAAACCTCAAAGAAGACACAGGAACTCCCTTGTTAAAGGTTAGAGGAATCAGCCCCCAAAATGATAGGTATACACAGATTAGTAGTAGTTTTATCTTTTTTCTGACTGAAAACGTTCCTCAGTATAATGATTTTTTTAAGTGTTAGAGGTTATTATAAATTTTAAATTATAATTAATTTCCATCTCCCTTCTTAGAAATAAAAAAAATATTGTTATCTGGAGCTAGGATGAAAAGATATTACATAAATGTGCTCACAGGCTGGAATCTCACTGGGAAGAAACAGTATGAACTCATACCTGTGCTTTTGCAGAAGGACAACTACTATTCAGATAACTCTGGACAAAAAAAGGTAAATATTTTTAACAGCATATAACAATTCACAGATAAAGAAATCTCTACCACTCATATCCAAGGGAACTGAGAACAAGAAGGACCAAGCTTGTCCTTGGCATATGGAGGATCACCATATTTAATAATTTTAATCTGATTTGAACACAAGCAAAGCAGCATCTGCGAGCTCATGTCAAGACAGTGCATTTGGTGACCGTGGCAAATGTCCAAGCACTCCAAAGGAATCTGAACAGACTCTACTCAGTAGTTTTATGGCATGCTTTCACCAAACCCTGCCCTGTGAAAATGCATTTTGTGAAGTCCACGTGGGGTTTTTCAAATAGGTCAAATGGAATAAGGTTTGTACAATTCAATTTCATTGACTTTTCCAGTTCCTTAAAACAGGAAGCACAAATTTGACACTCGATGGGGAAAACCAAAACACCCCCCCCCACCTCCCAAACACACACTCCCATACTCCTCTTTCCTCAACCCCTCCTAAAAATTCAGAGCCCCCTCCATGTGTGAGCTGTTCATGCTTTTAAGCAAGTACTTCTCTATACCTTAGGGTTGGCAGTTATGTAGGACTATTATTCAAAATAAAACCAGTGGCTTGTGGAGGTGGTGTGATATATCAAAACGTGTCAGATACAGATCTGTTGCTCTTTGTCCCTGAACATCACAACAAACTAGTGGCAGTGAAATATAGAAATGTATGTCGATCCATCAAAACAGTCTGCTCTCAAGCTGTATTGGTCAGACAGAACAGTACAATAACAACAGGGCAGAAGGAATAAGTAGGCTGCTGCACCTTCTGGGTGAAGGAGTTCATGTAGAGTTTGAGAGAAGGTTGTACATGTGACTCCTCCCTCCAGCAATAAGGTTCATTATACAAAATTTCTCCTTGGCAAGGGTAACATGAAATTTTGCCATTCGCAATATTCATACCGCGGGAGACTCATGCCATTTTCATTCAACCATCTGGCCACAGAACATTGTTTTTCAGGGTATTATCCAGTCTGATCAAATTTAGACATTGCATCACCTCAGTTTTACGTGTTTGGCGAGGGAAGGCTGTTTAGTTTGCCCAGTTTCTCTACAAGTCAATGGAGAGATTCAGGTACCTTTGAAGACTTGCAAAAGTATATCTAGTCTTGCTAGCTAATGTATTTTTCCTTTTTTTTTCCTGCCAATATATGGAATTCAAGCTTTTCCATAAAATATCAATCCAGTCTGCTTAAATGAGGGGTTCATCTTTTTCACGCTAGGTCACAGGAAGCTAAAGGAAAATTTTGGACGGCTCCATTCACTTAGTCCACAGAGTGGTGGCACTTCACAGAACTGTGTTGGCAACAAAAATGTGTGAAAGACGTGGAAGATCGGGATGCCAGGCTATCTTCAGCCTGATCAGAGCTGAGATCATGTCTCAGGAAAGTGGCCTAGTGAATACCGAGAGTTGGTTAGACACCGTGTCACTGTGTCCAGCACATTGAAGGGGAGCAAGTACTGCAAGAGGTAAGTCCAGCATACTAGTTAAAACATCCAGTTGTAAGAGGACTTATTTACACATTTCCCATTAAACCATGTCCTTGTCATATTGCTTATCATCAGGGTCAGAAACTTAGATCCCATCCCTCTGCCCCCCCAGTACTGTCCTTCTATAAGGTGAAGCCAGACACGAACATCACACCGTCTAGTATTTGGGGCTTTTTGGTTCAGGTACCTTTCTGCCTCATCTTAGACCATGATATACCTTTTGGCGCTCAGTTCCCCAGAAAGAAAAGCTCTTCTCTGCATACAGACTGACAAAATATTAGTGTCTGGGAAATACTGAGACTACATGGGAGGCATCTAATGAATTTCAATGCCTGATGGATTTAATAGTCTTACTAAGTAAGCAGGCTGGATCAGTGTCTAGGATTCATCAGGGTTTAAACATTCTAATTCAATTGTGGGCAGGATTCAGGCAGACTGGATCATAGCCTCCCTTTTTTCATGTCCTTAAAACAAGCAGTAGCAATGAATACTCCAAATTGCAGTCCATAAAGGTATTCTAACAGTTCACAGCAACGAGCTTCACCAGAAGCCAAGTTTCTGACTCCTTATGTGTATATATGTTTGCTTACATTAACAGGAGTCAGCTGAGATCTGATATAAACTCTATATAAAACAAGCTGACAAGTTTTTAAGGGTTAAGAGGCTCCAGAGCTATCAAACACGAGTAACTTGCTCCCACTCTCCTAGTTATGCTACAGAGCATGTTTGCCGTGGTAAGAAGCTTGTATATCAAAAGGGTAAAAATGAATGAAAAATCTCTCTATAAAGGCCAGATGCCAGTTATCTTACTGCCTGAGACAGAGCTCTTGAGCAGTTAAGCTTTTATAGCTTAGAATGAGAAGAGAATATACCAGATCTATACATGAAGGTCTATCGTTCTTGCAAAAACCTGTGATATTATGCCTTGCTCACACTCTTTAAACCAAATGATGCTTTCCTTTACGAATGCATATTGTATCTTCTGTTGATCCCATCTTCCCAATCAAAAGACTCCCAAACACAAAATCAAGCAACCAAGTGATAAACCTGCTAATTTAAACATCTTTGCTACACAAGCCACTGAAGATCTGAGTTTGAACTTCTTTCAGTCTGTGAAATCACCTCGAGGAAATTAAGACAACAAGCTTCACACACAAGCAGTGTGCACTTTTGAGAGATCAGAAACACAGTTTGCCCTATAACTCTGTCGTTCTCACCTGCAGTATTGTACGCAGAGCTTGTTACTCCTTTCAAAGAGAATATTGCTGAACTAATGGAGATGCTCAAGTAAAAGAAATGAGAACACTTTTCATAAAAGAAAAAAACACCTTCTGTCCATGAGTATAATTGGAAAATACTGGTGCTGTCAGCTCAAGTAAAAGAAATGGGAATTATACTAGTACAGAATATGTAAGTAAGTGATGTTTTGCTTTGCCTGCAGAACAAAGGGCTACATTCACAAGACTTGAGAAACAGGTAAGCACCTATAATCTCAGTTCCTTTCTCAATTTCTGTTATTGATACAAACAGAAGAATTCAGATTTTACACTGCTCATTCCTCTCAGAGCATATCATGTTGAGTTAAAGAACAATTTCCAAGAAGATTCAGAAAAGCTCATTTCCAGCATGTTTGTGCAGACTGGTGGTTAAGGCGTTCTCTTCCAAAGGCAAATGATGTGGGCTGAAATCCTCCCACAAGAAGAAGGATTTAAGCCTAGACCTTCCATGCTTTAGTAACTATCATACAGTAAGTGAGAGCAATAAAGAATCACTGTTTTGCAAGAATTAGTAAATTAAGCAAAATAGTTTTGGAAGTACCCATTTTTCATTTTTTCCAGTTCACGTTCACGAAAGTGGAGCAGAATACAAATATACAAAATAATTCAAGTAGAAGAAAAGGCAGAGTGTAAATAGGAGTTTGCAATCATAAACATGAAGAGAAAGGCCACTCAATGAAACAGAAAGAATATCACTGAGTATACAAAACAGTTATATGAAAATGCTTTATTGACATGCTAGGCAATGAAACTATAGAATTAATTTCTCCAATGAATTCTTGAGGTCAGGAATATAGAAGCCAAAGAAAAACATTTATATAAACAACAGAATTGGAACTATTATGGTGCAATTCTTGGCAGCAGCATTGACTCACAAATTTCCAGATTTAAGTCCAACTCCTATCAATCAGAATGAATCTAGAAATAGCCTTCAGCTTGGTCTACACTTGAGTCTCATATTCTTTTTCTGAATAAAGTTTGCCCTAGATAGTCCCTGAGAATAATCAGACTTTCTTAACATGGAGTGTGATGTAAAATGAATATGTCGATGTTACCATAAAATTTTTTTGTCAAAGATATCATAAAAATAACTTCTAGCCCATTAAAAAGGCCATATTCTTTCAAGCCTAAAATGTTGTGTCAATGGCTTCTCTGTACAAGCAGCCAAACTAGAATCACAGCCCTCCTTATTTTGCAGTGAAGTTCTCTGTTTCATGACCATTAGTTAAAAAAAAAAAAAAAAAAAAAAAAAAAAGAAATAATTAAATGAAAAGGTATGACCATTAGGA
>JAOXJM010000012.1:117613202-117624354 GCA_026413425.1 Tringa solitaria | reverse complement strand
CCAGGGAGGTTGTTGAGGCCCCCTCCCTGGAGACATTCAAGGTGAGGCTCGATGAAGCCCAAGGCAACCTGGTCTAGTTGGGGGTGTCCCTGCTGACTGCAGCAGGGTCGGAGTAGATGACCTTTGAAGGTCCCTTCCGGCCCAGATGATGCTATGATTCTATGATTGAATGAGAGATAAATGGAGATATCTGCTCAAATTCAGAAATCCATTTAAGAAGAAAAATAAAAATAATGTAACCACAGAATAATGTCAGTAGGAAAGGCCTAGTTGAGGCCATCTGGTTCTACATGAGGCCAACTTTGAAGTTATATCAGGTTATTCAGGGCCTTGTCCAGTCAAATTTGAATGCCTGCAAGAATGGAGACCCCACAAGCTCTCTGTGTAACCTGACCTCATGTCTGACCACCCTTAAGGTGAAAAACTTGTTCCTTATGCCTGGTTGTGACTTATGTCTGTTATTTGTCAGTCTTTCACTGCACACCTCCAAGTCTGTCCTCTACCATGAGGTAGCTGAAGTCAGAAATTGGATTCTCCCTTCATACATCATATGCTCCAACACCCAAATATACATCATATATATAAAACAAAATAGTTACAACTGCTGGTTCTGTTTTCAATATTGATTCTGTTTGCCTCTGTGACACAACTGAATATGCAGCACAATATAAGCAAAAGTGTTTCACTGCTGCAAAATTAATCTGGGTAACAGCACTTTTCTCATAGTATATCGACACCACACTGAGCACTTGTGCTTATATTGGCACTATGTTTGTTCCCGGGGGATGTGGAGGTTTTTGGTAAGCTCTCTAAATTATTTTCAACTGACCTGCAGAACAGCTTGCCTCTCCTTCCTAAACATCCACAGAGTTGCAGGAAGGCAACAGAAAACCACCAGTAATGGAGTGGAATTAGCTAGTGTCTGCTCCACGGGGCAGTTACACTAATAAGTAACAAACTGTCCTCCTACCTTAAGTTTCAGCCTATACTTCCTGATGTGTTTATTAACTCAAATTGGCGTATTGATGGACATAACTTGCACATTAATAGTCCCAGACGTTATTTTAAAGAAAAGCAAACAACACACCCAGAGGAAAATAAAGGCTCCAAGATTAAACTGAAAGGCTGTGTAGATCAATCTTACTTTGCAGTTTTGCTCTCTGTAAATGGTCAGGGATAAGATGTGTCTCTTAGAATAGATTTTCAGACTTAACTCAGAATTTCCTAGTTTGGTCAAAGCAGTTAATTTAGAAACCCCCAGTGACTAAAATGTAATCTGCAGCTTTCATTTTGCAAGCTATTACACAGATTGAATGCTATTACCATTTTTCTTTGTAATATAGGCTGCTGGCAAGTATATTTCTTTTTTTTAATTGTGCAGAACTTGAGAAGTGGGGTGCTAAAAGACATTTTTTTAAACATTCTTGATAAAAACCCACTGAATCAGCCCCATGTCATATCATGTGTGGTCCGTACATCTGCACGGTGAGGAGGGGTTCACAGCAGCTGTATCACAATGTTTGTCACAACTTAATGCTGCCAGAGTGGGTACGTAGAGTGTCCCAGGTGTTTAACCTTGGTATAGAATGACCACTTCACTAATAAAACAGACGGAGAGAGCTGTACCGAATAGAGAGGGTGGCACAGGTAGGAAAGGGGTAACAGCCACTTTTTCTGGACATGTTCCCCAGCTCACGCTCTCAAAAGAAGTATGTGCTCCTGCTCCAAATAAAGAACTATTAAATGCCAAGAGAGGGGCGTCAGCACCACAAGCAGCCAGGTGAACGTGCTTTGTGGGAAGGAATACGTGAAGCTATAACTCCAGCAGATTTTGAATTTGCATTCTCTCCGCAATCTGAATTGCAGCTCTCTCCGCAGGCTAGAGAAAGAGAGGAGCAGGATGTAAGATACACGCCAACAGATTTAATATCATTTGTTTTATTCTAATAGGTAAGCTGGCACGGGTAATTTTCAGATCCATTTTCTTCCCAACACAAATTTCGGTACAGACCTGCAGTAATTCTGTTTCGGTTACTGGCACTGCACTCGTGGAGTTATTTAGCGAGGATTCAGACTTTTATCTTGGCACACATTCCGTGGTCCGCTCAGCCGGGTCACAAGTGCAAGCCAGAGCGTCCGACAGAAAACCTACAGGGTGCTAAGGCTTTGCCCTAAAGAAACAGTGGAGAAAATATATTCCAGAAGGGTCAAGAGAGAAGAGAAAAAAAGATAAGGAAACAATCGCATATATAAACTGAATGTTTAAATCTTTTTCCTCCTGGAAATGTAAGATGACAGTTCGGGTGAATAGCTCTCACATGATGCTGTCACCCTTCATTCTGCAGCTCCAGCTGAATGACGTCTAACAGAAAGCTCTTTTCAGCTCACCTTCAGGGATTAGATTTTTGGAGAATACTTAGGTAACTTCTAATAGATGAACGTTAAAAGGCATTCACATCTCTAATGCAAGGAATGCTCTAACTGACTAATGCTTCACGGTTTATTCCTATATACTGCTAATGCACTGCAGTGTATAGTAGTAACTATCAACTTGTAAAACCTCATTACATCAATATATAATAAATCACTGTCCTTTCTTACTAGTAAGAAAATGTAGAAATGAAACGCATGATATCTGATATTCTATCACCCACAACACTATCTATGTACAGCCCATCCCTAAAATGTATAACCACCATTAAGCATCTTCCCCAGTACAGTTTTCAGGACTAGGCAAGCTCTTTGTCAAAGGACTGTATCATAGCTACAGTGTTACGTAGAATAATACAGATATTACTGCTTGCTTCAAGTTCTATTAATTTTAAAAGTAACTTGGCTTCCATCTTGCCTTGCACCATGTTTAAAAAAAAAAACCAACCCTACAAATCATGCCTGCTCAATGTATGCTAGGTCAACTTCTTGCTATGCATTACGATCGCATCAGATAGACGTGCTCTTCTACGCTACTCAGACAGATGTTGGAAAGACAGAGCAAAACAATGCAGTACAACACAGAGATATCAAACTAAAGCTGAATGGTCTAAACCTGATCCGAGCCCATGCACACAATTACACTGTGATATCCTAACAAACTTGCAGCTTGCACAGCTTGTGCTTCTCCTGGTACCTGGGCTGTCCTCTACATATGCTACGCGGTAATTTTTGGCCTGAAGAGTTCATGGTCTGAAAAAACAAAGCCATACATGGAAAATAGGAAGAGAAGAGCAGCAAAATACTAGTATTCCTCAAGTCCATGAAACCTGCCATGAGCACCTCAGCATGTGCTAGACCATCGGGGTTAATAACAGGGAGGAAATGACCAGCGTAATAGCAAGCACGGGTTTTGCTAGGCTCATGTGGTTATGCTTTTGTTGAGATTTGTGATTGCTTTCTATATTGCTTGCTATGCCAAGGTAGTGAGAATATTAAAAAGTAACTAAATCTAGTTACTACTAAGCAATATCATCACTCCCTCTGTCCTATGTATAAGTATTGCTGCAAACAAACTGCAGATATTTATTTCCATACCAGTCAGGTTCTTCAGTAAAAATATTACTTTTTAACACCTCTTTTGTACAATGAAAAGCCCAAGTTGCAGATGGACGCACAGACAATCTTCCAGAAGGTCAGACAAGTCAAGGCCAGCATCTTACGTAGGAGGACAGTTTAGACTCAATGGCAGGAATGCAAATGTATTGGTTACCTGACGTAAGTTAGGCAGAAGCTCAGCAAGTTTTAACCAATCTCAACAGCATCTAAAAGCTGCAATTAAAGTTTCTAAAGCAATAACAAGCATTCAAGCCCCTCTGTTGATCTAGCCTTGGTAATTGCCATGTGTAAAGGTACTGTGTTGTAGAAAGTATCTGCATGGATGTCAGGACCCACTCTTTAACGTTAAAAACAAGTTTTGGGTTGCTTATTTTTTTGCTTCTACAGAAGCACCTCTATGTGTTTTGTACCTATTCTGGTACTAAGATTACTCCCTCATAATAAAATTGATGGATTATCCTGAAATTTAGGACATTTGTGGTGGCTGGTGAAAAAGCTTTGCAGAGGTCTTGCTTAGAATTTTACTGCCCTAAAAAATTCAGAGTTACGAATACCTTGTAAATGGAGCTTCTCTGAAAGGCTAGGTGTAGAGGAATGCACCTAGTGCATGAGAAGGGTCTCCAGCCTGTAGAGTGAGACTGAAACCATAATTTATCACTCACATTAATACGGTAGATTAGCATGCTGTGTGACATACATTTCTCAAACCCAGAAAGTGACTGTAAATAGTCAAGACAGCTCTTCGGGTACATCAACTAATGTACATGGACTCAACTACACGTGATAAGAGGAGGATGGCTGCCTTCTGAGCAGGATGCCCCACTGGGGAGAGGTGATGGGGCAGAGTCAGAAGCGTGCCCTTGCCAAACTGAGGTCTCCCTCCTAGCCTCGATTCCCAAAACCTAGGGGAAGGTCACAGTGTAGGATTACTCTGGCTCTGCCAGCTCTCAATGCTGGTGAGGGCTGTGGTGATTTCCTGAGCTGGGCAAGGGAGCAGGCGGGCTCTTTGCCAGTAAAAGAAGAGCAGGGAAGGGGGTTTAGGGTCAGCTCTGCTCAGCTTCATGCAGTAAGTGGAAATGGGAGGGCGAGATACACTGAGAAGGAAAAAGAGCACAGAAAGCTCTTGGCGATTATAATCTTCCAAACTGATATCCAGTGCCCACAAGAAGATATTATTGCACCACGTTAGCGACACTACAAAGATGAGGGGCGCAAAGTATACATCTAAACATTGTAAACCTATTTATATGATGTACAGTCCATGCACATAGTAACACTAGTTTTCTGTCAAAAACATACTACGATTTAATTTTTGTCACTTCCAAGTAAAAATGTTATTGTCTTTTTTTTCTAAGCTGCTATACTAAGAATAATAGGTCTTTCATTGGGGTTTGGTGATGTATAACATTGGGTGAGTACAAAAAACCCAGTATAAATGTCAGATGAGTGTTTGAGGGGAGGACGGTGTCACTCAAAATAGAAGAATTTACTGTGAATTGCACAAAACCTTTCAGCCTGGATTAGCAAAGTGTTTCACCTAGCCCCAATCTGCAGGTTTTGGCTAATCACCCACTGAAAAAATTTTGCCTGGCTCCACATCCAGTAGTACTTTGTATTCTGTAAAGCCTAGCTATACTTATGTCCAACAAGAAGATTTTGAACTACTGGATTTACATCACAGTCGCTTATTAAAGCCCTGTCTTGCAATCTGATCTGGGCTAATGACATGTAGGCTCTCTCTGAATCCTCCTGCCGTGTTAGTGCTACACATGAGTAGGGAGGCTTTTGTCTGCATTAAACTGCATGACTGAAGCACTCAACATTTTTGCTTATACTTCAAGAGGGGGAATCTCAGACTGGGATAACCACCATTGACTCCCTGTAACCTTGGGCAAATCACCTCACCTTGCATGGCTCATTTTAATCTTCTTTTAAACACGAATAATAACACTGGAGAGCACTTTTATGTCTTTGGATGAAAGACTTAATCTAGTACAAAATATTTTTATTTAATATCAGAGTATAGCTTTCAGAGTAACATCTTATATGGAGTGGAAAATGATGATCTTATATAACCTGTTGTATACGGGCACTGACAGCTTATCCTTGAGGGTCTGGCAAGAAATAACTATGAGAAGGTAATGGCTGAGCAGAATATTTTTCTCTAGCCATGACATATCCCCTAGGACACAAAGGTCTCAGCAATTAATTTTGTTCCTCTTTTGAGAAAAATACATTAACCAATATCAGGGAAATCCTGTGGTCACTTGGGGCAAATGCACCCAAAGCCCAATTGCTGTTCTGCATGGCCAGATTTTTTTGTCATTCCAGCCTCTAAATGGCCATATTAGCCCCTTACAAGGTAAGCATAATGAGTAAGTGAATAAATAGGCACTATTTTGTGTAAATTTCCTTACAGGTACAGAATTAATTCTAGTTGTATTTTGACCACAACCCAAGCAAGAGCTCGAGCTCAAACTTAGCCAGCAGATCAGTGCAAGTCTACTCCCATTCACATGACCAGGGCAAACTCCTGGATGTTGGTGGAGTGGAAGCTTTGGTCCCTCCATCTGGACAGGAGGCACAAGCTGAGCCTGGCCCATTCAGCTCTGGATATCATGTGCAAGAAGCATGCTGGAAGGGCTCTTACATGATATACCACAAAAGCAGAAGGAATTCATAGCATGTGAGCTTTATACGCTCATTTAAAACTATGTATTTTTGCAAAGCACCAACCCACCAGCAACCTCCTTCATTCAACACATATTTGGGGTCAAGAAATACTTCATACTCTAAACCACCAGCTAGACTTAACCAACAGGACTCTAAGTCAGACTCCATCAGCATGGAGTGTGTTGAAGGGAGTTCATGCTGGAAACCCCAACTGAGCACACATTTATGGAAATTCTTCACCCTACTGTTGGGAGACAAACAGAGCAACGCATAGGTGGGTACCAAGTAAATATTTGTAGGTTAGGGGCTGTAATGAGTTATGTGTAATCTTCCAAGTTTTCTCTTCAGAAAATGTCTCTGAAGAGAAGACAGTTTATAACACAAGATAGCAGAATATTCTCTGGGAGTTTGAGGTATAAAGACCAGACCTGAAAACAACAAAAGCATAAAAAACATACAAGAAAGTGCAAAGCCTTCTAAACTAACCACACTGCAAACCCTTTCAAGTTAAGGCTGTGCTCCTCTAATATATTTCTACATACATTGAAGTGTCTTGGTGAAAAAAAAAATGCATGTAAAATAATAATAACAACCCTACTGAAAGCATTTTTCTCTAATTTTATAATTAGAAATTGAGCTAGAAGAAGGGAAAGCCAATTTAGAGATAGGTTCATTCAGAAAATGGCAAGAGAATCTTAAAAAGACCATTCTGTTTTTATCTGCTTTTTAGTGGTGCTTTTTGGTAGTATTCTGGTTATTCACTTTTCACCATCAGCTGGCCAAGTCATCAACTGTGGGTCACTCACGGGAGAGCTGATAAATGAACTACTAGAAGGATTTAAATTTAATGTTAGCTTCTCCATCAGAGAAATAATCAAGGTATGGGTATACAGAAATAGTGAATGTTGAATCAGAAATACAGTGACACAGCTGGTGTTCACAAATAAATAACCTAAGGAAATTTGTTTCTGCTCAAATAGAGAAGAGATAGTAAATAAATATTATTACCTGTAAATAAATCTCTTGCAAATGCTTTTGCAAAACAAACAAGCCTTTCCAACCCAGTCAAGGCAGACATTTATTTGCATGCCACTGAAGCCAAAAATCTTGAATAATTTTGGCCATTAGAGTGTACTTACTCTGCATCTATTTGTCCTGTCCTTTAAATAGAAAGCTAATACTCCATTCTCCCTTGAAGGCTTATTAGCAGATAAAATGCCAAAGGATAAAACAAACACAAATTAAATGGTGGTAGGATTCCCAAGAGAAGAGTAATTCAGTTTACATTTTGGGGGGGTTTTAATTGCTGGTAAATTACACTTCTGAAATCATGTTCAGAGGATGAAATGGTTTCTGCTCTGCTTTGTAAACCATTTTCACATTTTTCAGGCATGAAGCCAACTGACTACAATGACACACAGAATTATACAACTCATAAGATCTGCACTGACCATATATCCATTGGCATAAAAGAAGAGTTCAAAGCATGCGGTATACTCAATGAAAGAAAAAAAACTTGCTTCATATATTTTTTCTAGCTTACCTGACTGCCCCTTGTTCGCTATCTACTCAGTTACACACCAGTTTCCAAACACAAAAACAATCACGGTAAATTGATCATAAGCAAAAATAAGTAAACAATTTAAATCAAAACCTGACCATACCTGACCACGCTACTTTCAATTTAAAAGAAAAATATATTCATTTTTCAAAAATTATTATTGCTTGTGCAGCTCCACCTCCCCACAGCTCCTCAAGTGAAAATACTGCAACGCATGTGGTCAGTGAACCGCAATTTTCCAGGGCATGGCCCTGTTTTCTCACCTAACTGAAGCCTTATATTGTTAAGGTCAACTTTCAAGTATCAAATTCCAACTATGGAATATAGGTTCTTTCATTAAAAATCAAACAAACCACAACAAGTAATGGCTACAAGAGTTGGAAGCCAAAAAGATGAAGCTATTTCAATGTTTAGTAGCTCATGTGAGAGGTGATCAATAATAATACTTGTGGTGAAAGGGAAACAAATACTTTGTTAAGCAAAAGAGGGGATTAGTCTTGAAACACTTGTGTGAGTATCTATCTGTGCTTTGCAGCACTTTAGCTGTAGGCTGGAATACACTGAATATTAATAGAGGTCATGGAAAACAATCTTTTCCCTATGCTCTCCCTATGTTCTCAGCTCTTGAGTGCCTAACCCTAATCCTTTGAGAGATAAATGTTATAAATGAGGACTGCTCATAGAAGATCCATCCCCTGGCTCTTAAAAGTAAGATCCATGCCAAGGTGGATCTTACAACACAATTTGTCTTCAGTATTTTTCTTGATTATTGTTATACAGAATAAAACTATTGTTAGATGGTAGGGCTCAATCATGTGAGTACTTACAAATATCATGAGTCATCCCACTAATAGCAGTGAAGTTAAATAAATGGAAGTCACAGGTTCTACACTAAAAACAGAGATGGTGACAAGGTAAAAATGTGTTGCCCATGGGATCTGTCAAAGCTCTGCTCCCACAGCTTCCCAGAGATCAGGGGACAGAAGGGAGGAGCAAGTGTTTCAGGAACTGAAAGTTACCACATTGGATTGTGGGGTGTTACAGTTGGTTTTTCCCTTGATACCATTGCAGATTTCTTAAGTTAACCTATTTTTTATCTTGGCAGAGTTATTTAGATCCTAGGACCTCACTAATTTTGGTTGGTTTATACATTATGGTCCAACCAGTTTACACACCTTCTCCTGCCAACCCCAGCCATTAAAAACAAGCAATGCAACACCCCCCCCCCAAAAAAAAATGTTGTTGCTGTTGTTTTTAAATTGTTTTATCTAAATGAAAGGAATAAAAAAAAAAAAGATTAATATTGCAGTGGATTGAATTTCATTGCCCTTTAACCATATAAGAATTCTTTTTATGCCAAGGCAATATTTGCCGTTTTACTGGCGTTATGAAGGGATGAAAATGTTTATGCTAATTTACAATGCATAGAAGAAAAGGTCTTTTGATCAGAGCTTTTTATTTTCATCACTTTGATTGACTGTCAACTATACTAATTATCATAGAACCATTGATCATCCTTTGCTGCTAACTAGGAAATGTTGACATGTTTTCTGTGGCATTATTTAGCATGCAAATTTAAGAAGAAATTGTGCTAGACCTAATAGGCAAAATTTTCATGTCTGCTTCACTTAAGGGACAGTCAACAGCTATTTAAGAATAAAATAAAGTTTAACTGGGCAAAGTTCCTGGAAACAATATATATAGTAAAGAAAACGAGCTGCAGACAGTACAGAAACACATCCTATTTATTTGTACTCACATTCTCTCTACACCTTTCTTCCTGAAATCCATTCCCTACCCAAATCCAGCTCCTGAAGTAAAAAAACTGAAGAATTTGATTTTCTGAAAAAATTATTAAATGCAAGTTCAGCATAACTTTTTAAAACAGCATCTGTTTATATTTTTCCAAAGTCCACTTTGCTTTAAAAAATATTACATTTTAACAAAAAAGGTTTTTATCCTTTATGCACCAATCATCTATACCAGACAGAAGAAAAGAAAAAAATATAATACACATCAGAGAAGGAATTAGAAATAATCCTTATCCACAGTTTAAATGAGTACACTATAGACTGTAGCACTGCATCTACTATACATTTAGTCTTATAACTTTTAATCAATCCATAAAAAGTTTGTGTAATGGCATGGAACCAACAGCCCCATTTACTTCCTTGGTAGCATCTTTATAAAGGTGAATACAAAAAAAAATACTTAAACTGACCAGTCAATTCTTTAAAATCCACTTAAGATTCCCAAAGTTACTACTATTTAGCAGAAACCCCTAAACCTGTGAAATACAAGAGGCCTTGTCAATCATATAAATAGAAATGCACTGCAGTGGGGTATTTAAAAATTATAATAAGGTTTAGGGTTTCAACTAATCACAGCACTTCTAGTGAGTGACATCAGTGCTGAATCTCACAGAATTATAACCTCAAGAAAGGTTTGAGAGATGTTGGGGATGTGCAATAATTATACATGAAAGGTCTTTGTTTTTCTAAAGAATTAAATATAATTTCTTCTACATGTCACGAGAGACCGAGACTTTCTATAGTCACCATATCTTGAATTTTTGGTAATTTTGATATTTTTGTTACATACCAGATAGGTCCCTTTTGACCTCTGCATACTTTGTGAAGAGAAGGAGAGTCATGTGCATGCTGAATGAAGAAAGGAGAAAAGATATATAGCAAGATGTAGTAAAACATTTTGAATACAGGGCCCAGGTGTTCTTTCCAGTATCCCCTGTCCAAGCCAAAGTTATTGGTTTGATGCCATGGTCATGAGTAGGAGAGACAAGTAATACAAGTTCACTCTGTGGAAAATCCCTAAACTATACGTGGTTTTTATTTAAAAAAAAAGAAACCACAACCCAAACCTCATGGGTCTATCAAAGTGATTTTCTCTTTATGGAAATACACCTGAATTACTGGTCTAATGGGGGAAAAATGCCTCTGGGGAGGATTGCTTCTCTGGTGCAACCTACATAAAGTTGCAAAACTTTGGGAGCCACAATTGTGCTCCTGTTTGGTTAACAGCCTCAGCTGTCCTCACCCCTCTCTGCCAATTCAGAGAGAAGATAGATGCTAATTTTGAGTTGCAAATTGTAATCTGCTTGTAACAATATTCATGGAAAGAATTCGTATTACCAGCATGTTTTATTAAAATTATATTCCCTCACAGAAAAGCATTTTTTCTAATATCTTTGAAAACAGCATTAAAGACGACTCTTTCTGATTACTGTCAACACTGAAATGTCTCATGTGGTTTTATAACTACACTAGCTTTGAAATTTGGATTTTTTTAATTCCTCCTACTCCTCTCAAATAATTTTCTTTAAAAACTTTAGAGATATCTTTAAAGGGAAGG
>JAOXJM010000012.1:117564716-117576163 GCA_026413425.1 Tringa solitaria | reverse complement strand
CTGGAGGTATTTAAGAAACGTGTAGACATGGCTCTTCAGGGCATGCTCTGGTGCCTGAGATTGTTGGCTTGTGTCTGTGGGGTTTTTCTGTTGTGTGGAGTTTTTTTTCTTTTTTGTTTGTTTGGGTTTTTTGTGGTTGGACTCAATGATCTCAAAGGTCTCTTCCAACCATGAAGATTCTGTGTGATTCTGTGTGAAAATATAGATATAATTCACCAGTTCTTTCAGTATTCTGGAATGGAAATTATTAATTCCTTTGATTTTACAAAGATAAACTTATTTACTGTTGTTTTCACTGCAGCTGTGGTTATTTCTATTTTAATGCCATCCAGTATGTTATCTGTCTTCCTTTTGCCACCATGCTAACATAATCATCTTTACAGAAAAATGAGGGAAAGCACCAAGCCATATCTAGCTTATCTTTAATATCCACCCTCACAAGACAGTAGCTCTCTTTCTTCCTTTTTCTATCCCTATTAGGTAAAGGGTATTTTACTATTTGTTATTTCTTCTGCAAAGCCCATCTCAGCTTGGCTTTGGAAATTCTAGCTTTATCTCCAAACCTTTTGACCTCTGACACTTAGTGCTGATCAGACAGCTGGGAAGGAAAGGGTGCAAGGGAGGAAGGTGTCTCTTGCATATTCCTATGGTGTTGCATACATACACCTTGTTTTAGAGCCACACCCTATATTTTTTTCTCTTTTTTCTACCCAGTGTTAGCACTATTAATTTCAAAGAATTTATTTATATATTTATATCTGCAAGTTTATACTACTACCTTTTTCCTCAGTTATGAAATTTCGCTCTTTTTGGGGAAAAAACCACAACAAGAAAACCCTACACCAAAAAAAAAAAAAACTCAACACTTAGCAACTTCTTTATTTCCTCAAGAAACATAAAAGGAAAATATCCGTGATCACTCTATTGAAGGTTATTTGATATCATCAGCCTTTGATAGTGTCCTCATTGCTAACTGAGACATTCTAAACATTCCAAAACATCTCCACAAAGAAACAGAACACTGTAACACATCTTATTGATACATTAGCTACTCGATGAAGACTGTCACCTACCACATGAAAACATCTATGACGTTTTCAAGACCAGGCTGGATGGGGCTTTGAGCAACCTGGTCTGGTGGGAGGTGTCCCTGCCCATGGCAGGGGGGCTGGAACTGCATGGTCTTTAAGGTCCCTTCCAACTCTAACCATTCTATGATTACTAACAGGCTGTGTTCTCCAATATTCATTTAAGCAGTTAAAATCCCCCATGATGAAAACATTTCCCCAGATTTTTGGAATGTCTACCCTCTCCTTCTCACAACAGGACTCCAGCAATCCATTTTTTGATTTTAGCACATATAACCCACTCTTTCAAGTTATTATATCATTAATACCAAGTAGTATGCCAGCAGGTCTCTAGTTTGAATTCTCTTTCCTCAGTAGCGTACAACATTTATGGCCCAAGTCATTAATTCACCTGATTCAGGTTCTGAACAGATGCTCCTACTTCTTCCATTTTCTTGCACAGGTTTTTGGCAGGTCTTTATCCATGTTTCAGCTTTTCCTTAGGGACAACATTCAGCCACTGAACAGATCAAGCACAATGCTAGCAGCAGTGTGTCATTGACACTTTACTTTCTCAGCAGCTTACAGTTTCCTTTGCTAATGAAATTACTATTAACATTTCTATATCTGTTGTTATATCTTAATTTTCCCCATTTTACTCCTCTTGCATTAATTTTATAAATATATAAATGGTATAAGGGACATAAGAGTTTCCCCCAACCATCTCCTCTCATTTCTGTTTAAAGTCCTCCTTCCAGATGTGTCAGCACCAACTTGAGGCCAGTTTCTCAGACAGGAAGAGCGCATCTTTAGACATCTCTTTCATCCAGCTGCACAGTAATGGCTGGTGCTTCAAAATACATCCCTTGCAGGGTTATGTGTTATGTGCTGATCACCATTGCTCCATTATGCATCCATTCTCTTATCCGACTGGAACATAAAGGAAATATCCGAAAATCTTGAAGACATTTTAAATCAAAGCAGAAACACACCTAACCACTGACCTAATATTCCTTGCTTCTACAAGCATGCCATATGACCAGCAGACTGTTTCCAAAATGAAAATCCCTGGCATAGTCCTGCCGAGAGACCAGGTTAATCAAGAAGTTAAACAACATGGCCAGCATAACATTCACAGTAATGGGCTAAATCTTGTGGCATTACATCTCCTCAGGAAAGCATGGATTTAAATGAAGAGGGAATGGCTCCCCTTGAAACCCTTCCTAGATCTACTCAGATTATACCGGAACTTTGGAGAAAGAATTACTCAGCTACAGCCTTTTCTGAAGGCAAACAGATTGTAAAAGAAGCCCTGGCTACCTTTCCTTCTTACAGCCCAGATGAATTGAAGAATGCTATAGAAGTAGGGAGGGCAATCATTTCCTTCTTAAGAACACAGAAAAACAAGTTACTCCTCAGTCTCAATCTGCTCTTTTCCTGCAGAAATACAGCCCTGGGCAGCATCTTATCACCAAGACAATTACATGTCCCTATGTAGGATTTCATTATATATCTTTCATATAAACGCTGTTATGGTTAGAAGGCTTCATAATGATAGGCTTGCTGGAAGACCCTAGAGGACGCAAAGGACAAATGCATGAAGTTATGCATTGCACTTAACATCTTTTGATTGCAGGCGTCCCTTGCTTTCAATGTAAACCCACTTCCATGGATGTGAAGCAGAGATAAATTGCTACGGTTTAATTGATTATAGCCATAATCCTTCATGGGAGTGCTTATTCTCATTCAGTGTTTAGACTAATTCTGTTTGTGTAGAGCCAAAACAGAAGGAAGCTTATGCTGTATTTGTGATGCACCAAGCACAGACCAGCCTGGAAACAGCTGAGCCACTCCACAAAAAGTGATGCTGTGAAAAAGAAGTCTTAACCTGAGTTCAGGTACGACAGATCTATAGCCTTGTTCTAGTAGCACACAATAGAATCATAGAATCGTCTCGGTTGGAAGGGACACTTTGACCAAAAAAAAAAAAAAAACCCCCAAAAAAATAATATCACTAAACCATATTCCTAAGGACCATGTCAACCCGTCTTCTGAACACCTCCAGGAATGGTGCCTCAACCTCTTCCCTTGGCAGCCCATTTCAATGCTCAATAACCCTTTCTGTGAAGAAATTTTTCCTAATATCTAATGTAAAACTCCCCTGGCGCAACTTGAGGCCAATCCCTATGCCAGAGGTGTACTCCCAGCTCTGCATTTTCCTACCACTAGGAAAAGAGCATTAAAGTGAGAAGCAATTTGTCTATTTTTAACCATAAATATCTAAGACAGAATGAAACACAAAGCTTCCCAGCACAACCAGGAGCTAACACTGGGGTGTAGAGTGTTGGCCTGCTACTGGCAAAGGAAGAAAAGAAAAAATAAAGAAACTAAAAAAAAAAAAAAAAAAAAAAGAGACCGTTATAAAAAAGCAAAAGTAGTAAAACTTCCAGAAAGCAGCTTGTCCTCAGCAGATGGATCCCATGGGTCAGACAGCCCAGGAAGGATAAGCACAGCCTTTCACCCACAGGATAAAGCAAAGGTAACTAATATACTGAAACTGTGTTTCAAAATAATAGTTCAACAAGTTAAAAAGAGCAATTGTGAGATGCTGGTTAACGAAGGACAGAGAAAATATTCACGTTTCTCTATAGCTGGTCCTGGGCAAGAATTTGGATTCCGAACACAAGCAGGCACACTCTGATTTAGCATGTAATTAAGAAATCCTCTCTGAATTATGCAACTTTCATTTACTTCTTCAGAAGATATGAGAACACTGCAATCACTTGCCAAGTTTGATCCCAACATGCCATGGGGCAAATGGAGACCCTAAACTGTCATATTCTATTTAAATCATATGTAGGCTAAAGTGAGTGCGATTGCTTGGTATATTAAATTACTACTAGTGTGTTGATATTTCCTCATGAACAATCTATGGCTCTGAATTATTTATTGAGGAGGAAGTGGCTTTTGAAGTGAACATTATTTCTCTCTCAGAGCTAATGCTTGAATATGATAAAAATAGTTGCCAAGAGAAAAAGGAAATTAAAAAAAGATCCTTCCATGACTGACGGCTCCCAGAATTTACCTGACTTCTTCATGTATTTCTTCTCTTTGTGAAGTTTATATGCTAAAATGATGTTCACTTAAAAAATATTAAAACGTAGGACAGCCTGTGTCAGGAAATTGCTTGCAACAAATCACAGCTACATCCACATTCAGTGATGGCAATCAATAGGAGTCCCAGACTATTCCCATGGCTCTGTGCTTCCTTGCCCCTAGAATCTGGAATCCAATACTGCTCACAGAACGGCAGCTTCAAGGGAGCCACCGAGCATCCTTCCTCTGGCATCAAGAGTGGTACATCACAGAATCACAGAGCTTTGGGTTGCAGTGGAGATGAAAGACACTTAACTGAGCATGGAGTGACAGTGGGAACTGGGAGAAGGCCCCAATTCTCCCCCTGATGCTGCAGGTCCTCAGACACATTTTTCAAACCCTTGGCCCCTCAACGGAAGTTCTCACAGGCTTTTGAGGATGGGGAAGAAAAAGTTCAGATGAAGCAGCGGCATGCTTCCACATAGTAAGATAAATCCAATGTGACACATTCTGCATTATGACCAAATTAGAAATTATTTGGTCAAAGAGGTATTCTCACAATAAAGTGCACTCTTGAGCGACAGCTGCAATATTTGAACCCAAAACAATTACTGGAAACGAACAAAAATAATCATTCTGTCTTCCTTTCTCCTTCCCCACAACTATTAAGGTTGCTATTCATGTAGAATTCTCCAAAGAATGATTTATAGCATGCCATTAGAAGACAAATTTCTATCATATTTTTATTGTTTATTTATTTGCAAATAGTTTTTATACACTAGACATGCTTCAAATCTTTCTGTAAATTTTCTGTGAACAGATTTGAATGTTGTTTATTCTTATTTCAAGGTTATTCTTCAGTTTTCAAGGTTCCAAAGTTAATTTCTTTAATAACCAATCCTTTGTGTCTACTAATTAAAAATATCCAAAACAATTTGCTATTTAAATCATATGTCATTGCTTCTGATCCTTGATTGGATGAGTAATGAAATTAACTAAGACACATATGAATTGTGAATATTACTACCGAATATGTAATTAAGGTTTTGATTAATATTCTGGCACTCAGGCTTAAAATACACCTTCCATAAGTATTTGCACTATTAAAGCTCAAGCTCAAAAAAATCAGTACAAGTCATTAACACCGTCAAACTGAATTCATAAGTGAACTTCAAAAGAATACTTGTAAGTTTTTTTATGATGATGGTTATGAAGAGTGTCCTTTTAAGTTGGACTCCTATATTAGTGCTAGCTGTCAAATAAACCTACTGGCCATCTTTCCTCCTTAGGTGCTAGTATAAAATTAAAAATTAGGGATATGGGTTTTGCTGAGGTATTGAAAACAGCCTGTGTTAATACAAGCTGATAATTTAAACTCCAATTGTTTCAAAGCTCAATGAATCACTTTGTGGAAATTTAAAATCCTTTAAGACACAGCATTATATTTAAAAAAAAAAAAGAAATGTTATACTTTTTCTTGTAATACACTTCTATTTCTTACTTTGAGTATCCATTAGGAACATTTTTTATGTCATTACTGAAATATACTTAATTAAGCTGACAGTCAACATTTTTCAAAGTGTTCTTCCCATCCAATACTTTCTGCACTTGAAGAAAGCCGGTCAGTGTACCTGACATTTGATAAATAGAATGGTATGGATATACGATTTTATTTTTTGCTAGGGAAGACTCTCATTTGTAAAAAACCACAAATAGCATTGATAGCAACTTATTAATACAAATTCTGCAGCAGTAGGATATATCACAGGTCTGGCACCAGTCCTATTAAAAGGTGTTAGCCCTGCAGAAAAGTTCTGGCTCTTCTCACAGAAGGGGTTGACTCCCTCGTGAGAATCCATACAGCATGTAATAAAGAGAGTGGCCGTGTAGGAAATAGCTAGATTCAAGGAGAAAGACTGTGTCCAGCTCTGGAATGACTTTGAGACGGGTTGTGAAAGGCACCTGCTCAAAAACAGCACTCTATTCTGAACTTACTCTTAAACCACAAGCAGTAGCAACTCCTCATTACTTGTATTACAGAACTACACAAAAATCTCCTCATAATATCAGCCTCCTGCTGTGCTAGGAAGCATCCACTCAAAGGAGTGGAAAGAAATCCTTCTCACAAACAGCTTACTACCGTACCAACACAGGCGAGGCTGGAAATACATTTCAATGAAGGAGGAAAAGAGACACAAAGATTAAAGACCTGCAGTGGGCTATCTGAGGCAAGTCCTACCGGAAGAACCTCCCATGGCCCAAACCAAAGGTTGGTCATGAGACAGTATTCTCCCTTTAGAGAGGCTACAATTTCACACTGATGTGTGTAAACCTCCCACAAACTCAAAAAAGAAGCTCAAATTCTCAAGTTCTCAATGTACCTGACAGCATCTGAGTAACAGGTCCTACCTGGCAAGGGAACTGGTCCATTTCAACTAAAGCCTTCTCAGCTCCTGGCCTTTTATGCTTTGCTTATCCAAAATCACCAGTAGGCTCTACAGAAGGCTGAGACAGCCTCTTCAGAGACAAACTTAGGGACTGATGGTGGGATGGCTTGTTTCAAACCCATTGCTGGTTTTCTCAGCAGCCCTCATGATTTAATCCAGCCATGCAGGCAACACACCCAACAATTAATTAATTCTCTAAGTCAATCCATCATTAATGGAGTAGCTCTGCCACAGCAGTGACACTAACAGAATGAAGACAGGTTATAGAAAACCATACATCTCCAATATTTTATTTTTTAGGTAGAGACAAAATAATGAATGGCATACTTAAGTACCAGACACAGCCCCTAGTTCAGTAAGGTAATTTTCATGCTCTGTTATCATGAGTTCTTAATTAACCTGTGTGGTAAAATTTCCTTAACAAATGGTTGTTGACTGTAAATGCAATCCCTCCTTCTGACACACGCATTAATGCACTATTGTAAAAGTTCAAAGCCATTATTATTGAGTTCTCTCAGCCACATTCATTATCCTCTGCACTGTATTTGCCTTCACTTGGGTAAATCTTCTTTAATTGCCCAGTCTTTACTTACAGAACATCTTTGTTTAATATACTATGAACTCTGCTTACATTTATACCTTTTCCAATAATCCTGTGTTGAATGTAGTTTCCACCATTACTACTGGAAATGTTCTACACTCAGCTGGTTTCTCTGCTGTCACCCACACATGTCATTGTTTTGGAAGCTGAAATGTCCACTGCTTGGAAGCTTTGGGCTGCTGTTGATTCTAGCACCTCTGCTATGTCTAAAAAAAAATTCCTAACCTTTGTTATCCAGGCCATTTTGGATCCAGTTTATAAAGCAAATTAACAAATAACAAAAACAGCACAAGAGAGGAGGGGATGAACTAACTAAAAGCAGCAAAAGTGGGTAAGTGAAGGAAACAGGGTGAAGGACAGAACCTTTTAAGCTCAACAGCATATAATGCGCATAACAGGCATAAACCCTTGAGGAAAGAAACCTTTAAAATATCGAAATCTGGCTTTGGTATCCCAATGATGTCCAGTATGGAGAGATGTTAATGTTTTCAACATGTTTAACTTAAAGCATGTTTTGACAGGCACATTGAAAAGATAATTTGTTTTGAATTGTTTCCCCCTGGATCATTTTCCATCTGAGTATCTCAAAGTGTATTACAAAAATTGAGCTTCATAATATCCATATAACTAGACTGCAGATACACACTAAATAAATAAAGAATAACATTTTCACAAGTAAGCACTTCTTTTGACCTCCAAAATGAAGTTATTTTAAACCTCCTTCCCCTTTTAAGAAAAAAAAAGCGGCAATAAGCTCCACTCCGATGAAAGTAAAAGAGAGTTGTAGTTCTTAATTTCTGAAACTCAGAGAGGTATACCAAAAACTTGGGCTCCACTTGCTGTGGAGCTTGTGGTGAATTGGGAGGCAAGAACTTGGAATGCAAAGATGCGGTTTTATTTCAGCCACAAAACTCTGCTGCCTATGTTAAGAAAAAAAAAAACCTACAAAAATGTTAACAGGAAATCAACTCAGACCAAGAACTGGGAACATCTTTTAAATTTCTGTTTAATTCACTTATTGCAAGAGACGGCAGGGGAAAAGGGTGAAAAAACTCCTGAGTGACACATCAAAAACACCTTTCTTCTTCCTCTTTTTCTAAGGTTGACTACATATGACAGGGAAAGGTTGATGAAAAAATGAATAAACCAATCCTTCAACTCACTCAGGTCATCTAGAGCTACTCCTGTAAGTTAAGCAAACATTTCCATGTAGATCTGTATTATGGTGCTGTTTGTGGTTTTCTATTCACGAAGGATGAAAGTTTGTAAACAGAAATACTGGTGGTGTACTTTTAGGATAAGAGAATGAGAGAAGGTTAAAAGGCAGGAAACAAAAACTAATTAAGCAGCAAAAAAGAAAGACAAGGAAATCTGTGTTTGGTCCCATTTGAAGGCCCTAAGCATTAGGTCTTCCTCTCTGGCCTCACAAACATGCCATTTCTGTCAGCCAGACGACACAGCTCCAGCAGGAAGGACAGTAAACGTCCTCATCCAGTCTCACCTAAGCCTCAGTGCAGAAAGCACTCAGGGAGGCGGGATCTGACCCCTCACAGCTGGAAAGGTCACAGCTGGACTCGAATCTCCTAAAACCCGAGCAAATACTCTAATCTCAAGGGACATTTCTCCAGTACTGTAAAACAAGGCAGATTCCGTAATACTTGTTGGGGATCTAAGCTCATCGTTGCTCATAAAGCAGGTTTAAGCCATCCTTGCCAACCAGATCCACTAAAGGATTTTGGTGCCATTCCAGCTTAACTTCTGGTTCGCAATGGGCTCAAATGAGAAATAGGAGCTCAGGCTCTGTGTGCTGGGGAAGTTCTGGCCACAGCCAAAACACAAAAATACAAGCCTCTAAGACATTTTCAAGTTGAACATTATAGTCTGTTATGTTTAAGTTCCTCAAAAAGCTTCCTAACAATGCTGTTGAGCCCCATTTTTTAGATCATATTTTCAGGGCTGTATGCCTGAAGAACATCTAAATTCTGTTTTGCGGTGCTAAGTCCTATTTTAGATCTGGCTCACAGAAAGACTTCCATATAAAGTGAGCTTATAAAGATTAGGGTTGAAGAAAAATAAGAAGAGACACAACTCCACCCAGATTCCTCTTAAAGACCATACATTTAGGGTGAGACAAACTCATCGTAAATCATGAAAGTACCAGCACTGTGGCTTTTTGTTGGTTTATATGCATGTATAGATCCCCCTATAGAGAGCTGAAATCTTGTGCTGTATATTACAAGGTACTTTCCTTGGACCTGCTGAAACTAATGTACTTATCCTATGCATCACACATGGAAAAACACCACTCAAAGAAGATGGCAGGATCCTAGAATAGATCAGATGTTTACATGAAAACATCCCATTAAAGTGAGTAATATTGAAAACTGTGGCACAGCTAACCTTCATTCTTAAGGGCAGATATCAATCTGATATATAGCAGCTGACAGAGATAAGGAAAACTGTCCTTCCGTCTGTAGGTTAATTCACTTTTTACTCACTATAAAACATCTGCATCCTTCTCTAAAGCAGCTGGTACCGGTCCTTGGTACATTAGTCTTGCCTAAGTCCCACCTTCCAATTTTAGAAGAACAAGAAGAAGTTACTTTTGTTGTCACATCATTGGCTGCCAAACTTCCTTTGAAAACACCCCACAAAACAGTCTCGCTCCATTTGCTGCAGCTCGTGACATCAAATCATTTGTAACTGATAGTGTTAGCCACCCCCACTGATTATCCCTGCCAATCAAAAAGATTTATATGGCTCGCCATAAAATTCTTACACCATGAATATACTGAAAAGCACAAGCATGTCGTCAAAGGAAAAGTAATGGAAATAACAGAGGATAGCAATTATTTTACCTTGGGGGAAAAAAATACATTATTACCCATTTCAGCCTTTCGAGGAGGGAAACAGAATGTGAGGGAGAGCGATAAGAAACCACTTCAGCAATCAGAGATGATGGGTAGATGATAATTCATGTTATGGTTGTCAGAAAATTCAGGTTAAATCTCTTGGAAAAATATATATCCAAGACCTATTATTTTTTAATTCTAAAATTTATGAAAAGATACTTAAGAGTACTCTCTTCCCTGTAAACTGATGTCAAACTGACACCTCACTTTTGTATTCATCATTGCTCAGATGACTACTCACTGCAATCTGAGTTTATCTAATATCTTTTCTGTGTATCTAACATTTTCGCTGTGAGTTTGCCCAGACATACAACTCTTCCTCCCCATCCCTGCCCCCCGTCTCCTTCTCCAGTCTCTCAAGCAGTAACTTCGAAAATTATTCAAATAATCTGTCTTTGGTCAATGGCTGAAGGGAAATAAACTGGAGTTTTAGGTTCACAGTATTGACTGTTAATCCTATGCCTTTCCATACCCTGCTTCCTTTTATATGTTCCCTCCATTCTTCCTCATGTCCTCTTTTATGCCAGCCTCCTTTCATTTTAAAAATCAAACAAATCAAAACAGTTCTTTTTATAGCCTGTTTGCCACTTCCACTCCTATATGTCTGCTTGGCACAACGTATACAACTGACAGCTGTGCTAAAACGAACAAAAATGGCACCACTTTGTAAACATACTTTAGCAACCACAAATTTCTACTGTACCTTGAAATGCAAGCAAAAGAGCTATTGATTTTGTCTGTGCCTGATAAATTCCTCCCAAACAACCTGTTTACTGAAACCGTAAGTCGCTGTTGTGATTAATCTGCTGTGTATTAAAAGCTACTTAATTGGAACAGAGAGATGGCAGAACGAGCTAATACTGTTATAAGTGACATAAGAATTGATTTCATTTTAATTTTACTAGAACTTTTGTATCTTTGTAGCCAAGTCTGTCCTTATGGACAAATATTTAGGACTAAGCCAGCTACCAGGGAGTGTACTCTTCCGGACGAGGTAAACTCTGATGGGAATAATCTGAAGATCTGGAGCAGGGTAACTGAAGCTATAGATCATGCTGTGATGTTGCACTTTCTTGCTTTCCCACAGGAGATCTGGACATGCAAACTGACCTTTCAGCACTAAATACTTTCCCTGATGTAAGTAACACAGAAATTTTAGCCAGAAAAACTCATCTGGTTGCAAGAACCTCCTGCAAGATGACAATATCTAGAAGCAAATGCTGTAATGTGAAACATCTCTTTGAATTCATGGTACACGCATACAGTCATAGGATCATAGAATGGTTTGGGTTGGAAGGGACCTTAAAGATCATTGAGTTCCAAC
>JAOXJM010000012.1:117542934-117556066 GCA_026413425.1 Tringa solitaria | reverse complement strand
CTGGGCAGCCCCGCGGCAGCGGTGGCCCTCGGAGCCCTGCGGGGACACATACACACACACACAGGTGACAGGGTGGCTACCCGCTCCCTGAAGGCCACCAGCCTCCTCTCCCCGGGAGATACCCCCGCTCGGGTGACCGTTTGCCACCCACCCTCGGCCCATCTGTCCTCTCTGTCCTCCCGCATCTCCAAAAGGTACGGGATGAGCAACCGATTAATCTCTTAGATCCTTCCCCCCTCCCCTTTTTTTTTTTTTTTCCTTTTATTTTTTGCGCCTCTGGAATATTTCCTAAGCGTGCCCTCTCCCTCCTTAAAATAGAGCAGTGGGATAGTTCAGCCGCGTTGCTGGAATATCTTAATAGGATATGCCAGTGAGACTGTGATGGGGCGCTGCTACGTTAAAATATGTGATTAAATATAGACCCTTCAACTTCGTTAATTAAAGAGAAGTCATATGGACAGCTGAAAAATCAGCCTTCTGTCTCTTAAATGTATACGGTAAGTATAAAGTTGCCTTTTGGAAATTAGCTTTTACTGATATATACCCCGGATTTCAAGAAATGACTACAGCACGTATTTTTCCGAAGAGTGCTAAGCACACAAAAATCAAACTTTGAAAGGTGAAGAGCACACATAAAACCGATTTGGCTTGTTATTTTGCATGTTATCACACATTACAAGAGTCTTTAATCACATCATCACATAATGGTTCTTGAATAATACACATTTGCTCTGCAGTCTCTGTTACGCTGGTATATCTGTACTTTAATTTCTATTCCTTTTGTAACCCCATATTAATTTCATTCTCATTACAATCCATATGATCTTTATTGCCTTAGACTTTTAATGCAAATTGCTTCTTTCTCGAGGTATCTTTTAATAATTCAGTCAGCACCTATATATAATACAATATATCCACTTAAGATTACCTTGTCAGCAGAGAAGGTGCTTAATAATGAAGTTAATTTAGCTGCAGGTTGGTGGTTTATAAATACCAACAAGTTTCCAGTGTTATTCTATTTATAGCTACATCTTTAATAGAATGGTTCGGTGTGCACTTTAAGTTACTTTAATTGAGTCTGTTTGACATATACAAGTCTAAAAGATGCTACAAATTTATAGTGGAGGTTATAGTGTGCTGGCCACCGTCCTCCTGGAGCCAAAATCCAAACCTAAACAGCTTGGGGTGCGGTAAGAGCGTAACTCAAAGGCGTCAGATTCAGGATGGAGGGAATAAAATGGAGAAGATCAAGGTCCAACATACTAACAGGGCAGACGGTGCCTCTGAGCAATGCGGTAGATATTTAAGAACATAGATGGTGTCAGTCTAGCTGTACATCGTCTTCAAGAGGTCATGGTAGCCTGCTTGGAGGAGGTAACTGCTGGGGCCGAGTGCCCATACACTGTCTCCTCCCTGCCCCAGATGCAGGACAAATTTTCTGGTATATTTGCCCTCAGGGACTTCGCTCAGGAGCAGAATTTGACCAAAGAGGTTAATCCACCACCTAGCAAGACTCCAGTTCACCACAGCGGGCTTTGGACCAGACCTGTCAATCTGAAAGTTGTTCAGGTAGCAAGACATTTGGTTGTGATGGGGAGAGTTTTACACTTTCTTCCCTTTATTTTTCTGGTTTGCCTCATTCCTCTCCTCTCTTTTCCTCTCTCCGCTCCTTTCCTCTCTCCTCTCCTTTCCTCTCCTTTTCTGTTTCTTTTGTTTGGTTGATTTGGTTTTCTCTTCTTGGATTCAGCTACTGTTCCATTTGCGAGGGGAATAATATTCTTTCCCACAGATTTTCACGTTAACAATAGCTGTTTGTTAAATGAAGGCAGTGCAATAGATGAACGTTTAAACTTAAATTTAATTTAAGTCAGTTTGATACTTCCAGAGGAATGTCTTCTGTTTTGTTTTCTCGCTTAAAAGATAACAAATGGAAAGGTTCCCAAATAATATGCAAGCGCTGAAGAAATTGCTTCCAAGAAACAGAACCAAATTTCCTCTTTGTTAGACTGGCATAGAAGCTATGGAGCTGTACCGGGGCCAGGAGAGTTTGTATACACACGGTGTACAAACCAGCATGCATTCAGCAAGCCAATGTTGTTACTAAGCCTCAGAAATTATTAATTACAAAATATAATTGAAGGGCAAAAATGTGATCACAGACATCAATACATATTTCATAAACCGAGTACAGACACATTCATTTCTCATGTAAAGCTACTTTTTCTCTGAAGGAGATTTTATTCTTGGCTTCCTTTTTCTCCGCCTTTCTTTAGAGAAAACATTTTTATGGGTATCACAAGTACTGCTTTTGCTTTGTTCTGAATTGCGATTGCTCTTTCCTTTCCCCCCTCACCCCCCCCTTACAATATCAAATCAGATTTGTCTACTTTAGAAATACTTCTCTTTTTTTGTCTGTCTGTTTTTTCGGTGTCGACTGTTATCAACTCAAACCTAAATGTCCAGGAAATATGTTTCTGGGTTCCAATCCTCTTATCTTTAAAGTATATATTTATTTCTTCAGGTTTCTAACCATGATTTTTTTTCCCAATCTTCTTTAGCTATATAGGAGAGACGGCCCTATCAAAATACACTCAAGCTCTTGTTTGTAGTTCTCTCATTTCACCATTAGAAGATCATTATACTCTGCAGGTCTAATCAATTTTTGCTTGCGTTCATTCCAAACTATTCCCAAATTTATTTTCTTTTGTTTGGCAATACTTTTGACAATTGCAGTTTGGTGTTCAATGTGTCTGCATTTTCTTCTAGCTCAGAGTAACTGAAGCCTTAGAATGAGTTCGTTGTACCTGGATTTGACACCCTGTGGCAGTATTTGACATAAAAGCTCGCCTTGCTCACCGTACTCACTCCATGGGGGAGCAGCTCTTCATCATGAAAGAGCTCTGTAGAACCCTGCTGGCCCAGCAGGGCTTGCAAGGGACCCATTTCTCCTGCCCAGCAGAGCTCCTGAGCAGCCCCCCTTAGAAATAAATGAAATCCTAAGCCGTAAGTTCCCTGGTGACTTCTTCCAGAAGGTCTGGTGAATCTGGTGAATCTGGTTTGCTTCCTTCCTTCCTTTTCCTTCCTTCCTTCCTTCCTTCCTTCCTTCCTTCCTATACACATTTTATTTGTTTCCCACAGGCACCCAATGCCTTTTCCTGTGCTGTGCTTCTCTCTGTCTTGATATGCCCGACATAAAGCTGGGGTGACCTGATGGAGAATCACAGAATGATATGGGGTTGGAAGGGACCTCTGGAGATCATCTAGTCCTACCCCCCTGCCAAAACAGGGCCACCCAGAGAAGGTTGCACAGGAACACGTCCAGGCAGGTTTTGAATGTATCCAGAGAGGGAGAGAACTGGTGGATCTGGTGAACACCTATTTTCTCATTCACTCTGAGATGGCCTCACTACTGTGCCTTCCATACATCCGACTTCAACTAGTTTTCAATGTTAAAACAGTGCCCTCAGGCACACATGCACCTTCAATCAATTGGTTTAGAACCAGCAAGTGAGAATTATTCTACAAACTCACATCTAACTCACAAGCGTTAGATGTTTTCAGTAGATTCATGTTTAAACTATGTACACAGTTGTCAGAAGAAGTTGTAGAATAGGCTATATGTTTAATATTTACACATTCTAGTACTTAATTGCCTTTTCCCCCATATAGCTTCATTCACAACAGGCACATGCCATTCTATGCTCTGATAACTGAGACACTTCATTGCAAAGGGAGAAGGCATTTCCTTTCGATGAAGCCAATATTTCAGCAAATTAACATAAGCACAAAAAATACATCGATAAATTGGTCCACTGTTTAGAAAATTAACATTAAAATACTATTTATTTTTTAAATGTATTGAGTAGAAACAGTTACTGCTTGCTTGCTTTAGCTTGAGATGATTTATTTATAGGCCTACATGTAGATTCACATAGAAACATTTTTGAACTATAGACTTGCCTTTATAATTGAGAAGAGCAGCGTGAATCAAGTATCTCCATATGCTAGCCCACTTTTACAATTACAAAAAATACTCTGGAATGTTCCCTGGTTTCAGAAATTACTTTGCTTCACAATATCCTGATGCTGATAATGTGCATTTTGTACACCTAAATCTCTTTCCTGTAGCGTGTGAGTGTTCATGTGAAAATGCCAAGACATATGTACCCACCAGATGAGATCTGGAAGGGAAGAGATGCAACATAGCAGGCTTCTTAGGTGCACACCGAACTTTAAGTAGCCTCTAAATCAAACTTAGTGGGACTGTTTATATGCTTATGGTTTAGGCATATAGTTACATAGTAGCCACCTATTTAAATTTCCTGCTGAATTAAGGCTGTGGTTTCTTTTATTTCCAGAATGTCTAAAGATTAGAAACATGTAAATACAGTCAACTGTACACTCTAAATAAAAAGATAAATAAATAAATGCCAGGTTTAAGCAGCCAGAAGGACTGAGAACAGCCCCGCTTTGATGACAGTAGATGGATTTTAATATTAAGTATGAAAGAAGAAATTATTTCTTAGAATTTTTGAAAAACGTAACTCAGTGTTTCTAAATTTTATGTTTATTATTTAGAAATGGATGTCAGTTACCTTCAAGTTACTTTGTGGTATGTATTTTAAAATATTGTCAAATAGAGACATAAATATATAATGAGTGATAGCAGGAGCCATAGACATAATGGGAATTCATCCCGGGAAGCGGGTTTGCAGCCAGGCTCTGTACAGTGCCGACAACTCCTTCACTGCCGTTGAGCATACAGAAACCAACCAACAACCAAGCACATCCCGTTTTGTCATAAATGGGAAAGGCTTTTATGGAATGCCTAAGAGGATGTTAACATGCCCTATGACACTGAATCGAAGATGTAATTAAGAATTTTCAAAAGTTTGAAGAAGAAAATGAAAAGTCCTGTTTTCTTTTCTTTTTGCCTCACCTGTTTAAAAATAATTCATGAAAAGAATTGTAAAACAAAGATTCAGCCACAACACAGAAAGTTATGACGCCGCTTTGCGCTGCTCAGTACGGAGGTGTTTATGGACTTTTCCAGACTACTGCTGTTCCTCACGGAGGAGGAGAAGTCCAAGGGACCATTTTAAATTGATGTGTTTATATTTGCAAACACATTTATAAATACTAACAACCCACCAGGACTAGGTGTTATTCATCCAAGACTTCTAAAGGAACTCAAAGGAGCACTTGGTACCTCCTTTTTTCTTATTCTCATTCCTTTTCCACAACTGACAAACTACAGGATGGATAGATGCAATATAACTGCTCATATGTACTTAAGAGGAGAGAATCCTTTCTTTTGTATGAGTTTTGTATGAGTTTCAGCAAGGCACTTGGAGCTGCTGGGAGAACATTAAATGGTCCGATGAACCAGTGAGAACATGGTTATATTTTTTTTCAAATCCATAACATCATCAGCAAAAGAAACTGAGATCCTTAAGGGCTTAAATGGGCAGAAATATGTCACCTAGATCAACCTAATAATATATATAAAAGCACACCAGGAGAAGTGGATAAGGAAGGAAAGATAGAGTTAACTAATACCGGACCCTAAATGGACACTTTCAGATTCCGTTATGTGTAAGAGTCTGTGTCATGGTCTTCAGGCTCTATATTTTAGCACCAGCTCCAGCTTGAGGCTTTTTCTGCAGTGCAAAATTAAATGTTCTTGCATTACCATCATCAGAATCATCATAGCAAAATCCTCTAGCTGCTGCCTTCGCACAGATCTTCAAGGACAGGATGCAGCAGGAAGAGATAGTAGAAGCCAAACCCTTCTCTCCACTGCAGCCTTGCCTCTTTCAGCTGGTTGAGTTATCTCATGGCTCCTTCCAAGGCTCCCATGGGTGCCAAATGCCTGGGTTTCCTGTTGATCCAGGCAGTCTCTTTTCCACACTACATCTCTGTTCCCCGTGGAGCCATCAGTGGTGTCAATATCTGCCCAGGTTCTCCACAGGCAGGGCAGGGTGCTGGGAGGAAAAAAGCAAGGCAGCAACCTTGCTGTGCAGCAACAGCAGAGCACACACGAGGTGGTATCTCTGTCATGTCTGTCTCTGGCCACCAATTTTGTCAAAAAATTGTCCCATTTGCAAGGGATTTTGCAAGGGATGGAGATTAAGTGACTTCTGTGCCAAACACAGCAGACATCCCTGTATGCCATGTGGAAGAGGCAAGTTTGGGGTTTGGCACTAGTCACAAGCTAAATAAATACGCCAATGGCATGTCTTCCAAGCAAGACCTAAGAAGAGGGGTCTTACAGTCTTTATGTTTTCTTACCAAAGTGCAATCCCCTGCTAACATGTGCTGCAGGCACCTACCATGCTCTTGAAACGAAGTCTTCTGCTGTGGTGGCCCTGTTAGCGAAAGGGTTGGGGTGTTTACGTGGCTCTGGGTCCAGGGAAGAGAATCCAGACTCTGATCTGTACCCTGGATAGGTAGAGGAAATAATTTGCAAATACAGAAGGCAGCTGCTGAAGGAGGGCATTCATGTAATGAGAAACAGATTAGGAAGGCATCATTTACACTTGATAAATCAGAAATGGCATCAAAGAGAGCTAATATTACAAACTATTAATGAAAGACATAATAATGAAACAAATCACATAATAGATCACAACGAAGTGATTCAGTGTAATGAATACTGATACTGAGTAAGTGAACTGTGAGCTCTGGGGATACAATTTCAAACCCATTCCAGTGTGTGTGGTAGCTCTATGAGGAAAAAGAGAACTTTTAGAAGAAATTTACTCTCTTCCATTGCTCACTCTGATCATATCCACACCTTACATTAGCTCTCCCTTTGATGACGTATACGGTAGATAAAAATGAAATTACCTGCCAAGACCCATTATATGTGTTTATTATTTTTTTGTGTCAAACAACTGGAATCTCATCCCCCATGCAGATACTGGCCAACATTCCTCACTTCACAGAATAATGTAAATAAACTTTAAACATATTAAAAAGATAGCCAGACAATGTTTCATCAGCACAGACTAGAAATTAATTTAATTCTTATAATTATAGAAAGCACATTGCTGCTACAGAACATGGTAGTGCCTTGAGGGTGAAATGGGTCTAAAATTCAGATCTTCATACAGATTTTAAATTTTGGAGGTACCAAAGGTCCTTGATAAAACAGAGGGATGCCCTAAGTAGCTTATACACAGTATTTGTATTCTGATCACACAAATGAAACTTCAGATGGTGTGCAAGTTGTGATTTCATCTCAGACTCATCTGTATCCTAAACCCTTCCCGAGTCAATTCTGGCAATGTCAAAGCCTACCAAATCAAACATTAATTTGTGCCTTTCTAGACAAGTATGTTTCTATTTATGGTGTGTTTTCAAGAAGAACTGGGCTTTTTTTGTTTCCTTTTTTTTTTTGTTTAAGTAAAGGCAATCACACATATAACCCTGGAAAGCTAGTTAAGGTGGCTAAGAGTGGGCACTGCAAAAGTCATCAAGCTGAGCAGGGAGCTGCCTGAGCCTGCCAGTGAGCCATTGCAGGGGTACTGATAACAGCCTCTCTTAAGACACCCTTTGGATCTAAAGGTTCTCAGCTGAGATTCTGGCTCAGCTACAAGATTCTACAATCAAATGTCAGCGGGAGGCTTACTGACACAGGGCAAACTCCTGAATAACAAATTCTTCATTAGCCCCTGTTACGGTCTTATAGAAAAAGGAAGCAATATGTGGCGAGGCTGAAGGGTTGTACAGTTTGTTCGAAAAATGATTTTGAGAACATCTAAATTTTAATAAATGTTGAAATTGAAGCAGATTTATCAAATTAATAAATATTGACAGATGTGACCAAAGAGCTACATTTAACTTACCTACAAATTATTACTGAAACAAAAATGTTTGAGTATGTTACTACACATGCCTACCATTATGAATGCTCAGATAAGTCCATGGAGCCATGTTACAGATTTAAATTTCTGTTTTCTAAATTTCAGTCATGCGACGTTTTTGAGCATCTCTAATAGGATCGGAATGCTGTGTTCACATTAGACGTGTTTAATTTACTGTGATGTTTTTAATGCATTGTTTTGACATTCCTTCACGGTAATTACAATACCTTCAAAATGATAAAATACAAGTAAATCAAATCTGCAGGAATTTGGAGAAGCAACACGCTCAGAAAGAATCAGAAATCAAGCAGCTGTGGATAAAGTTGCACTACAGTGCGGCCATCGCTTTCGTCCTCAGCAAGCCACCTTAAGGGAAAACCATAAAAATCCGTCAGAGGTACAGAACATATAAAATTTAAGAAACAGACAAATCATAAGAGCCCGTCTCTGCACCTTTGGATTTCTGGAAGAGTTTTTATGTGGTTTTATACAGAAGCAGTAGCCAATTTGTAGAAAATAGTGATTTTTAATAGTTTTTTTTTTAGATCTATATATGCTAATTTAGAAGTGTAATTAACTTCAGAAATATATTGATGAAATATACATTAATTTCATTTGTTGGTTATATAGGTTGCAAGTAGATTGTTTCATTGAGTGGCATAAAATCAGAATAATTTAGAGTAAGGACACCTGTTCTGGAATAGTGGGTTATTGTCGAAGTATTCCATTGCAGGGACTGTTTACTTCTCATATCTCCTGATATGAGACAAACACTGAGTTGCATGGTGGCCCCAGTCACTGCTCTGTAAGAGCCTATGGAGGTTTTACTATTGACTCTATGGGGAAATTTGGCCTGAGTGCAAAGCTCAGGTAGATTGATGTTAACTGGAACCCTGGAGGCAATGACACTCATTTCCAAAGAGAGTTAAAAAGCTTCTAACACTTCTGCAAGGCTTATGATGGACTATCTGATGTGATGTCTACTAAGGATCTGGTATGGGAGGGATTCCCAACCAGTATAGCATTAATGTAGCTCACGTTTGAAGTTGCGCCATTGAACAGCTCGGAGATATGGCTGAAGCTAAACAGTTCCCGGCTGAAACGCTGAAACACAACTAATCTTGGCAGATAAAATTGCTCATGGAAGTCCCAGAGCCAAGGAAAGGTGTGACTTCTAAGCTAGACAACGCACATTTAAATGGGTTAGTAAAGGATGCCCACCTCCTTTCAGGTTTATCGGTAATGAATATCTTTTAGACACAGCTTTTGTTTTAGAGGAGTCCTTCCTTTGTGAGAGAATGAACCTATTCCCTGTTTACACAATAGGCCATGAGATGAGAAGCTCCATGTCTGAGCTGGAATAGGGACATGAACTTATAGTTTTCTATATCCCAGGAGTGCTCCATAGCCTCTGGGTCACTGAATACTCTGGGGTGGACCTCCTAATCTCTCCTACTGAAATTCTTCCATTTTGAGTAAGTAGATATACATTAGGGTAAGGACATGGCTCTAACCCACCAAGGTCCCAGTTAAATGTCCTAGTCAGCAGTCTGTAGAATCAACCTCTGTCAATCACTTCCCCACATCAATGATGTGATTCAAGTTCTTGTTCCAAACGGGTCTCTTACATACCTTTGTGTTTTTACCATGAGGCTTTAAATAAAATTTAAAAAAAAATCTCTGGAAAAAAAATGTTTGTTGCAAGCTATCTTTTTGAAGAATCGTCCTCTGACTGGTGTGGTCTGAGAACTCTTACAAGCAAAAGAGGTGGAGTGACATCAACTGAAAATCCCATCATGGATTTTGTTGCACACCTGAGTGATACTGTGGTCTAAGGACTTTTGCTCATGCCCACTATCCTGAATTTAGGTATCTAGAAGATTAGATTGTACCTGAGCATGTGTTTAGAATTTTAATGAAAAGAAGCTTAATGTTGTTGGAAGAGTTCCATGTTGTTGAGGTTGGCAACAGCTACAGATTCTCATGACTTAATCTGTAGAGTCCAACTGACTATCCAAGAACTTACAAAATTTTGGGGTTTTGGGGTACAGCGTTGGGATTTGGCTTCCATGAACTGACAAGTTTACAGAACCATTTAGGGGAAGGATAAAATTAAATATTCTTGACTACCATTTTTGTTTTCAAACCACTGGGTAACACCGCTCTTTTAAGATTTAGGGAACTTGTGACTGTTCACACTTGTCTGTTCTTTTCACCAGATACCTTAAAAATCTACTTTACACTTAGAAATACATGAATGTGTTTGTTGCTTCTGTTGTTTATTCTGAATTTTTTTAAGCTATAAACTGTATATTGTAGTGAACAGTCCCTCCAAATATACTTTTAAATTTAATTTCCAACTTCTGAAAATATATTATTTCAGTTTGAGGCAGACTGAAGTGGATTTTGGTTTTGTGCATTAGAAACCCTTTAGCCCAGCACCCCTTTATCCAAATAAATGTCTAAATGTAGATCATTATCCTCTTACATTACAATATGAAAAGGTTTCTTTTATCTTTACCCTGTTTGCTGAATGAGTCTTAGACCCATGCTAAGCAGACACTGAAACAGAAGGGTTCTTATGTTGCTTTTGCTTAATAAAATAAATACTTTTTTCCCGGTTTTGTATCTATACCACCATAATCTACCATCCTCCCACCATCCCATATTTCTGATTCCCTCCTTTGCCTGTTTGCCTACCCATGATGTGTTTGTCAGAGCTACATATGTTCCAATAGTTGTGTAACAGTTCACCAGACAGCTTCTACCCCTTGAAAATGGCATACTAATATCTTCTCTTGGTGAAAGCATTAAATTGTGTCTCTCCCTTCTATAGTCATCCAGTTTTAGTAACCAGGAAAAACATAGTGTCTTCCTCGAAATACTCTTCTCAAAAATTAGATTGAAATTGGCCAAAGGGTTGAAAAGTTACTGGAGATGATAGTTACCAAGTAACTGATAGGAACACGGTTAAAAAATTCTCACTGTGTTAGGAAATCAAAAGAGAAACAACTGAGAGACTAAAAAGACTACTACTCATTCTTGTTATAAAGAAAACAGCACCTACAGAGTGGTGATGAACCGATCTACTCACCTGTTACAGTTGAAGCAATACACTGAATTCTTAGATGCATCTGTGATTTCTACTTTTTCTAGAAACCAGCCACTTGCTGTAAAAGGAAAAAAAAAAAAGAACAAATTTAATATAACCAAAACACAAATGAAGCATAAGAAAGGTTTCTGATTTCATTTCCAAACCCTGTGTCGTTCAATACTTCCTAATGTATTCAATATCAATAATAAAACTGAAATGTAGGTGATTCAAATTACACCAACTTCTCTCAATTTTACAGAGAAGGTCTTTGATATTTTTGACAGAAAATATAAAGGAAGATTTTTATTACAACTTAACTCATTTTTCCATATTAAACAGAACAAGCAGTAAGACAAATGAAACAGAGTGCATGGTAATATTGAATAAATTCTTGAAATCCCATTTTGCCCTTTTTGGTACTCTGAAGTGCACTCAAAGTACACCCCTGGTGGGCTTTGATCTTCAGTGTCCACCAAAACAATAAAAACAGATAGACTTTATCAGTAGATGTAATTTCTTTAATGATAACCCAAGCCCTTAAACAGTAGGAAAACAGAAATTCTGCTACTTCTTTCTAATTAATATATTTATACCTATATAAACCAAGTGGTCAAGTCTGAATTCTTCTCATATCCATATTTCTCCAGCAGTCATGATTCAGAATAGCACCTCCATTTAGGCCAACACTCTCATCTGTTTTAGCTTTAACAATGTATTTAATATTCTACTATAATCTCCTATTTTGCTGTGTGAAAAATACCTGCATATTTCTGCTATAGAATTTTATTTCATAAAATATTAAAATATGAGATTAAAAAAAAACCCCAACCTTTATTATAGATATACAATGTTTGTGCTGACATCTTTAGTCATGTTTGCCAATGCAAATACTTAACGACAACATTTAAAAACTAATTAGGATATACTGCTAGTAGCTGAAACACTTTTGGTATTCCTTGCATGTCCTAGAGATAAATACTGCATTCTAACAAATTATTTTGGTTTTCAAATACTTGGACAAAGTATTAAGTAGGCTAAACCCAAGAAAAATATTTTTATTTGTAAATAGGCTAAAAATGTAATATAAAAATTTTTGCAAATTATACCAATTTAGATAAAACATAAAGGCATAGCAATGTTTCTCACTTTTCATGCACATTTTCAAACAATTAGCTAGTATAACTAAGCCATAAAGGTGTCTACATTTTTCATCTTCAATTTGCAGGAGTCATTTATTGATATTCTAAAGTACTTTTGGAACTTCTTTAATGAAATCCTGTGAATGGTTTAATATATCATAGACTCTACTCGGAATATATGACCTTTCATGAAATCTCTGTAATTCAGAGTCAAGATTATCAGCAATAAAAATTTCCAGCCTCTCAAATTTACACGGCTCTTTACAAATGAATATAAAGGCGTGTTTGCTCTCTTGAAAAATTTAAAATCTGATGCTTTATCCTTTGTTGATAAAACTCCAACAGACCACACTGAAATCTCCAGGTACAGAGAAATCTAGAGGCAGCTAGGAAAGATTAGCAAACAGATGAAACATTTCAAAGAGGTGTTACATTTGAGGATGCTGGGGAGGATAACAGCTGATGTGACAAAAGATATTTTCAGAGGAAAATTTGGAGGAAGGTGGTCACGGATGTAAGATGAATCAACACACACCAGCTGTGCTGGAAAGGCACTGTTAGCAGCTATGTGATGTTGATCAGGACAAAGAGAGGAAAGATAATCATATTGTTGATGGTTTGGGACCCAGGAAATAAAAGTTCAACCTATATTTCCCCTGCAGACTTCTGTGCAACTCTCAGCGTGCCAGAAGTCTGCCGCTGTGGAGTTCCCTTCCCAGATCAGTTCTTGGCTGGATTGTGTGCATGTACAGCAGCTAACACAAGCAAGATGAAAGTCAGCAGGAGGATTTTATTTGTCTTAGGTATTTCAACAGGTGTGGCAGCTGTTCTTTTTGAGTTTTCAATAGCATAACATGTACAACATGACTGGGTAGTTAGAAAAAAACCTGTTCGACTTTTGCCTCAATAGGAACTGCTATTTGCAGAATTTTGCTTGGTTCATCCTTGATATGATAAACACTTGCCACCTTGTAGTGGCCTATGCACTTAGATAAATCAGGTTGTATTAAACCTAAACCCATTCCTTTTAG
>JAOXJM010000012.1:117479402-117498810 GCA_026413425.1 Tringa solitaria | reverse complement strand
AAAATGGATATAGTGAGTGTAGTGTCAACATGTTTTTGGAATGCTTTGTCAAGTGGCCTGGAGATGCATATTTAAAGTGAGAAATTGGTTTTGTTTTCTATTCTTTCCATTCTTGTAACCTAAATTGAGACTCCAAAATTAGCTGACAACACATTTGGTGACAAAATGCAAACAAGTTAAACTCCTCCTCTATCCTCAGAGGAGCTCATAAACTCAGACTTAATGTTCCTATAAGTACCATAAACCCATTCATATTTTAGCCTGGAATGCAGCTGTCTATAGCGTTTCCCCTGAGAACAGTTTCTGGACCACATTCATTTAGGGAATCACCCTTTGGTACTTTAAATCCATAGTAGGGTTAAGGTACTGTGTGGCCCAGTTCAGAAAAACATTCTTCTGCTAACTTCAGAATAATTAAATAGTACGTCCACAATGCTTTTGAGGCACTTGCGTTCAGGCAGAGTTCAGTGACACAATTTTTCTTTGCATTAAACATCACTTTAAGTATTTCCCCAAGGCCCAAGCATTTTCAGGCCCAACACCTTTCTATTCAATCTTCCTACCCACCCTGGGGAAAAGTATACATTTAAAATCTGGTTGAATGATAAGATTGAAAGAATTGTCATTTCTCCATCCCTTTTTATGAGACACCTTAAGTACATATTAAGCTACAATCAAATGTTTAAGGCCCACCGATAACCATGTTGTAATGAACGAATACTAAAGTATCAGCTTAATTGGTTTCCACAAGTAGGTTGTTCCGTGTGGGGAGACCGTCATTATTTCCACACAGGGATTAACATTTATTGACATTAGCAGGAAACACTGCCTTTCATGTCACGATGAGCTACGCAGAATGTATCTGTGTGGGAGTGAATAGGTATCGATACACGCACTTCAGCGAGCTCAAACAAGGTAGATCTGCCCACAAAGAGATCTGGAAGCTGTAGGCAATCATCTGTAGATACCAGGTAAATGAGCCAAAAGATGCGTAACCTTGCTAGTGTGGTACAAAGCAAAGCTAACAATGTTAACAAAGGATATTTTCTGCTATTATGAATAATCTTACAAGTTTATACATAGTGTGGAATGGAATACCTTGTGAAGTTTAATTCCTCTTCCCAAGCATGGACCAGATAACACAAAAGAAACTTTCATTATATCTCCAATGTCACCAACAGTCAACTGTTAGAAAAACAAAGGAAAAAAAAATTAACTATCTGTTGTATGTAACAATTTGGATTACATACTTCAAGGCCAGGTAAAAAGATAAATAAAATAGATAAAAATACTAGTCAAGGAAATTAATATTAAGACAAGGAAGTCCCGTTGAGATTGCAAGCTAATTTGGACTCACATTTGTATCATAACTTATAGTTATTTTTAACTGGGAGAATTGGCTGCAGACCTAGGCCAGCATATGAATAGCAAGTATGACTGATTCTGTATTTCCAAGTCAAATTCATATTACTATTCTTTTCCCTTCACTTTCCTATTAACATCTTCTCCATCACATCTTTATTCTCAAACTTGAACTGAAATTTTGAACTCAAGATGATTTTTAGCCCTGGCTATTGGTTCTGTAATCAGTTATTCCAGTGCTCAAAAGAAAGGATGGTTGGTTTCCATAACTCCTATCATGCACTGCTGCTTGTGGCTTTTCATCTCACAGCAGTTAAGCAAGTGATGTTTATATTGCCTTTTTGCACAAGATGGGTAATGACTTTTTTTCCACGTTTAAGAATAAAAATCTTTTGAAAGGTGTGACCCAGGTTAATACGCTTGTCCAGAAGCCAATATTAACTTAATATGCAAACTACAGAATTTATATTTGCCAGGGACCAAGCTTTCTACAATGGTAGAGAGAAATAGATTAGTTGAGGTTTGAGAAGTAGAATGTAAAGGAAGTATGGAATAGCTTCATTATTTATTGCCTTGCTGTTAAGACCTACTAGTCTTAATTCAAAGTTAATGAGGCTTTTCATGTCCAAGTTGGCATTTGCTCAAGAGAGCTTTCATAAATGATTTGTATTAGCCCACAAGTGAGAAGTTCTCCAAGTGATGTTTATTTAAGACATGGAGGCATAAACATCAACTCCAACAAAAAATCATTCCACACAACTTCACATATGTCAATTCCAACTCTTACTTTACTGAAATTATTTTGTAAGATTTGTGTGAAATGAAAAAGAAACCCACCAGAAAGGGAATATCATTCAGATTCTGAACTTTCTGTGCAAGGGATTTCCCTTTTTTTCCAAATACAACAACTTGAATATCAGGAACATCTTCTGGTACTTGCATACAGTGCATCCACATCTGCCATCGTCCTCTGCTTTTAGTATCAAAATCTTTTGTGAGAAAAGATGTCACAGATGATTCTGCGTTGAAAGCACAGATATATTCAGAGTCCACATCTAAGTCATAAGGTGGTATAAGTCAAAAGGTACAAAATGACACTGGCTGGTAGTGCTGTATCCAGCACAAGCAAGTCAGGCAAGAAAGCCACAAACTCCCATTACTCATTTAACCCTGTGGAGTTGTAGAAAAGCAGGCCAACAGCTTCATGAATCCATGTCAGACTGGTTTAGGGACCATGCCTACCTTCTCCATACAGTTCCACTGGCAGGATACATCCTGCCCACACCTGGAAACCCTTTCAATACTGCCATTTCCATCTGCTCCATCCCAGGCATACTTTCTCCCTCCTTGTTTACAGAAGGCACGATTCACCTCGGTTCAGGTTCCTGCCCCTCACCATTGGGGCACCAATGCTCAGTTCATCTGAAACAGCCTTGTGCTGGCTCTGTTCTGCTCTGCCATGCAATAGGATTCATGCAAATCAAGGACATTTCTGCTGGTATTACCTTTGAGCGGAATTGCCACTTCTACAAAATCTTTCTTGGAGCGTTTATTGATCCAGTCATTGTGAACAAAAACATGTGCAGAAAAAGGGTAGAGGGCTTCTTTTATAACAATTTTTTCCAAGAACCACTCATCTGATTGAAAATAAACAGAACATTATTAATTTATGCCTTTTAAGCAGCAAAATGTTCTGCCCGCGCATTCATAAGTTTCTATCTTTAGAAAATCAATAAAATGTTTTCTTTTGTGGGAATTCTTAGGGAAATGAGGTTTCTGAAAATATATTGGCTGTGTTTATATGTGTTTCTTTCTGTTCCTCTGCACCCCAAAATATTTGATATAGTGAAGAAATGTTGAATTTTTACAGAATTTGTGAAATTAAATGCAGGAATAGATTTGATTTAATGATTCATTAGTGTTCCAAAAGATGAAAAGACTTCTGTATGAGATCTCTAGGCACAAGTTCACCATAGGAAATGATATTATATATATCATTTATATTATAATATATTATAATATCCTAAAGGAAAAGGAACAGGATTTCTACCATGTTAGCTATCAGAAAATCCACTCAGCACAAAATTTAATTTCTGGTGACATTCTATGCTATCTAACAAGATACAAACTTCATCTGAAGGTTTTCTCTTGATTGAGGTCATTGTGCTCATTCTCTGGAAACAAAGTGTTTGAAGACTCAGGCATCTGAGTCTTGGTAAACTTGGTTATACTCCAAGTCCTGGTAAAGTCAATGAAAGTTTGATCATTCATTTCAATGTTACCATCCAGGAAATAAATGAAAAATAATCCCCAAACCAGTTTTTCTTTCCAAGTCTGAGTTTAACCTACAGGGTCATTTTATAGTCTTGTTTTTTGATAAAAGAACAAAAGACTCAGTTTATCATGCTCTGGAACAACGTAACTCCATTATCAGCATTATCTGCAGAAGTAGGTAGGATATCTGTAAACTCTCTGCTCTGTTGTCTCTAAAAACTGCCAGGCCAAAATTGTAGCCAAAGTAGAAGAAAATATCAATTCACGTTACTCCTTGCTGTTGCTATTTTTAAGAAGTATGCAATTTCCTTTGACTCCAACAGCTGCAGGTTGGAAAGAAGACAAGAAAAAAATGCTGCAGGAAGTGCAGCCTTTTATCTGCTACTCAAGTGCACACATCCAGGTTGCCTTAAAAAATAATATATTTCTAATGGGTTAGGAAAAAAAAGCTTTTTTTCCATGTTCCACTTCCTAATCTGATTAACTGATTTTCTGTGCATACCTCTACCTAAAATAATTTAGTCCTGAAAACAAAATTGTCTTTTAAAAAGAAAATGTCCATTGTCCAAAGATGGAGAGGAAGAAAAAATATCAAAAATTACAAAAGCATTATGTTAGATTGCTTCCTGAAGACCAAAAGCTTTTTTGACTGTAGTCACAAGTACATAGTAGCTTTTGTGGAGAAAGGTTTCATGCATAGTTTTACCATTTTACGGTGTCACTACATTTGCTGAGAATCCTTTGCACATTTTAGTAAAACCAAATTGACACATATAGTCCAACAGAAATAATGAAAAGTAGAAAATTGAGAGCAATTTTGAATTTTCTAGAACTTTTTAAAAACACTTGTGACTTTTAATCTTAAATTTAAAATATTTATGAAGTTCTAGGATTTCCTAAATGTGATAATCTATGTTATTATTATTGAAAATCTATATTATTTAACTGAAAAAAGTTGCTGACCTTTTTTTAGACTCTTAAATCCAACAATAACTTGATTCAACTTGCCAAGGTATACTGCTTTGATTTTGAAAACATCCACCTGCAATACAAAAATATTTAAAAGACATTTTAGTTAACATGCAACTTCTTTTGAATGTTTATCAGTTTAGCCTTGTGTGTCATTGCTTTGTGTCTCAATGGAAGCAAATTGATCTCGTTCATGCTGTTCCATTGCCTTTGACTTCATAATTAAACATTACATGCTATAACTGATATTTTCTGATCCAATTAATATTATGAATAATGAATTTCAAAATGTTGTTGTATTTAATATGAAGTGATTTTAGAAACATCAGATACACACACACACTAACAATAAAGTGCTCATTTCTAGTACCTTCATGGAATGAAATAACCAAATCAGATCAACCACTACCTGTGTTTAAAGTTTGATCCAGAACCTATCTCCCAATGAAACTGATGAACAAAAATTGTCTAAGAAATCTCAAAATCTAGAGCAATTTCATTTTCACTAAAATTCACAGTTTATTTAGTCGGAATTAAGCAGGAAAATGGAAGTCAAGTGAACAGTGTCTTGGAAGGTTTCAACCACTGTGCTGTTGGGATAAGGATTTTTAATTGAAGCCATCTCTATGATAGGTCAAATTTTCCACATACAACAGATTTGCATGATGACTAGACCTCATTTAATCTTCCCTTTTTTCCCTACTGTAAATCTTTGTACTATGTTCACCTTCCCAGCATATACATGTTTGCCTTCTCTTGGTGCAGTTGTTCTCATTATCAGTGGGAAAGGTTACACAGGTACACACACTGACACTGGGATTTGGAAACATACTATTCATGAACGGATTCATCTACTTTTTTGGGAAAACAGTTGTGAAATAAAATCTTCACAAGAAAACCTGGTTTATTTCTTGTCAGTTCAGGAGTTATCCTGTTGTAGACAGAAGCAGTTGTCCTGGAAAAGTTGGGTTGAAAATGCAACTTTAAGACAAAAGTTTGGGACCAATTTGGGGATTTAAAAACAAACAATGAAAAACTTGTATCGTTCCCATAGTTGCTGTCACATACAACAGCTTACAAAAATTCATTCTACCTAAGAGAACCGTATTTATCACAAGATTCATCTAGAAAAAAACAACAAAGACTAAGAACACTGAATGAGGCATTTGAGAGCAAGTTGGAGCAAAGAGAACTGTGAGAGAATGAATATGCAAAGAGTTGTAACCTGCAGTCTTTTCTAGAAGACGGTTAGGGTGCTATAGCCCAGGATATCGGAAAGCCCTTTAGAGTTTCAGGTGAAGGATTTAGCCTCCCACACAGGCACATTCAAAACTTGACACAGAATCTGGATTATACAGAATAAAATCTGGTGAATTTGCAGATGGTTTATATTGCCACTGGAGTGAGTATTCACAAAAGTCAATTGTATTGTTCACATATTTTTCTGTACAAGATTTATTCTTAAAGAAAATTTAACATATGTTCTTACAAAATAAAGTATATTTAAAAAAAGCTCAAGACAGTTCAGTTTTTTGAAAGAAAGAGGATCAGTCCCTCTTTCAGTCTGTTCTGATATCTTATCCACTGTACCAAGTAGTCTTGCTGTTCAGATTTCTCTAAGGTATTATCTTTAAGATGTATTATATGTAACTATTAGCTATATCACTGAAAAGATTAATCTGTAAAATTCCCTACATTACTTCTTAAAGCCAGATGAGCACTACTGTCCTGTCATTACTACTTTCAGATGTATTTTGTGAAGTCTGAGCGAGCAGTTTGATCAGTTCTTGACAAAAGTGACATTGGGCTTGCATGTTCTCTTCCACAATGGAGAAAGAAAACACAGGAATGTAAAGGACATAATGACTAAGAAAAATTTAGTTTGGTTTTCCTATAAAAAAACATTGTGTCTTCTAGAATCGTTAGAAGTGAAAAGACAAGCAGATAAAAGAAACAAGGGCGAGCTTAGAGAATAAATGAAGTATATTGCAAGCAGATTTCTCTAGATGTCTACATCAGAGAACAAACTAACCTGAGCTGGCTGGCAACAATTAAATACTCCCTCCTGTTCTCCCCAAAAGAAGATGCCTATATACTTTGCAACAATTTTATTATTCTCTTAACACAAAAATAAAAAATCTTCCAAACCTAAACTCACAGCAGACATCAAGGTCTAGTAAAGTATCAGCTAGACATTTCCTTTTGTTCTGAAATAGATATTTCCTTTTGATCTGAAATTTGTTTAGTTACTTTGTTCTTATGCCAATAACTACTCCAGGAATTACTCTTCTAGGAAAAGCTCTTTAAGCCTCAAAAAACAATATGTTTACCATGTTTAAAAGCGATAAGTGGGTGGAAGAATTGGAAACATGAAAAAATAAAACTCTGCTTGGAACACTGACATTACTGTTTAGGAAAGTTAACAAGAAAAGGTCATGGTCTAAAGTAGGTACAAAGGCAAGATATCCTACAGAAATATTACCAGTTCTATCAATCAGGCATATTTTAACAAAGCGCTGATACCACCCTGGCCTTAAAAGTTTGGAATATTAAAACAGAATTTTTAGAGTCTATTTGGCCCAGCTCAAAATTACTTCATCAACTTAACTCTTGCACAATGCTGATGATGTGTGAAAGCAACAATGTCACCCTTGGAGATAATCACCTTTTAGTTACAAGAAAAAATTATGTCTATATGGAATATAAAACATTAGTATTTTTGATCCTCATCCATAAAAGGTTTTATGCAGACATAAGTTTTATCAAGAAGACACCCAAAGATTCAGTTACATTTTTCCTTATTCTTTTACCTGCCCTCTAGCAAAAGTGATCAGGCTGTTTCTCGAGTTAAGCCATCGTTTCCCCGAATCACTCTTTTCTCCTTGTATACAAAGATAGGCCTCACCAGTGGCATCTGCTTTCTTCAAGTCTCCCGTGTGCAAATGGATTGCATATTCCACAACTTCAGGAAAAACACACACACAAAACCAAAAAGTCAGCAAGAGATAATGCTTCTTGTCTTCTTACCCAACACCCGCGTTACGTACCAAACCCTGGTAGAAACCATTGCAAATTTCATTGGAATCCCATACTGTGCTATAGAAAAGGGAACGGATCTCTTCAGTCCCGATAACATACACAACCAAAATATGTTCCTGCCCTGTTTGGTGATCCAGAGAATACAGGTCTGTTCTGCTCCGACACCAGTCCCAGAAAATCAGTGCTACTGTTTGAGCACAGGATCTCCCAGGTACTGCCCTCTTCCCCCAAGGCAGGGAATCCCTTTCTAAGAAATATTTTTACATTCTCTTTGGGAAGTCTAAGTTCTGGTATCTAAGAATATTTACTCATATTTCTTTGCTACTTCCATCCCTCTGTGTGTATTATTTTCTCCATGAAATGAAATGAGAGCTTACACTTATAAAGTGTCTTAGAAGAAAGCTGGAACCTGATTGTCTTAAGCTTTAAACTCATGCAATTACCTCCCAATGAATGAACACATCGGGATGATCAAGTTTTCTCGCTAGTCAGATCATAACACTATTACAATGTTCTTGAAGTTAAAACACATTAATGTGAAACAGAAAAAATTAATTAAAAATTCTTTCAGCAGTTTTAATACATAAATAGAAAAAGCTCTTCCTATTTTGTATCAGTCTCCAAAGAACCTCCCATGTACTGTATAACAACCCACAAATACACATCAGCTAAGTGAAATCTGAGTTTAAGGGAAAGCATTCCCGATTTTTCTAAGCTGTAGTCCTAGTAGAGCAATTAAAAGAGACACCTGTGACCACTACGTGGGGCTTCTGCTTCCTTGCCTCTTTATGACACGATATACAGGGGAGTGATGCAGGAGAGACCAGGTTCCATTAATTCTGAAGTAACTTCATAGAAAACTACTATATTCATTTTTTAAACTAGCTACTTTAGCCCCTGGGTTTATCACGGAAGCAAAGAAACAAACAGAAACAGATCACAGTCTCAATATTCATGGTTATTTGCATCATGTTAACAAGGAGCCAGGAAAAATAAGATGGGGTTTTGAGGGGTTGGTTTATTTGCTCATTTTATACTTATTTGTGTAATGCTGGTGCTGTCATTTCAGAAATCTAACTTTGGTGGCTATATTAGAAATATGATCCTTATGTAGTCAACCGGGAAAGGCAAGAGCTTTAGAATATATTGTAGGGACAGACGCTAAAAGTTAGGAGTCTAAACTTAGATGGTCTGAACGTTCCTCTTCTTCCAACCACAAGCATCATTACTTCGGCCTAAGAAAAAAAGTTATTATCTTGCAGCAACGCAGGTTTGTAAAACACACCTTTCTAATATTTTTCAGAAGGAGGAAACCATGTTATTCACTGTAAAATGCAAAGTCACATTTGGGATGTGAGTAATAAGCAATGCACACGTACCAAGATAGGATTCAACAATGCATATATTATCTCTTGAACTTTTTTGTCACAAGCTTCATGACTTAATTTATTTTTAGGTTTTTTTAAGGACTGATTACCCTTAAAATCCAGCATTTCACAAGTACTGAGCTATATTTGACTATTCCAAACTATTCAGCCCCAACTCCCACAGCCTTCATCACTGGCATAGCAGACATAGACGAGATCTAGACTGTGTGACAGTTACGTGCTGGAGAAAGTCTTCCAGCCTCACTCAGCTTGTTCCTACCTGGGACCCAGCTGGCTGTATAATGTCTGCTTTCCTGGGACACATGTGTGTGCAAGGAAAGGAAATGGTGCTTTAGAGAGACAGGGAATCAAGGAGCAAATAAGAAGGATTTTCAGTCTCACAATTAACAATACAAGCCAGAGAGCACTGAAATACACATTATTCAAGTCTGAAATACATACTTCAGTCTAAAATATATCACAGGATACACAAATATCTGAGTATAGATCTTGGAAACATTTGATATTTTCAGTACAGTTTGCTGCTTGAGTCAAATTTATTCTAAGATAGAAATGGTCCAATTTAGCCAAAGTGTACATCCTTTAAAAAGATATAATTATGAGAAATTTCTTGTAGGTTTGAGAATGATTGTTAAAACCCAGAAGCTAAGGCTGTCATTTATTTTCATGCGTAGGTGATAGGAAAACAGGGAGGGGGGGAAAAAAGTGTTCTGAGGATATTTATTTTTAAGCTTTTCTTACAGCTCTTTTCACAAGTTGGTGCTATTCATATTGAGTGTTATAACAAAAGGCCTGAATTCAAATATTGTGACATCCTATAGTAGCTATTTCTTTATATGTCTAAAATAAAAAGGTCACATCACCATAACAAGAGTACTAAAGGATGGGTTTGCACACTGATTGAAAAATTAATATCTAAAAGGATTCATTAAATAATAAGAGATCAGGCCACTATTAAAAACTGAGGTGAAAAAACATAGAACAAATGTTTGTAGATGCAGGAAAAAATTGGGAGTGACCACCACTTTTAAGAAAGGAATTGCAATCTTCCTGAAGGTTCCAAATTAGCACAGATATGTATTTTTGCCTCGCTAAATCTCATGGAATCGCTAAGTTTAGAACAGAAGTAATATCAACATAGCTTCATTACAAACAGGCAATTGACATTACTGATAGAGGTTACTATTTATTTGGATGCTTAGTTTTTATCATTTACTTTGCTTCTATGAAGTTATATACCCACTGTTTGTTTTGTCTAGGGATAGCAATGATCTATATCATTACATATTGTTCTTTTGCCTTTATTTGAATTTATTCTATCAGACATTCATTAATGACCTTTCCATAAATGGATGTCTCTTTCAAAAAAATAATGAGAGCAATCACATAAAAATGAATTAGGGTTTTTTCTCCAGTAATCAAACTGAAATACAAATAAGAAGCTGACAGAAATTTTTGACTGAATTAGTATTGGGACTACAAAGAATAAGACTGATATTAACACTTCCAGCTGTAGATCACTGGACTCCATAAAATGGTTTGTAAGAAACTTCTTAGCTTAGTGGATACTAGCCATTTATGGAACAATTTTGGAGGGAGAGTGTATGGACGTCTTTTCCCTACAAATTTTCCAAGAAAAAACACCTTAACTCTCTAATATACCTCAAGACTGAATTTACAAGATTTTGAGGGGTGCATTCTAGGAAAAAAAATTGTTTGAATTTCTGGAGTTCTTATACGTAGTTAAACATTTAGCAATTTTGAATTCTGAAAATAATCACCAACACCTACGATTTTTCCCAATCATTCATAAAGAAATTGGTAAAATAGAGCTTTTTAATAAGCGCTAGATTTACTACATTCAGCATTGTACATCCTGCGTATACTACATCCAACACTCGATGTTGTTTTGAATCAGACAGATCAAAACCCTAAAATAATATTAATTTTTTCAGTAAATGCGTACAAGGCTACTAACTGTTCAAAACTATGCAAACCCACTCAAAAGCAGAGATTTAAAATATCTTCAGTGTTTTGTTTGTTCAAGTTTCAACTTTAAATAGGATGAAAAATTTAGGAAAATCTCCTTAGACAATAGTGTGCAAAAGTTTACAGGGAATATTTTATTTCTTTTTCTGGGACGCTTCCTTCTTTTTCTATTAGTTTCTGTTTAAGCAGAACACTCTTTGTTCTATAGCCTCTAGCAATAAACCTCTTAACTGTCACTAAAAGCTTCAGTGTATGATCTTTATGTATCCCCATCAATCCTCTTTGTTCCAATGAGCTAGATAAATAGGAAGCCTGATCTTAAATATCCAGTGATCAAGTTATTTGTACAGAATTGGTTGTTTCTCTCCATATTTCTGTGACAGATCCTGACCCCAGTGGCAAAAAAGGACTTCGCTTACCAGGCAGAGGCTCCTGATCTGCATAGAGAGCTGGCAGCTCCACACATTTGTCTTCATAAGGGTTGAACCAGCAGTCAAAAACTAAATACATCTCTTCCTTTGTGCCTGTGTGCTTCATATGCAGTAAATCTAAGCGCCATGGCTGTTTTAGCTCACTGTGTGGGCCAGTTACCTGGACTTTGTATATTGACCCAACATCTGCCAGTTCATCCTATGTGAGAAAACAGAGAAGATGAATGGACCTCATTCTAATTGTGCCAGACCAAATGCAGTTGACAGCTGTATACAACGGTTGAACAAACTTCAGTAGTTACAGAATTCTGGCAGATTTATAACTGCTACTATTTTTCCCCTTCCTAATCCATACAAAATTGATTTACTAACGTGAATGAGGAGATGGAGCGCCTGAGGTTTAATGTCAGGGAACGAGTGATGGCAGTCACTGCTGAAATTTGTACACAGAACAAGACACAGTGCTGATATATATTATACAGATTCGGTAGACTATTTGCAGGCACAGAAGCTTTAGTCAATTCTAAAAATTTTGAACACTATTAGAAATATTTCTTACCACTTGTGATATAAAAATAGTATAATTAACTATTAATCTGAAGAAGAATTAATCCAATTTTGAGGAAACAGCCAAGAGATCCTCCATCTTCACCCTAAATCATTTTCATAGACAAGCTGTCCATCAAAATTTTCCTTTTCTTGGATTCATGCTTGAGAAAAAAGTCTTCTAGTTATCTAGTTATACTGGGGATAGTACAACATCTCTATGACCATTACTTGAGTAAGTTAAAGTAGAGAAGGCCTTAGATAACTATAGTTAATGTTTTTAAACCAATTAATTTTTCCCTGCAAAGGAAAAAGAATGGAGAAAACAGAAGTTGTTTTTTTCTGTTCTCTACTTCTCATATTCTTTCCCCAGCTCTTTCATGTCAAATACTGCCCAGTGAGCAGAAGTGCATGTGACCTGACTGCAGCCTTTCCTCTGACAGGACACTTCTGGTTTTACACTATTTATTTATGTTTACCAGAGGTTCCCAGAAATAACTTCATAAAACCTTCTGAGTACTCTTCATTTTGGCTCAGGTTTATGGCCTAGGCTAGTCTGCTTAGTTCCTCTTTCATTAAAGAAAACAGGAACATCAAAACCCAGTAGGAAGAACTAGGAAACAGTTTCTTCATTCACAACTCCAAGACTGTTTTCTGATGAATCCCAAAATGTAAAGTAACATATTTTCACGCACCCTTTGGACTTTTGCCAGGACTCCCTTCACCCCTTTTTTTTTTTCGTTATTTTCTCTTGCTACCTGCTTCCACAGTTCCAGCAGTCCACCCTGAAGAAACATCTTTCAGGATGTGGCTACGTGGACACATTTTTGTCACGCAAAGCCGGCTTGTGAAGTTCCCACTTCCCTGTCTGCCCACTTGTTCTCATTCCCTCAATCCTGCCTTTGTTTCTGCAACTGCAGGATGAACCAATCAAGGTTAAAGCAAAAGCTGAGGAGCCAATCAAGGTTAAAACTTTCAGTTTTCTCATAGGGATTAACCAATTTCCTCAAAACCCACAATGGACAAAGAAAGATGGAACAAGAAGCACAAGAACAGGACAAGCAGTAGTCACACTTCCCTTAATACTGTCCTAGCTTCCAGCACTTTTTGGCTCAGGGATCTCCTGAGCCAGAGGAGATGTCTGCAGTGTTTAACTTCAGGTCAGTTCCAAATGCTACTGAACTGGTCTTTCGTGGAGAGCAAAACCAGACAAGCGTAAGAGTAACATGGCATTGGCACTGGGAAAGAATTACAGCTGCAAGAGGGAAGTAAAAGCATTGGGAAAAGAAGCAGGATACGATTCAGTGACAGTGGACCTCAGGCACTTGTTAATTTTTCAGTTAACGGGTAATAGGAGGAAGTGAAGACAGATGATGTAAGGGCAGAAGAATTGAATAAAGGAGAAAACTTGTGGGTAAAAAGGAGCTGGTCAAGAAGAAAAAGAAAGTGATTATAGAAGGCCAAAAAAATGAGAAACCATGTAAAAACAAAACAGTTAGCCCAAAGAAACTTGGTGGCAGGGATGAACATATTGCATGAAAGAGAAAAATGAACTTTCTTAAAGTTTCATCTCATTTATGATTCTTCCTTCTCTATCATAGGTCCCAAAAGCTCTATAGTATCCCATGGCATACTGGATGTTTACAAATTACTTACTTCTGTGAGGTCAACAAAACCTGTAAATCAGTAACTGCAGCGTGGTATATACTGTGATATGCACCAAGGGACCAATTCCTTCACTTAAGCATTCTCAGTACGAGACACTGGGAGAACCTGCTCATTCAAAAACCATCATTCAAGTGACAGTGTTACTACCTACAAACAAAAATGATGACCTGCGCCAAACTACACAGAGGACTTAAAAATCAATTTGGCAGTTTAGTTTAAAGAAACCATTTATCTCAGAATTAAGTGGGTTATCAGCTACATGATTCTTAGGCTTCTCTTTCAATAGAGAAAGGTTGAAGTACTTTGATCTGGATTGCTTTTCCTGTAACTTGAAGTAGAAACTTTTTGCGACCCAGGTTGCCATAGAAGATAAAAGAAAGGCATATTGGATCTTCTTCATTGCTCAAGTCAGATCCGGTGATGTCCATTATCCAGAGACCTGATGGCTTCATGTTGATTTCAGGCAGTTTAGGACTAGAAGTCAATCTTCTACCTTTGAAAATTATCAAAGAGAAAGAGGAAAGATAACTTCATGAGAGAACGGGATAATATAGCAGGACCATAGCCTTTATGGTACACAAACAAACCCTATTTGCAGGTTATGTTGTATCTATAGCAACAGTTCACTAAGAATAACACATCAATACCTTTATAATACTTTTTGACAAGAATTTAACAGCTTAATGTTCTTTCTGTATTTTCAAATTTAGTTTCAGAGGTATTTTCTTGATGCCAAGGTATTTTCCTTGTCATGTTTGGAAGTAATTGCTAAGAGAACACCTTTTAGAGGTCTAATTAATTGTTCTTTAAAAAAGCAATCAATGTTACTAAAACCAATTTATCATTTAGAAGCACCAGCCAGCTGTAGCATGTAGGCACCTAATGCAAAATGAATAACACTAATGAATTCTGCTTGTAACTAAATCATACCTAGAAATATAATACGTGCTGTAATAGTGCAAGACTGACAGGTAAACTGATAATAGACATACAAAAATATTTGCCAGATCCTCAGAAGATCAATATTACTATCTCCCTCTCTTTTTCTTCATTAATTGCTGTAAACCTTCATTTTTATTCTGTTTTAACCATTCTATGGGAAATGAAAATGATTGAATAAGAAGGAACATCTCAGTAAAATGTACTTTCTACAACTCAGAAACCACACAGCTGAATACCTGCGTATCTGTGTTGGACACCTCATGTTTTTAAGATGTCTTGCTCCTTCTGACAAACTTTTGTAGCTTATTTATTTACATGGAGTTGTTTTCACAGGACTGAAGGAAGGAGTCTTTTCTACTACTAAATGACTACACAGCTGCAAGTGTTCTTTTCCCAAATACACCCAGGTTTAGATTTGCACAAATGGAGGTGTAGTAGGCTTGAGATGAGCAAAAAGCAGCGTACCAGAACTGTTGGTTTGTGCTGTGAAGTAATACCATAGGTAAAGACTAGGCTCATTTCACTAAAGTAACTTTTCTCTGGATTTCAAATGAGATCCTAAGCTGCCTGAAAAGTGGTACATAAAACTCGAGCTACTTATCCCCACAAGGCATACATCCCAAACTCTAATCTGCTTTAAATCTTTCATTGCAATATGCTATATTTAATTTGGAAAGCAAGTGTTCCATACACAACACATCGACAAAATGAAATTTTACTTTGACCTTAACAGATGTGGTTTTGCTATGATAGTAAGATCAAACTGAAAATTCACATTTTCAGTAAAAGAAAGATAATATAGAGATCAGAAAGAGCTGCAGCCAAATTAAAAAAATATATATCTATAAACAGACAGGTCAATTTTGCAGAAGAGCTTACCAACTGTCACAATCTCACAAACAGTCTCACATAATCCCAGATGAGTATCAAGCCAGTTCCATAAAGGGAAGACCCATTCTTTGTCTGAGTCTTGTGATTCCTTGACTGTTACCATCTTCAGGTACATCCCAGCCCCATAGCCTTTTCCGTCATGTCCTATGACTACTTTTTGCAAATGACTTAGAGAAACAGCTTCCACCAAAAATGAATCCACCTGGAAGGGAAGGGAAATACTTACTAATACAGAGCTTGGACCTGAGTTTTCTTGAACTTTGCGGAAAATGTAGTCCAGGATCCAGCTGAAGATTTAAAATTTGTCTTTTTTTCTTGTAATATTTAATATAAAATCTCCCCTCTGAGTCTAAGAAAGCACACACTGTGCATAGCTAACATTGAATCCCACATTCATCGTTAGCGATGTATTATAACTTCATTTTATCTTTGTACAATATAGATCATTTTATCAATCATTTCATCTACATTAAAATGCATCTACCTCAACCTTCTGACAGTCAAAGAGTTATGACAATATTTTGCTTCTATTGAAATTTCTATCTTTCAGGGTACTTCTAGTTTCTAAAATTTATCACACAAAACCAGATTAATAGTCCTGAAGAAAAGTTAGAAATCTAAAAAGAGTATGCTCACTCCCAAATAGCTTATGAATTCTTCTCCAATAGTCAGAAAAGCCTGTCTTTTTGTTTTTCTTGCAAAATGAAATGCTTTTTTTAGCTAAAAGCTTTTTAAATTAAGCATATTAGGGAATAAATCTATGCATGAAGGTAAATTAAAATAATTACTGTAGAGTGTTATTTTCTGTATATAGCCATGGCCTGGAGATACACACAGAAATAAAATTTAGAAATTCTCTCAGTTTGTTATTGATTCTACTTTTACCCTACCAAATAATGTGATAATTGTCTAATGAAATAATTTCACAGAAATCAAAGAATCTCCTTGACAATGTACATCTTGGTAGTGCACTTTTTTCAAACTTCAATGTTCATTGAGTGAACCTCTCATAGGAAAGCCTAATACACAAGAGAAGAATTTTATTGTTATTGGTCACCTAGAAACATTGGTTTTATGTGCATTCACTTCTCTAAGTGGAATTCTTGTCTCTAACTGAACTTAGACATTTAGTTAGTGTTTCATCTAGGATTGTGGTTACAGAAACATCACTGATTGGAAAAGTCTCACAGCAATTTCTGTAATTTATTTTGAATCACTGATTACCAATTTTTTGCTACCTGTGCTATCCTATATTTGGAATGGAAGAAGTAAGAAGCATGATCACAGAGGTTTTCCCCAGTAATTTGCTTTCTGTGAGCTCTTGTGAAGCCTTTATTATCATGTGGGAAAGCTCTTGTACAAGAAGGAAATAACACTGGCATTGGTCTGCTGCAAAAATCCAGAAGATAATTCTGTTTCCAAATTCTTGCTCATTTGTTGCAAGATGTATTCTGAGCAGGCATTAAGAGATACTTAACGCAGTGCTAACCCCTGCACACGTAAGAAAATATTTTGGTGCCATTACCTTATTCCTTTGAAATTTTCTTCCTTTTGCCAAAGATGTACGAAGTTTCCTCACACCTGTGTCCCCTCTTTTGCCATAGAGAGTGATAGAAACATTTGCAAAAGTTTCTGCTCCCCAGCGGTCACCAACATGTACAGAGACAACATACTTATAGGCTGTATAAAGAGGAAAAAAAAAAGTTTAAATAAAGCTGACTATGTACAATGTGTACTTAAAAGGAAACAGCAACACAAAGTATTTAGTAAGACTACTGCCTGTTTTCATTTCTGCAGCTACCCAAAAATCTGCTACATGGTGATTGAAATAGTCAGGTTACTCTTTATGAATCTGATCTCTTTATGTTAAGCTCAGTGAAGACTTTCCATTAGTTTCCTTAGAAATTCAAAGGAAATTTAACTTGGACAATTTAGAGTTATGCACCTTAAAGCTACTAAAAATCTGGACAAATTCTGGCCAATTCTCATCTGAGTTTGTTCAGGGACTGTCAGGAACTGAATTATCTTTGCAGTAGATAATAACACTCACAGGTCAAAGAATAAGACACTCTGTAAAGTTTAGATAAATTAGAACAGCAGAGGCTTAGCATAGCATCTCGATGCATGACATGACATACAAGTGTAAAAATTTATAAAATGCACTTAAAAGTTTAAGGTGCATGACAAGAAGTATAAACTTTTTTCCTCTATGGTACTCCTGGAAAAATGCACTTCTGCACACTCAGATTGGATTTTCTTCTGAGAAGGATCATTATATTGCACATGTATTCATACTCATACAAAAAGAATAAGCAAAATTTTTCAAATGTCATTTTAATGTACAGTCCTGCTGGGTTAACATTTAACTAACGTAATGCTATAGTTTCTTTTAAGGTCATGAATAGGCTTGAAGTATTCAGGGAGCAGAACTTCTGGAACTTTAGTTTAGAAAAGCAGTCACGTCTCTAATTACTTTTATCTCACGTGTAACTGCCAACTTTTCTGAACAAATGTAGTACTTCTATAGGTTTTCACATTCCAAGTCCATCTCTGAATATACTCTGAAACTCTCAGCATGTCAAAAAATAGTCCTTAGGGAAAAAAAAAACCCTTTTTTGTACAATGAGGATTACTTCTGATACTTGTGTTAGTAACTAAAGCTATTATAAGCTAAGTAATACAATAGTAAGCCTCCTAAAGCTATTAGAAGCTAAATAATTCAATAGTAAGCCTACTACAAATAATTTCCATGGCTTTGAAAACGTGCTTTGTCTTTAAAAAGTATAGTTATATTGTTTAGTTTTGCCCACGTAGAATCATGCAGAAGATTTAGCAACTATGAAATGTGGTTTAATTGGAAAATTAAAATTTCTTAAGTGCTCAGCGTTTTCTCAGCGCGTATATGAAGACAGTTGCAATAGAGCTGCTGAAGATACTGAATTCAAAGTGCTGTATTATATCTGTGGCATTGACTTCTTTTCAAGAGGTTAGTTTGCTTTGTTTATATCTTCTCACTGTTTTTACCTGGTAAAGTTTTCTGATCCTCATTGACTGCAGGGAATTCTTTCACCAGCTCCTTTTCTTCTCTGTTACGAGAGAGCCAGCACTTGCAGTCAAAGTTCAGTTCTTGTTTTGTATGTAATTCTTCTAAGTGAAAAGACTTCAAATGCCAACCCTCAAAGCCTGGCACTTCATCACAGCTGACCCGAATCTTGTATACATCTCCCAGATCTCCAGTCTCAACCTGCAAAAAATGTCACGAGGAAGAGAGTACTGTCAGGGCTGGTTCACTTACAGAGATTTTCCCAAACAGTGTAGAATTCCTGAACTTAACATTAACCAGTGGGAAAGCTGAATTGAAAGCTGGAATAAACATGATGAGGGAACTAATCCTTCTCTTTTTCATGGTAGCATCATGGGTGAGATTGTCTCTCTTGTTTTCCTCTGTTCCCTTATTATTATTGTGAGTATAATACTCTACTTTTAGGGTGAGTCAAGGTTACAATTAGAAACAGCTGTGCATTTAAGCTCTTTAGACAAAAGGTAACATGTAAAGTTTTGGCCCTGCTGGTTAAGGGGAGCATTAACTTACAATTAAAGGTTCTGATACAAGCAATTGAGTGAGGTATTAAAATTAATGATAGTTACCTTGAGCATAGAAAGTTTTAACTAAATTCTTATTTGCAAAATTATTGGATTTAGAACATGAAATTACTTTATATACAACCAATTCTTTGGAAAAAAGAAGAGATATTTCTGCATAAAAGTAAATCACGAATGTTACAGAAATAACTCTGTAGAAAACTTAGGAGTGTTCCCATAATACATGTGGGAAATTCAGTATCTGGTTGCTGATCACAGAATCACAGAATCATATGGGGTTGGAAGGGACCTCTGGAGATCATCTAG
>JAOXJM010000012.1:117441643-117462163 GCA_026413425.1 Tringa solitaria | reverse complement strand
CTTATAAATAAACTTGAAAACAGAGAGTGGAACGACAGTATTTGACATTAAACTCATACCCTTTTTGCTGTCCATAACCACTGTTTTTCACCGTCCCATCACAGTGACCAGTCTGCGGGAAGACTTTTTATCACTGCAAGACCTTCTGTCACATTTTGTATGAAGGATCCAATATAAATAAAGTGCATTGTGTTTAAAAATGACTTGAAAACAGATCGGTCTCTAGGAAGTTAAATCCTACCTGGACCGGCTCCATCATGGCTAATCAGAACTTTCTCCAAGTCTCCCAGTGAGACAGCCTTTATGCAGAAAATATCCATCTGTGGAACCATACAAAGAAAATAATAACGGTCTTGAACACAGCTATTGCTTTGACTATAACAGTATAGAATAGTCTTTTTTTTTCTCTTTTTTTTTTTCAATATGAATATACATGTCTTGTATTGGTCCTGGCCAGTCAGTGAGGATCTTTTGAATCTTTCTAAGATGAATAACATTTTGAAATTACTCCATAGAGACAGCACTTGATTCTTTTGGCATGACACAAGGATCAGTTGCAAAGAATTATTTGGTCATCTGTGTACTACATTACTACATTTTCTAGCCCTATCTGCCATACCAAGACTGAAAAAGATACTTGCGAATTAAGATTTAGAACTTGAGTCTAAAATTCACAGTGATCAGTTCAGGAGAACAAAAATGTTATTGTTACCATTTTATCTATAAGTGCAATATAAATAACCAAGAGTACTCAAATTCTACTATGCAATGGTCTCAGTAAATGATTCATAAAAATTATTCCTATTATGTAATTTTATAATTTTGAATAAAGAAAATATAGGAGAAAATGGCAAACTGCTTCAATAGAACTTGTAAAGCAAAAGATAGTTACACTTGTTGAAGAAGAGTTTGCTAGCCATAATTTACTCTTATTGATCAGAAGTAGCATTGTTTTTACTGCACCTGTCCACGCCGAAATTTTATATTGTTATTCTTAGATCTATGCAGCTTCCTTTTGCCAGCATCTCCTCTTGTTCCAATGAGGTTGATATAAACATTAGCATCTGTTTCAGCACCAGGTTTAGCCCCTGTGTATACATGGACTTCATACACCAACACTAGAAGAAGAAAAATGTTGAGATTATCCCTGTAGCTTGCACAATTCAAAAACTTTCCCATCAAAATTTTGCCAGAAGACTGTACTGACTTTCAAGATTGGAAGTGGCAACAGCTATCCATGCATTTGTCACTTCCAGGTCCAAATCTTGTAATTCTCTGCACAAAAAATGTGAAAATACCCAGCTTAAAAGAATACATTATGCTGAGTGTAGCTGTGCGTTACTCAGCAAAGCAGCCCATCAAGCAGGTGTTCCCCAGTGCTCCATTTTCTTCTCTTACTCCCTGTTGAATATCCATTATTTCAGGACCTAATTTGCCAAGTCTTCCTTGACAAGTTGTCTGGAGCCCACCTAACTGTGCCTAGTCATGGTCTCAAAAAAATAGCTGTATTTCACCGTCACTAAGGCATTTTCAACCTCCAGATTTGTGCAAAACAGAATTTTCTGGGTGGCTGACCTTCACTTCATCTTAAAAGGAGAACAGCAATCATGAATCTGAGGTTTTTTAGATTTTCACCTCACATACAATGGTGGGCAAGCAGGTAAATGGGCTCCCTCATCTATAAAACGTGTACACTCAACTTGTTTTTGAAGGTTTTGACATTTATCACTAGTGGATGCCAACACCTTTAAAAAACAGCTCTCAGTTAAAATATATTTACAAGTTTTTAATGCCTCTCCTTCTGGTCTAGACCAAAGTCTTACACAGAAAAAATACACCCTGATCTTCAAAAAATTTGAAATATAATTCAGAGTTACTGTATTAACAATTTTTGCACCAGACTAATATTATCTTTGTAATTATCCAGATATGTAAACTACTTTAAAAAAATATATTTGCAGTAATCACATAATATTACATGTTTTTCTTATTAAGACGTTTAAAAAACTTTTCCTGTTTCTATTTTAATGGCAATTTTTCCATGCAGTGTTTCTATTCTAATCACAGCTGGCCATTTCTGCTGCTATGTAGTAGATCACAGAGGATATTACTCTTTCACTAATGTGTAATTTCTTGGGAGCAAAGGAAGGTAACAGAAGCCCTAAGAAACACAATTAAAAGCTACATTTAAAAAGAATCTAAGATGAAAATAGAAAATTATAACAAAATGCTTGAAACTGGACAATATTCTACAAAAATTAATCAAAATATTATTATTCTCATGTTACGAAATACCTAGTAGAACCTGTCATTTCCTTAAATTTTTAATTCACTGGACCCCAAGGCAGTTTATAAAACTCAAACATCATGTCATCCACAGCTATTTCTGATTCCCAGTGGAAAAGCTAAGTAAGTAGTAAAATAATATTGCAAATACTTAAGGGAAAAAAATAGCCCCACATATACTGAAAGATAGGAAGGAAATGTTGATGGATAGACTGTGTGCTTAACCAACACTTAGCCTGAGACATAAAATCGATCTCAATAATACACACACATCTTCAAAAATTTGGCAGAGCCTTACAAAAACTAGTTGCAAGGCTTTTAACATAAAACCATCATGTTAAAAAAAATGGTAGATATGGATGGCAACTAATATAGATAAATGGATCTGATAATTAGCATAATTAAGCTGTATATCCAAATGACATTTTATATCATAACTCTTAGTATAACCATAACTGCGTGCAGATTAACAACAGGAGAATATAAAACAAATAAGAAACTCTTCAAAGGGCAGAAGATAAGGGGAGACAGTCAACTCTTGAAAGGCAACAGGCAACAAAGCAAAGAGCCACACTGATCATGAAGGGGCAAATTCTTTCATCGTGTGGAAGGAGAGAGGTCACATTTCCAAAAGAAAAGCTAACAATTCTATTAATTTGTGACCAGCCATTTGAATAATAGAGCTGGACTCCCCAGGGAGCAAGACGATGCAGATTAGTAAAAGCAGGGACATATCACCATGAAGTCTCCTCCACGCTTTTACATTCATTCTTACATTTTCAGTTTTGAAAAAGCAAAACACCCATGGGAGCTAAAGGAAGACTATAGACACCTTATGTTTTGACTGTTTATATGCAAAGACTGGTATCTGTATTACTTACACCTACAAGAAATTTCCATGATCAAAACTGCAAAATTTAAGGAACTATAATCACAATTTTAAAGCATATTGAGCACTATTTTTAAAAAGCCCTTTAACAATAAATCATTACAAAAAGAAAATACCAACACGTTCTTTCATTTCTGGAGGGAGACCAAACCAAATGGATTAAGTACAGGACACACTAGAACAGAATACGAGATAATTATAACACAACACAAAGATATTAACAGATAAATAAATTACAGTTCATTTTGTAGCACTGTGCATCTCTGTGGTAACCAGAGAGATGATAATGATCTAATCAAATACAGCTTCCTATTGCTACAAGCCTAAATAAATCAGTCTAAAGTAGAAAACATGCACATGTTGAAATGTAAAGAACTGGAAAATATTTTCCATCGCTCCTTGTGTCTATACATCTCTTACCATCTGGAAAATGTTAGGTCTGGCATTTATTTAGGCTACACAATCTGCATTATTTATAAAGGAACCTTCTTAACAAAAAGACCAGTTTGTGCTTTGTATTTTTGTACAAATTAACAATACGGCCTGCTATATTAGGATAATAAATGGAATGTTCATTTCCCTTAACTTGAGTATATGTTACAGTGCTTTTTATAGGAAACACACAAAAAATTAAGCAAGAAAAATATTCTCCAAAACATGCTGCACTTGCCTACTTAGAACATGCCACTGTGGAGAAATACTTGGACATTCACAGAAACTTTCACTAAATAGACTATGGGGGTTACACCTTTTCTGTACAAATGGAAACATAGGCACGGAACAGCTTGAGTGTATGCAATTTTTGTCAGACTTTGTGAAGCACTTGCTCTAGATTGCAGAGCAGCTACAAAAGGTGCCAATGTTAATGCCTCCTGAGCTACAGATTGCTTTAATATAAGAACAAGAAGGATGATGCCACTCTGTATAAGACAAGGTGCATGAGTAGTTTGATGGGCACCGAGGACAGATACAACCAAAGCTGGAGAACAAACCTACCAGTCAAATGTACTGCTGAGACAGCAAGACTCACCATATGTGAAATTTGTCTGTTTGTAGCTTTTTGTACGTTGTTCATAAAACACAGGGGGGTTGTGCATAGAGTAAAATAAAAAGACCCTAGAAAATACGTTCAGCCTCTGTGACTCTGTTTCAATGTCCTTTGAGCTTGACACCCACTGCTGCCGCATCTGAAATGGAGACCTCTTCACTGCAGTAAGAAAAAGCCATCCCAAAACTGAGAGAATGAAAACTCTACAGCCCGACCCTCGATGCTGTGGTAGTAGTTTCATTTTACTATATGCTCAGTGAGTGAAACTACATCACCTGAAAACTGCGGTGACAAAGCAGAGAGATAGGACTGTAGGTAAAAAAAAAAAAAAGGCTGAAAATTATATCATAAAACCAACCACTGAACAGAAGTCAGGAAATATTGTTTCAGCATTATGAGGGACCTGTTAGACTCACATCTAGCCATCTCTCTAATGTGGGGCCACATCAAAGTAATAGAAGAAAAATCTTGAAAAATACAATAACTTTGATAAAGGATATAAGAAGATTCATTAATACAAAATAGCAGGAAAAAATCTCATCCAGCACTCACTAAAAAAGAAAATGACCTTTCAGAAAATAAGTGATGGAAATCTTCAAATTGCTAACAGAGTAACTATAGATAAGTTCTATAATCAAACAGAAAACTCTGGGACGTGGATAAAACCATTGAAAATGGGAGGCAAAATGTTTTCAGGCAGAGGTAGGGATCTTATAAAAGGCTCCATGAAAGACAGACATTAAAGCAGGCATATCAAAAGTATAAAAAGTACTACAGGAGTCACTGAGCAGTCAAGTGTACAACTACCAAACGATGGGATCAAGTATACCCTAATGAAATGACAGGATCAAGTGTACCCTGATGAATTTTACTGATGACACCAAACTGAGTGGGCAAGTAGACATTTAGGAAGGAAGAGCCACCCTGCAGTAAGACCTAGGTAGGCTGGAGGAGTGGGCTAAGAAGAACCTTATGAAGTTCAACAAGGACAAGTGTGAGGGAAAGAAAGCACCTAGGAAAGCTTAATCCAGGAGCGCAGCAGAGGTTGGGATCTACCTGGCTGAGAAGCAGGAAAGGAACCTGGGGGTCCTGGTGGCCAACAAGCTCAATATGAGTGAAGAGTGAGCTGCGACGGCAAAGAAAGTCAACAGGATTTTGGGCTGCATCATCAAGAGCATCACCAGGAGAGATAAAGAAATCATTATCCCATTCTACTCAACTCTTGTCAGGCCACACCTGGAATACTGGCTATGCAAAAGAGATGTGGGAAGGCTGGAGAGGGTCCAGAGAAGGGCCACCAAGATGATCAAAGGACTGTGGAGCCTGCCATATGAGGAACAGCTGAGAGAACTGGACTTGTTCAGCCTTGGGAAAAGAAGGCTTAGAGGAGACCTTATCACCACGTTCCAGTATTTAAAGGACAGCTACAAAGAAGATGAATACTCCCTTTGTACAAGGAATCACACAGAAAAGATGGGGGATAATGGGTACAAGTTACTCCAGGGGAGATTCTGTTTGGACCCAAGAGAAAAATTTTTCACCATGAGAACAATCAGCCTTTGGAATAATCCTCCCAGGGAAGTGTGGATTCCCCAATGTTGGACACTTCTAAGATTCAGCTGGACAGGGTGCTGGGCCATCTTGTCTAGACTGTGTTTTTGCCAAGAAAGTTAGGACCAGAGGTCCCTTCCAACCTGGTATTCTATGATTCAAATTCAAATTCGGTCAGCCCACAAAAAATGCTACTGCTGCTACCTCTTGAGATGTTATGAGAGTTCAGATGCTTTTTTAAGTCTCAACCCCAGGTTCTGACATCTATTCTATGATTCTATTGATAATATGAGAACATGAACTACCTGAAATAAAGGGGAAGAGAGAAAGGAAGTTTTCTTTCTCTAGTTATGAAGAAAAAGTAACCTGAGGGCATACTAAGGGCAACAGAATGCAATTTAGAGAGCCCTTTTTTTCCAGACTTCTTATTCTGAGCACCTGAATGTGGGTTTCCAATATAGAGAGATGTTATATTCCTGATCATTCACTCATGATAGGAGCTAGTTTGGTCCCAATCTGCAAGCACAGCATATAATTCTCATTTCCTTCTGAAGGAGTAAAGTATAGAATTCAGTGGCTTATGACATTTTCCTTTGGAAAATATTAACAGTAAGCAAGCATTGCGGATTTGCTTTGAATTAAAGACTAAGTTAATATTCTGATATGTTTGGGGAGAAGAGTAAAATAAACTTTATAGAATTAAATAAGATTTTATTATTAAGAATAAGAAAATGAAAGTTTTCCCTGCAGAAATATTGGTCTTTTTCTGCTGACTTAGTATAAACTATTGTCCCATTATCAGATCTTTTAAAAATAATTTTACTAAAGAAAAGCACAGTCATTATTTTAGAATTCTAGTTAAGAGCAGCCGAATTAAAGATAAATATACTTATTACTCAAAGTACATTCGATAAGCTTCCTCCGCATTACAGCTGTCTGAGCCTAATGACATTGGTGTGCCTACAACAGCACAGTAGTTTGAATCAAGAAACTGAATCCCCCGGTTGGCCCTCCTTACTTCTTTCTGGTTTGCAGCATGAAGTGGTTTTAGAGCAAAAAACTAGATTATTTGGACGAAACTAAACCAGAGGATATGTTCCAGGAATACAACGACGATGATTTTGCCACAAATTGGCAGTCGGTCTGTGGGAACAGACTACAACAAGCCCAGAGTAACTTCCCCCTAAACGCACATAACGAGGGTATTAGACCCTTCGCTCGTTGGATTTTTAGCACCAACCGCTTCACTGAGCAAATCCACTCCCACCAGGCTGGTAGCGTAAACAGAGAAATTGGCCAAAGAACACAAAACCTAGAGAGATGGTAAATTATATACAACATCAAAACTGATAAACCTGTTTCTATTCAACCCTCCCTTTAATGATAGCGATCCAAGAGATTAGAACAGTGTAACACGGCACCGCTCCGCGATCTGCCGTTTTTCCATACGACGTGCCTGCTTGAATGAAATGCTTATTTTGGCCTGATTTGTTAAGCAGCAAGATTGAATCTCTGGCATGTGGTTTTATCACTTGGCATTTACTACCCAGGATGCACAAATAGCATTTGGCATTTTGCCACGATGGACAGGCAAAGATACGGAGTGGTGCGGCGTTAAGGCTAAAAGGCAACAATTTCTTAACGGCTGATAGTGGTTAAGAGGCACGATCTTCCTCAGAGATGCTGCATATATTATTTGAGAAGGCATAAATAAAAAAAAAAGCTATCAGGTGAAGACATTTCAATTAGAATTACAGTTCTCAGGCAAATAACAGCCTGCTCTTGCTTCTCCCAGGCCCATCACAGGAGCCATCACAACATCTCCACAAGGGCATGTGGGAACCCATATCAAGGACTCAGAGGAAGGGACATTCTCTCCCAGTCCTTGCAGGTCTGTCCCAGGAGAGTCTCAGTCCCAGTGTCCAGACACGAAACCCATCATGATGAGTCGGTTCTGGTATCTATGGGAATGCTGGGTTTTGCTGCCTAGGGGTGTGGAACACAGTATGGAACACAGGGTAAGAGCATTTCAGGATCACACAGGACTTATTATGGGAAGTTTAGGGCAAGAAGCAAAAGGAGGAAAAGTGATGGATCTAGGTGATTTGGGGAGGAACAAGTGGAGGAAAATAGAGGGACCAGGGGATCAACTTTTCTAGTTAAGCAAATTTAACACCACTGGAAGACAACAGATTGAATTGAAAGGATACAATTCATTAAATCATATCAGATTATCATTAAGTTATAAGTACCTACAACGTTTGGTCTGCTGGAGAAAGCGGCTTGATGTGTTTGTCCAGTACTCATAAGCAATTTGCTTTTAAATGGGAAACACAAAAGGATAGTGTTTCATTTGCTTGTTCTGGAGAAAATAATTGGGAAATCCTTAGGAAGCCGTGCTAAGCTTATATTGATGTTCAATTTAAATGTGCCTAAAATCAGTAATTAATTTGTAAATCTTACAATTTCAAAATTTTCAAATTCATATTTCAAAATTTTCAATTTCAAATTTCCAAATCCTTCCTAATGTATCTTTTCTTACAAATTTGAGATATGTATTTTAATAAAGATAATGTTCCTGAAAAAGCAAGGAAAGTTGCAGTAATGTAATGTTTAAAAATAAATAAATGTGCCGGTTTAAATATATTCCCAGCCTTTGATAGAACGGACTTGATTTTTCACATACAAGTACATACCATCTACCAGAATATCAGCACTTTTCTATGAACAGGTATTTCAGACTGCATCATGCAGCTTTGAGTTACCGATGTAAATTAATTGTTCATACAACTTAATTGGCTTCAGCACTATTTTTCTATTGACTATTCATGTCACTTCAAGAAGAGGGATATAGTACTGTGATCAGTTAATGGTCATAGGGCTTGGCTCATCCAGAGCAGTCACAGTTTTTTGAAATCTCATGTTGAAGTCATTAATTTAAAAAAAAAAAAAAGGAGTAGAGAGAAAATGTAAACTGGCACATATGTGTTTCTCAGCATATTCTGGCCTCTGTAATAGAGATCCCTTTGGCCTTAAAACCCACAGAAAACATTCACACATCACCAGCCTTGCTGCTGTTTTCAGAGAATTATATTCTTTTGAGTTAAGGTTTTTCACTTGTTTGATATTTTCTTCTGAAATTATTTGATTGTCACTAAGTGCACGATGACCCTTTTTCATGTTGAATCACTGATTTCTTGCAATATTCAACTGCTCCATTTTGAATACAGTTTGCCTGAATGATAGCACCTGGCTATATAAGACCTACCGCTGTCAGACGTTACTGTCTGTCAGCTGCATCACTGTCATTCTGCTAATGTAAAGAGAATTCTATAAAAACAAACCCATCATGCTAAATGATTGTACCGGCTCCCTATTCCTTTGTAGAGGCCCAGGACTTTTTAAAAAACAATTTTATACAATGGGCTATTTCCCACTTCACTGGAAGAGAACAAAGTGCATCAAAGCTGTGGTAAACTTTGAAGTACCAAAGCGCCACCCTGCAGCTAACAATTTCTATAGGAATGGCTGAGTCTGATTTGGAAAACACACATGGGATGATTCAGATGATGGATTTCTGGTAAAGAATATTTTATGCAGCACAAGAAAGGATGATATCAAACTTGTTAAAAGGAGCTGGATATCACATGGTGTTACATACCTTGGTAATGCCTTTCCTGCCTGATGTGCTGCTCTAAAGAGCAATATTTGCCAGTGATTTAGGGGCACTCTGAGAGATCAAAAATTTTATAGGGGTAAGATGCTGTGGCCACAGCTATTATTCTGATTTTGGGGAGAAAAGGAGTGGGGTAAAATGATCACATCCCACTTCTGTTGAACTAGAAAGTATCTGGAAGGGATTGTTTCATGGTTACATTGATTTTTGGCAGTCTGCCCTGGAAGAAACATGAAAAACTGTAATATACTCACAGGATTCGACTAGTCAACACATGATCTAAGTTACATACATGGCAAAAGCTCCTTTGTGGTGTGTCTTATTGCCACTTCTCTCCACGTGTCACCTTCACCCTTGTCTTCTGCAAGCCAGCACTCAATGGGGAGACAAATCTCTTCATCAGAAGGAGGGACTACTCTTTCAAGTCTGACTTCCTCCAGGTACCAACTGGGATCATTGCCAGTGTTGTCATGGCCAATGTGGATTTTATAGAGCTGCCCAAGATCTCTGAGATTAATCTGTAATGACAAAAAAAAAATAAAAGGAAAAAGAAAAATCCTGGATTTTAATAACAAATTATAATGTTGTCTTTTACTGGGTATGCAAACTAAATGTGCTGTTCATGTAACCTAGACTAATGGGGTTTTTTAGAAAATGAATCCTTAATATACAATGAATCCCAGAGCATTGAAGCAAAAGCATATGGAGTAGTCTGCAAGCATGATTTTATTGACTTCAGTACTGTGATATTTAAAGTGACTAAAGGGCTCAAACAATTCAGTTTGGTTTTAGATCTCTCGACGGAATCCAGTTTATAGTGTTAAAATGTAAATCTTTCTTTCTAGACAAATACTTTAATGAATAGAAGTACCTTCCGTCATTGCTGCATGAAAAAATATATTTTGCAGTCCACACAGTTACCATCAGAAGAGCCCTATTAACTATTCCTGCCACTTATCAGTCTGCTACGGCCCACTTTTCTCTTTGTCTTCTATTTTTATGTGCATTGGTGTCAGGGTTAACTGTTTCTTAAGTGCTGACGCCACACTGCAGCAAATTTAAACAATAAAACATGACTATGTCACATTGAATACTGGAACCCTGAAATAAGAGCCACTTTGTTTTGGGCTGCAGAAGTTTTTTGAGCAATGCTGATGGCAGGAACCTAAGCATAAAAGCAGGGTTAACCACTCTTTTTTTCAGTGGGGTGTTTGAAAGCTCATGGTACTGGGAAAAAATTACAGAGAAAAAGAAAACAAAAAATGTACCAATTCTGTACTGTTTAACATCAAAACAAAAAGTAAACAAACAAAACACAGATTGATAAGCAATTAACACCAACATTGCCTCAACAGTCGGAATCACCAAAAATGATGAACCAAGATTTGTGTTTGAAGGTCTGTTGGGTCTATTCTGAAAGGTAATATTGATAAGTCTGCCCCAGAGTGAGAGCTTCCCCTTCAATGTTTTTTTCCTACAGAACACTACAAGGTAATGCTCCTTTGCCCTGTGGAACTGGTAAACATCAGAGACACTAAAGACACATCCTTTTTACTCTTCTGTCGAAATGTTTTCCTAGGCAATGACACAGACTAGTGTAATACTGACATTTCTTGGTCATGAGGACCATCCCAGAAGAGAGTCTTGCAGCCCTAATTGATCACCATTTCCTTGCATCCCCAAGGCAACCCTGGCACAATTCTGTCTCATGGGATGATATCATGGCACATACACTAGTGGTATAAAGTCTGAACAGAGTCACGCTCATGGCCAAAGCTGTAGGTTTTCCTATATTAAAACAGTATGTTAAAGTGAGAGGTGCTAACTGAAGGTATAATTATAACATTAATGCAGTAAAATCATGTGCATCAAAAATATGCTGCTAATACAGCAGCAGAGAAAAAGCTCTCAAACTAACCACAAGGGTAGGCAGGACATAAGGTAAGTTGCCATAATAACCCTGTCACCCAGCACAAAGCAGAGACCTCTGCAGTGGTCAAATAACTGCTATGGTTGCCTTACAAAGAAATATAACAATATATTAGAACTCTCACCCTTTTACTGTGAAATGAATAAAGTATATTATTGGTGAATAACAAAGGTGATGCTCTCCTGAGATCTAGGCACTGGCTGCTATTTGTGGTGCAAAATGTTAAAGGGCAATTTAGTAAATAAAACATTGAAACCTTGTGACCTCGTGCCCATGATTAAATTCTGGCATAACTCCTGTTCAAAGAGGAGTGTCAGAACCATCTTTGCACACAGTATTCATTATCATGACTCGATCAGGACCAGAAAACCGTCAAAGAGACTCTTTCAGATGTCTTCTGAAACATCTAACCAGTCCTTTGGCTGTGAAGCAAATTGAAACATTATTGATTAAAAAAAATCCTGCATATCTATAGTGGGTACCCAATGAGCTGGTTGAAATGTGATGCCATAACTTTCTTAATTATTTTAATTTTATTTATCATATTATGTTGAATGCTTTTTTTTTTTCAGAAGGAAGTCAGAGACGGGAAATAAAATTCCAGGTGAACCTGCAAAGGGTTTCAACATTGTGGCTGATGTTTGGCTGGTACAACTGGAGAAAAGAGCTAACAAACATAAGCAGAGGTTGGATAGCTGACCAAGAAGGAAAAAAAAAAAAAAGACAAGTTAAAAAAAAAAAGAAAAGAGAAGAAAAAGAAACAATTCAAAAAAGAAGGAGAAGGAAATGATGAAACCCATTCATCATCATGCAGGGACTTCCTGTTACTGGATAAGCAACACACCAATCCATCAAACCTAATCAAATGGAGCTTCAAGAAATATCAGTACAGAACTGAAAGCCCTGTCTTGACTGTTAGGTTTCTCCAGGAGCTGCTTCTAGTTGCAAGCAGTTCAAATAGATTCACTATAGTTCTGTTTAGCATCTCTAGTCATTGCTGCATTTGTGTCTTTTTCTACTTTCTATTCCTATTTAATATTCACACTCTAAAAGAGAAGACAATATAAAAAAATTAAGGAAATGCACTAAGAAGGTATTTGTCTAAAGTGTCAAGTTAAATGTATTTGCTTGCTTTTGACTGCAGGGAGGAAGAGTATAAAGCTTCCCTGTCTAGTAGATTCACAAATTATGATTTTTTTTGAATGGTAAGCTATGCAAGTCATATAAGTAATGGCATATTTCTGAGACTGAAAGGTCTCAAAAATAATTAAAAACACAGACCACTGCCAAACCAATAACATGTTTAATAATACTTCTGTTTCTGGCTAACCGCTTATGAGTGATCTTGCAGAAAAAAAAAAAAATCATGTTTAGACTTGGGTGGAAATTAAGGCAAGAATGTGTGTCAGAAAGCAAATCAGCTGTATGTGATGTTCTGGAAGACATATAACACAATTGCAAATTTAGTTTCAGCTCCTGTTGTAGTTTTGGGGGTTGGAACAATTTGTTTTGCTGTCAGATCAGGCATCACATTGGTCTCTCAGCTGTATTGACTTGCTAACATGTTACTTTTTGCCAATCAAAATCCTGTCAAATGTATGTCAAATTTTGCTCTTGCAGTGAAATGCAGATGAAAATACTCTCATAACATGGTAGAGGTAATGATATTCTTTTGCCAACATAAACACTGTAGCTTGAGGTTGCTCCGTCATTTCCACCATTGACTAAATTGCCTTAAAACTTCTGCATGACTTGAACAAAAGCTGGCGTTTATAAACCTGGCCTTGTAGCCAGAACATTCTGTAAAAAGTTGTAGAGTTGATTTTGTTGCCCTCCTAACAAAAATACTCACAAAATCCTTAGTCTAGCTATTCTCTACTACAGCACCATGGCTACAAAACCAACATTCCATTTTGTATGGAAACAGTCTTTCTGACAGAAATGCAATAAATGGCTGTGCAGAAAAAAAAAAAAAAAGAAAGGATGAGTCCCAGGACTAAAGGACAACACTTACGTGTCTCTCTCAGGGACACTGCAAAGCTCTCTTCATAAATTTTGTGATCCTCAAAATATGACACAAGTCCAAAATTCTGTATTTTTTTCTAAATTTTTCTGATCATTTTGGGTTAGTTGCTATTTTTCCATAGCTCAATTGATAGATCAAAAATTATCAGTTGTAATTCTTCCAGCTAACTTTGTAAAGCTCGTGGTTTTGCTCAAGGATAATGTGATGTCACTTACAGTTATCTGACTATCATATAATCATGCAATTTCTGTTACCACTAGCAGAAGTTGTGCAGACAGAGAAACGGAGGAATAGAAAAAACGTGCTCAGCGAATATGTTGTAAATCTACTGAAGAATGTGGACAGTATAATAAAGACATTCCTCCATTACACTGTAATTGGATGCTGCAGGTACTCAAACTTCCTAAATGACAAGGACACACAGAAATGGAAGACTTGAAGTATTTTGGGATAGGTCTACAGTGCCCCAAACAAACTTGCTAGAGTCCTAGGATCTGCACATCTGAGTTAGCAGAGACTGACCAGTCCTGCTTCTGGAGGCAGAGGCTGCTGCTGGTGGGCGGTGGGCACTGAACAGCAGCATTCCAGCCAAAGCAGCAGCTTGAGGCTGATCTTTGTTGGCCTCTGCAACAGAGCATTGACAAAATCTTCAGACACCTAATCCTCAACCAAAGCACAGGGTCAAAGCATTGCAGACATTCAAATGTCTGTTTATTAAAAATACTAAATATTGGTTTGCAAAGTTCCTTTCTCTCTGTAAATTCTTCGGCTTGATCTAGTAGAGTCTGGACATGGATGGGAACTCAAAGTCGTAAAATTTAAGAGATAACAGTTTGGGGGTATGAAGCTGCCATTCTGTTGTGGCTTACATTAGCCATGTATAGAACATAAATAAGATGTAAACTGCCGCAGAGGTAACAAACAAGGGCATGGAAAGACAGATATCTCATTGAGGTAAAGGAATCCAGACACTATCAGATACACTTAAGGATCTTCCTAGGGATTGCCTATTAGGGAGTTCTTCTGACAAATGCCAACCTCACACTCTTCCCAGCTAAAAGTTTTCCAAAACACTTGAATCATCATTTACAGTTCACTTGTTGGTTGACTGTGAAACTCCTTCTGATGCTTCTTCTTAATAATGTCATTAATGGGTACAATGATAGCTGTAACTCTATTGTCTTTGCAGCATTTTTGTTCACTGTTACAAGCAATAATATCAACACTCATTACATTTTATATCAGCAGTATCAATACATATTATCGTAAAAACTGTCCACCACTTTCAAAAGGGCCACATTTTCAAATAGAGGTAGCTTTGCCTCAGCCACACCCATATTCTAAATATTTACAAGCAGTTAAGCAAGATTAGCCTGCTAATCAATACGACTATATACTTTGCTCATTGCTACTATTTATTTTTTGTACAAGCATAGGACTAAATTCTCTTCCCCACCAAAGGCAATGGAAACACTTTCATTAGAAAACTTGGCCTTGCTTTTTGAAATTGAAGCTTAACAAAGCTCATATTTTACGTCTCGTCTCTAGGCATAAACTGAAATCCAGTTTTATCAGCAAGAACTTCTTCCTAAAGAGGCTGCAAGGACTAAATTTATATCCGTTTCTAAATGAGCTATGCAAATACACTTTTCAGTCCCTAGTATACCTATATTTTGAGTGAAGTCAATATGACCTATTTTCATGTACTTGAGATGTTTAACTAAGTGAAAAGTGAAGTAAGAGTTCCCCAACTTAAGAAACTGTTCTGTGGGAAGATACTTCAATAAAAGGATGGAAAGAATATATGCAAGGAGTCCATTTCTCTTTTATATAATGGAATAAGCAAAATAATGTCACTGTATTCTTGTTGTACAGAAAAAATCCCTTTGAAATAAATTCAAAATTATTTGGATAAATCAATACTCCAGAAGCAGCTACACCAAAATCCCAGTGTCTAACAAAACCACTAGAGGCTATGCTTGACAGAGAGTTATTAATTTCATGTACAGCCATCTCATTAACAGGATTTCAGAGAAATCATGTGCAGCAGCTGGATTCCCAAAAGAAAGAGAAATCATTGACTGCATTAGTTTAATTTCTACAACATCTGCATATAACGGAGAAATCCTTAGAAGTAGAAAACTTTTTTAAATTGTGAGCATGCATCTGGTAAATGTTGACAAAAATATCATAACTAATGTACCAGTGAAGTACCCAGGGTCCACTCATGGTGCTTGCGTTTTCCAGATGTTTGAATTCAACCAATGTGTTAATTGTGGCCAACAAACCTGACACAGTTACATACTGTCTCAAGAATTAGATGTCACAAGTGCTCACACAGAAACTTAAGATTCTCATGAAAAAGGTGGGCACAGAGATACAAGGAGTAGAATTCAAGGCCAGACAAAAAACAGCATTATTTTTCTGCCACTTCATACTTGCTTTGATCGCAAAAATTAGCTGGGTAAACAAGTACTGCTCATTGCACAGTGACAGTTAAATACCTTCTTTTCCAGTCCACTCAATCTCTTTTCATCCTGTAGCTACTCCAATATCAATACCCTCTCACTTGACCTTCCTATACAGGCTAACAATGTGCTACTATTCACTAAAATGGATGCCAATTATCTGTCACCAGGTTAATTAGAGAAAGGAAAGGTCACGCTGTTGTTACTGCTAAACTAATGGTACCAACAGAACAGCTTGTTTTTTCCACCCTTAAGTACAACAAATGAGAAAATGTTTTAAGAATAACGTTAAAGCTCAGGAAGAATTGGATCTTTTTACTGTGTGGTTAAATTATGCCAACATCAAGTATTTACCATATGAGTGTGTCAGTTCTTGGAGAATGTAGCCACTTATATATCTGAGGTTTTTCTGAGTGATCTATGCTTTTCCAACTCAGACCAGGAGTATTTTACCAGGTTGAAGCTTTCCACGGTGTTTAGGGGGCAACCAGAGTTCCATGTTCAATTCTGGGCTCCCCAGAACAAGAGACATGACCATATTGAAAAGAATCCAGTGAAAGGCCATGAAGGTGATTAAGGAACTGGAGTATCTCTGGAGTATCTGAGAGAGCTGGGACTGTTGAGCTTGGAGAGGAGAAGACTCAGGGGAAGATCTTATCTAAGTGTATAAATACCTGGTGGGAGGGGGGTAAAGAAGACAGAGCCAGTCTCATCTCAGTAGTATCTAGTGAATAGTCAAGAGGCAGTGGGCACGAGTTGAAATACCATAAATCCCACTTAAATAGATGAGAAAAAAAATGGGCGAGAGTGGTCAGATATTGGAACAGATAACCCAGAGAGGTTGTACAGTGAGAGATATTTAAAACATGGCTGGACAATGTCCTGAGCAGCCTGCTCTAACTGGTCCTGCTTTGAGCAAAGGGCTGCACTGGGAAATCTTCGGTGATCCCATCTAACATCAACTGCTCTGCAATTCCGTAGCACTCAGTACAATGCCATCACCTTATTTACATAATTATCTGAAGGGTGAAAATCAGATTCAACATCACTAGTACTAAGAAATCCCACAGTGGAAACAATTTTTGCAGGAGGTGGAACTGTTAAAGGGTTGCCAAAGATCTGGCCATACAAAGTGAAGGCCATCAAAAAAATGTATCTCTTTATTATCCTCTATTTCAATGCAAGAGAAATTATCTCGTTTAGCATAAGACTGGTATTGTATAACGTGTCTATTCTCTTGCACCAACAACTGTTGGTGTTGTACCAAACCCAAACAAAAATAATTAATTTTTAGAGCAAGAGTGAAAGAATAAGCCACACATTAACCATACCACTCATGTCTGAAAACTGCTCAAATACTGAGACGATGGGAGGCATAAGAATGTAAATAGACTAGAAAATGGCTGAGGGGGAGACAAGGCAGCACCATGGATTAGTAAAGGCAGAAAGTGAATTTGGGGACTTGACATGGGAAAGTGGAGGAGCTCTTAATAGGGAGACCTTTAGCTAAGGAAATCAGTGTCACGGAATCTCAGAAACAAGCACCTGAACCCTTCCAGGGGGCTAAACAGACAGCATAAATGGGGAGAAAGGAGTCACTCAAGAGATAGAGAAAAGGGGTTTTAATACGTATTCATCTTGGACCTATGTTGTTATCAAGTATGAAAAAAAAGAAGTTTAATACATATATGGCTGAAAGATGAAACCTGAAATTGAATACAAATTTCTCTTAAGAAACTTTAAAAGGAAGAAACACATATACTCCATACTGTACAATTACCGAACAAGTAGTACCATGTTCACTCACCCTTGTTTCATTAAGTTGAGATGAACTGTGTTTTTCTCCGAGACTTTGCGATTTTTTTACTATCCTTCTATGCTGTTTCCTTGGAACAAGCTCAATTTTGCTCCATGCACAGCCTGTAGCTGATGGAGACCGTTTTACATACTTCTTCCTTTTATCTCAGTAAGCAATGAGGTTCATGTTGTTATCATGTACGTTTCATAGAGGGATGGACAGCTTCAAGTGGAGTTAAAGCCAGCAGTAGGACTGTTTTATGCTGCCTTCAGAGTATCTGACTAAAGCCTGAGTTTCTCTCAGTTTTTTTTCAACTGTTTCTGGACCCAAATGGCCATTATGGCAAACAAGGACAGCTGGAAAATAGCAGGACACAAGCTATGCCCATCTTTTAGGCAGCAGTAGTCCCATGGTTAGGAGAGCAGGCAGCTACATTAGAGCTTGTGGTCACTTTTGCAATCTTCCCACTTGGGAAGAATTCGCACTGAGGTCATTACAGGCTCTTTTATTTTAACAATGGGAGAAAAAGCATGAAAATGGATTTGTTTCAACCTATTTTTATATCATTTAGTTTTTTCCCCACTGCTTCTCATTTTACTTTAGAAATCTCAGTTTTGACTGATGAAAGAATGAATATGGATCCAGGCTACAGGAATAAAAGACACACAGTGAAACATGACAGATTCTTACAATCTTTAGGGATGATTCTAAAGGAAGGAGTGTCAATTATTAATGCATAGATTATTTAAAAGTAGTGATAAGGTTTTTTTTAAACAGGAGGAAATCAAAATGAAAAACAACAGGGAAACTAAGTATAAAGCCCCCATGTGATGCAATGTAGCATAAAGTGCACCTGATGAACACAATTCTTTACAAATAAGATATGTGTAACTGGAAGAAAAAAGGCTGGTTTTAACACTGTAACAATTTCATCACAGGAACACTATTTATTAAGTTTTATGATCAACTATCTGTGCAAGTATTAGTGGGAGCCCTGCTTTTCAGCTGCCTATATTACTCTCTGGCATTTTGCCCTGATAGACTATGACAGTGTTTAAAGGATTGTTTATACGAATGAAGAAACTTTAAATAGATACATGGCACCAGCTTTACAAGTTAGAGAAATGGGCTCATGCAGCAAAATTCACACCAGTGATGGATTCCAGTTTCCAGTTCTCCTAAAATATCATGCGTACTCCATGTCCCATGCTCGCAAATATTCCTTACAAGGACAGCCACCAACTACAAAAATAAAAAGTTAAAGTGAAGATTTTGAAGATTTCTTAGAAAAAAGTAAAAGTAAATCCAATACTCTTAAGAGCTTTACATAGTGTTATTTAAGATAAACTTGACAACGTGTTGGGATCAGTAAGACCAGCACTACCTTAAAGAGATTGCAGAGCTGATAATGAAGCAAACTTACAAAGCGAAGCATGGAAGAGTTCTTCTTAAGGAGGGGCTAAATCCTGTCACTCTCATTAAGGCTAGCATATAATATTTTAAAAGCAGGTCTACTGAACCTGTCAGTGCTTATACTGTTTTCATTATTACTAGAACAGAAGAACTTGTACCCGAAGGTATGGAATTATTCTGTATTGATGTAATAAAAATTGAGAGATTGTAGCTGGCTTTTACAGACGATAATAGGCTTCCAGTCTCCTGCTTAGTTCTCTTTGACACAGAAGGGAATATTTGGCATGACCAAACATTAAAAGAATACTTATAAAAAGAATTTCTTTATCAAACAGTGTGTACGCTCATAAGAGATAATTCGCCATGTTTCAAAGAATGACGATGCAGAATGCAGGGCTCCAAGGAATATAATTTACAATATAATTAAACTTCTGTGTCTTGAGCAACTCAACATACTGCCAAAATCAGTGTTTTTGAAATGCTGAGAAATACTCAGGGGCTGCGATGACACCAGAGAAAAACGCAGGAAACAGATCACAGTTCTGATGAAAGCTGTAACTTATGGTAGATTGATATCCCTCTGTTGGAGGAGGAATGACTCTCAACAGAAAAATTATGCCCTAAAAACTATGCCTGAATAGCAACAGAAGCAGAAAACCATAGCCTAGAAGTAGTTTCTTTGAACACACAGGAACAATTACAGAGCAGAAAGGGAAATCCATCAAATTTAAATTCCTTTTCTTTCCCGTTCCCATACTGTTCATCCCTGACTTTCCCACCTGGTAAGAAAAAATTGGTAAGCCACAATGGCAAATACAGTGCATTTTCCACACAACTATCTTGTGAGAACCTAAAACCCAAGACTCCAGTGAGAAACAAGAACTCTCCTCATCACACAACAACTGTAAATTGCCTTCAGTGAATTTCACGTGCTATCGCCATATGGAAATCTCCAAGAGCAATAGCCTTGTTACATTCTACCCCTGCTACACTGAAGGTCAACCAGTTTTTAAATCTAATTTACACAAACCGTAATCAGAGATAGCCAAACTTCATGAAGTTAAACCAGCTGTATACAGCAATGCAAGCAACATCAAAATCAGATTCTAGAGGAACAACAAAAACTCAGAACTATATAAAGGAGCACCATTTGAATTACTCAAGTTTTGATAACTTTTTTTATTATTTTTAACATTACTGAATATTCATTATTTACTTTAAGGTATCCAATTTACTATGCAGTTGACTAGGCTTTCTATCATACTACTATTTCTTTATTTTTATTAAGATAATCCAGTAGTTTTGCCTCATTTCCTTTTTGCAGGCCATTTCTCTGTCATTTCTTATGATTATATCTGTGACCAAAGGGATTTAGAAATGAAATGGTATTATTTGTGGGACATGATTGTGCTTTAATTTTTCCATTACATTACAC
>JAOXJM010000012.1:117426630-117440384 GCA_026413425.1 Tringa solitaria | reverse complement strand
AACTTATATATTTATACTTCAAACTTGAAAACAAAAATTATAAAAAAATCAGAGAAGCTTCCTGTCCCATCTGTCACTGATTCCCCATCATCTGATTATTATGCATAAATTATTTCAATCTAAATGACATAACACAGATTTAATGATTGCAACAGGTGCAGTCCTGAGGAACTAGAGGGAATTGCTGAAGCTGTAGAAACTTGGAGAAGCCCTGGGAAATGTCATGCTTCTGAAGCGTCTCTCAAAGGTGTCTCTGAAGAAGAGAAAAATCTCCCCATTTTCTTGGAGAAGTAGGACATCACCTGAGCTAACCTACCCAGTGTGATTTGACTCTAGTCCCCAGCCATCCCCCCCTTTCCTTCTTACTTTCTCCAAGAAAAGGTTTGCATGACAGTGTCCTTCACTGGGAGCCTGAGAAAGCCCATGGAAGAATTTACAGTGGACACTTCCAAAGATGGATATGCAACACAAGCCATGGCCAGGACTATCTTATTACGTCAACACAAAGAACAGGCAAAGAAATTTTTTCTTCCTCTGCAAATGAACAAGAACTAGTTAAAACCAGTGCATTGAGCAGATCCAGGTATGACGCAGATTCAGAGAGAGGTATGTCTGGCTTGATGCAGTTCTGAATACATTTGCTGATTCAAATCTTATTATCAGAGAAGTCAGCCACTCCCTCAGAGATACTTAAGGATCCTTACATATTGCTTTGCGTCCTTTTTACCACTACTATTACCGAGTTTTGAGAAAAGCTATTTCGCATATGTTATGAATTCTCCAGTGTTTATATAACAGCCATACTATACCTTAAATGTATCTTCACTGTTGGGATTAAACAGCTGGCGTTTCCCACATCCCAAAACAATAGGACCAGAAGCTTTGTTTTCTCCATAAGCGCAAAGGGATACTGTTGCTGTTGTGCCAGCTGTTTCAAAATCCCCGGTGACTACAGTAATCTTCCAGTCTCCTTCTGTAAAGTAAAAAAATAAAATCAAAATTCCTTTTATAACTGTTACTGATACGTAGCAAGTTACTTCAAAGATATCAATTAAGGCATAATTTAGCCCAGGGACCGTAACTACTATGCACCTAAGAGGTAATGATGCTGGGAGAGGCAACAGAGGATTGGCCAAATGCTACATCATTCAAACTCATCTTAGGCAAGTTGTACAACTTGAGACATTTAGGAGATTTGCAGCACACTAAAACTGGAAATATGAACACAGAGCCTACTGAGATTTCCAGCAAGATTTCTAGCGACAACGCCGTGGGTCATTACAGAAAAGCCCAACCTCCAGAATATGGGTTAAGACAACACGTATAGCCAAGAAACGCAACAGGAAAAAGTATCAAAGCGTCTCAATTAAGCATAACTTCCTCTCGTTCCATGTTGATATGACACATCAGCAAGAGCTCTGTCTGCCCAGATGGAGGCATGACATTGAGATTAGCACGAAAAAAGAGATTTTTAAGAAAATACTGACTAGCTGAGGACTCCTTAGAAAATAATTTTATATAAAGCTTCCCTGATACTAAAATGTCCTATGTGCTCCCATACAATGTACACAAGTTATTTCAATATCTGAAAGAAGCAGCTTAATATAAATCTTATTTAAAAAAAAAAAACAAAACAATTCATCATTGGAAAATGCATTTCTACATCTGAAGAGTGGAAATCACGTGCTCTCCACCCCTCTTTTAGTTGCAGATTTTGCCTGTATGAAACAAGTTTCACTTAGTGACTTAAATTCATCTTGGGCAAGACTAACAACAAATGAAATACCAGCCCACATTCATCTTATAAATAAATGCCACAGTATACACTGCAATATTATTAGTAGAAACCTGTCTGGTAATGCCTGTATGAATTAAATCTGTTCTCTGACAGATTTAATCTACCTAGGGCCAGCCCCATTATCCCAGTAATTTGCCCCACAATGACTGAACTGGAGACGGAAATTTGGTCTCCTGTTTCCCAGATTTTTGAGGTCTGGCTGATGCCTGGTTTAGGAAGGTGTTAGATTTTTAAATACACATAAATACACAGCTGGAAATTCAAAAAACAGCAACAGCTCCTTTGATCTGATCAATCTAACCTGGCCAGCAGGTCGAGGGAGGTGATTCTCCCCCTCTACTCCACCCTGGTGAGACCCCACCTGGACTACTGTGTCCAGCTCTGGGGAGCCCAGCACAAGAAAGACATGGACATTGACCTGCTAGAGCAGGCCCAGAAGAGGGCTATGAAAATGATCAAAGGGCTGGAGCACCTCTTCCATGACTTATTACCACCTTTCAATATGTAAATGGGGCTTATAAGAAAGACAAAGACTTCACTAAAGCCTGTAAGGAAAAGGGGGAATAGTTTTAAACTGAGAGAGGGTAGACTTAGATAGGACATAAGGAAGAAATTTTTTATGGTAAGTGTGGTAAGACACTGGAACAGGTTGCCCAGAGAAGTTGTGGATGCTCCATCACTGAAATGGTTCAAGACCGGGCTGGATGGGACTCTGAGAAACCTGGTCTTAGTGGAAGATGTCCCTACCCCTGGCAGAGGGGGTAGTGCCCTGTACGAGAGGCTATTTGGTGCATATGCTTTTGGCTACCTAACTCTGAGACATTTGCAATAAATCCACCTTGTGTTTCCATGAAACAGGTATGTTTTGACAGAGGGTAAGTTCTGTCAACGTCAAAGCTGACCAGCTCTTCTGGACAGTACAAAGACATTTCTCTAACCGGGTCAGGATGAAAGTGCTGGGAACAAAAAGTTCACTGCAAAACCAAGCCCATCTCCACTGAAGATAAGCCAGTTGGATATATACTTGGTTTATTCCTGCTCTTTGTCGTCTTTTCTTAGGTTTATGGTGCAATTTTTATCTCTTGCAACTTTTACTGTATAACCAGACCAGTTTAAATGACACAACCTAGAGATCCAGTTGTAGGTGTGGAAAGGACTAAGCAGACTGTAAAGGAGAATCACAAAGTGATGAGCAGATACCAACTGAATGCCTTCTGAAAAAGGCATAGAAAGGAAGAGGGACAAATATCCTTGTGATCCAAAATAATGCTTATAATGGATGTTTTGAATATAATTTGTAAAATAACTGTATTAACTACTTGCCAGAGGGACACGGTTTAAGACAAGGTATTCTCACATGGTGTCTTCATGGATATCATGATTAATATAATGAATTATGAATAAACATTTTCAAACTTTCTCCTAACAGCTTCTAAGTGCAAGAAGCAATTCTTACAGCTGAGAAGATGCTATGTGTTATTAAGAAATGTAATTTAATCTGTGCTGGTTGCAAGGACAGAAAAGTAAAGCTGAACAAATGTGGAATCACAGGTAAAACAGAAAATTAGAAGCTAACAGTAAGAGCAAAACTATATATAACCCAGGAGAAAGAATCATTGTTTAAAATGTTAACTAAAACAACCTGAAATTAAGACAAATCACCAATAAGTACTAGAGAAACATGAGTTTTCAAACAAACAGAGAGAAAATTAACATTATGGAAAGAAAAACAACAGAATAAAAAGAAGGTATAAATAAAGTGATTTATTGTTTAAATTAAAATGTGAAGTTCAGAGTTTACTAAAATATTCAAATAGTGTGCAACAATCAATGTTTTAAAATAAACACAAACAGCAACAAATTTCTAAAGCAATTCGTTCCGAAACAGAAAAAGTCTTCATTAAAGACAGAAGAGTAGAGTAGCATTTACCTTCTGCTTCCTGCATTTTCAGCTGTTGAATTATTTGAAATTCTGCCAAAGAAAAAAAAAGGCATTAATAAACAATCTATCTTATAACATTAAAGAAAAGGTATGAAAGGAGAGATGAAAAAGACATTCTGTGATTCTAGCCAATACAAGAAAACTTTCCTTCTCATTCATTCCCTCATTACTTCCTCACTATCACCTATACCCATTATACAATGCAAACACAAAATGTATTCTCTCAATAATTCTGCAAAGGAAGCCACAAAATGGTTAATTCTGATATTTACAGTGTAAGTTCAGCTCAGATTCCTTCAGAGGAAAAAATTACAACATACTGATCTTACTTCCATAGTTACAATAAACCTTACCTTGAGGGTAAAGCTCAATTTCTGAATGAATTACACCTTGGGACACATATGGAAGCCACCTAAGAATAAGAAAGAAAATAAGGAAGAAAGTAAGAATCAGGTTTTTTTTCTATCATATCACAATGTAACTGAACATCTTATTTTCGTACTGAATACATATAACAGCAAAGGCTGTCTATCTCAAAAATTTTAATATTTTATTTCATAAATGTGAAAGTAGAAATTATTTGAGCCCCAAATTAAGTATTTTTTGTGCAAACATAAGAGCTGTGTAAATGTAAAATATTGCTGTGCCAGTTCTTAAGAGATTCATGTGGTACGATTATATTTATTCGTATAGCTAAATGGAAGAATATGGCACAACATATTTTCAATACTATGGATTGAGTACTAAGTATAATTCATATGTATGTATTGCAGTATTTCTTAAAATCAAAGTTCAGTGATGAAAACAAAGATGGAACCAAATATTACTCTTCCTTATTCCTCCTACAAATTGAGGATAGATAGATGAGTCTGGAAAAGTACAAATGAAGGTAAATATGGGTTAGGTTTCTTAGTCATGTTACTCTAAGCTATGGATAATTTTGAAACCTTTTCATTCAGAACAAGGATTACCAGCTCTTTTAGTTTCCTCCTGCTTGGTAAAAAATCAGCTGGTTTTCTACAGTAAAAAAAAAAAAATATTCAGCAAGCTTTTGGGCTGTTGGTTTTTATTTACTTGGTCCATTGGTCTCCAGCAATGACATAAATCATTCAGTCTTTTATGAATCCTGTTGGGAATCTAGTATACCATCGGCAGGATGAGTCCAGAGCAGCTTTTGAAGGTTCCTTACTTTTTGTCTTGAAAACATTAACAGGCTAATTCATATAAGAACTAGTCCCTAAGAACTAGTTCATATAAGAGCTAGTCCCTAGTCCCCTCTATCTTACTAGACAACTACTTATTTATATCACTTCTGCTAAAACCTGACCACACAGGTATCTTCTGCAATCCTAAATGCTAAAAAGTTTCAGTCTGTAGCTTACAAATGCCGTGTAATTGAAATCCAGAGAACTGTTGGATGTTCAGAAACTGATATCAGATTTTAAAGTCAGATAAAACAACGATGTTTCCTTAGCTGAAGGAGAAAAAAAAAATCAGCATTTTTTTATACCGTGGCTCATAAAACATCAATGTGAAATAAAGCTGTGCGACTAAAGATTAATAAATTAGAGAGACTTCAGAATAACAAAAACTTCCCCCTCTCCTTGAATAGAGCACAATGTTCCAGCTTTACATTTTGGCCAACATGGAAGCTATCCCTGATCCCCACCATTGATTTATTTTAACCCTTTTTCAGTGGCAGTGTTTCCTTGTAGAAAAGTTATGAATGAAAAAAAAACCCACTCTCTGTTTCTTCTTGACAGTGTCTGTCACTGAATAATTTTTGCTGATCAAGATCTGGTGTTAATTGTCACCAAACTAATACAGCAAAGTGCCCTGACATGCACTGTCCCTCAGCCGTGTTACCCACGGGGGGACAGCTATGACACGGTTGATTTTTCGTGACTCAGGTAGGCAGCTGGCTTGATTTCTCTGTAGAACTTCCTATTAGGAAATTTTAATTTTTTTATTTTTTTTTTTTTACAAAGGTAGCAACCTCAGCTAGCAACACCAGCTGATCTGCATCCAAATATACACCAGAGAAATCCTCAGCCTTATCCTACTATTTAAAAACATGTTACTGATTGAAGAAAAATCTCAGTTTTAGAGAGCTTTATAAAGGTGAGAGAGCATCTTTATTCCTGGTTTTGAGGATGTGACACCAAGACTGGCAAGAAGCTGTTCAAGGTTACTAAAAAAATTCATGAAAATCCAGAAAAAAATAACTATCCATCCTGCATTTATTAAATAATATTTATTAAATATTATTACTTTAATACTATTAATTAAATACTATTACTTCTAATGCCTTGACACATGGTCACATTGTTTCTCTACACTTCCTCCATTTCACTCAAGTGATGTACATGCCCACGAGATACACTGCAAAAGTGGAAACTCCGAACGTGGGATTAATGTAATATTTTTCCAAACATGTAATTGACTTTAAAGACACTAGCTTAATAACTTAAATGGAACAGCCACAAAAGAATTCTGACTTTTGGGTATTACATTTGTCTCTCTAGCAATGCTGTTTTTCATAAAAAGAATGAGAATTCTGAAAAGCAAACCTGTTCTCTTTCCCATTGAGAAATACATGTTAACTTAGAAACTTCATGTGTGCTTTATAATTCCTTCTTGAATAGGTCAGTGACACTTATAGCACTGATCCTCGTATGATAAGGCTGCACTGTACAACCTAGTAGCACAGCCACAATATAAGCACTTAACCTTTTATACAGACCATACAGTTTACTAACTCAAACAATCTCTTCTGGAACAACAAATTTTGTGGATTTTATGAAATTGCAAAATAATCCAAATTTTCCCTCTCCTGGAAAATTAATATTTAGCACATTTCCTGGCATAATACTGTTAGAGATATATATTTAAGAACATTTAGGAATATTTTTCTCAAAGCTACCTTTCACAGTTGAAAACGTATTCCGAGTTGTTCTCAGCTTCTCTGACAATGACTTTATCACAGTACCAACACTGGGACTTGGCACTGGCCTCACAGCGCAACAGCACCTTCTGCAGTTCTCCGAGAGATACGGCTTCCACTTCAAAAGCACTGATCTAGAAGACAGAGGAGGCAACACTCCACACAATTTGCCACCACTAAGAAAGTCTGAATGTTGAAGTATTTTAAACGCCTGATTAACTCGCGCAATGTACAAAGATTCCTTTTGTTTTTAACAACAGCTGGACTGTATTCAGAGCGGTTGGATCTGAGAAGTTAAATGTCTTTTGATTACGTAGCAGAGTAAATGAGAAAAGACAACTAAAGTCACACTGCAGTAATAATCCCAAATAAATTCGTCCAAAATGTTGCGCACAACACTTCACTATTGTTTCAATGCCTCACTATTCACAATTGTTCTTTTCTAGGTAAAAACCAATTAAAGCTACTATTTCCTTTGCCGATATTTATTTAAAATACAGACTCTCTCATCCTTTTCTCTTTTTAGTTTCACCTCCTCTATTTACATTTTATTCTGCTGGAAGATACTGCAATCTGACATGCCACTTTCCCCTCGTTATTCATTTAGGCTTGTGCTTCCAGTTGGCAAAGATTGTTTTCACAGGAGCATGAAGCCGATCAGGTGAAAGTTTCAGGTTGGTAATTTTCTGCCACAGTAAAAAACAGATAGCTTTCTCTCTCTAAACATAACAGTCCAGGTCACACTTCTCAATAAAAGAAAAAGGAAGGGAAGAACTACAATGGAAAATTCATATCTGTAAAGTTCTCAATCCTTAGCAAATGGCAGGTTGGAGACCGCCTCTGGAACTTTCGGTCTCCCCTGTGTATATGTGATATATGATCACGAGCTAGTCTCTCTGAAGGATCCTTGCCTCAAATTGTGCACAGGCAGGACTGCAGCTTTTTAATACATCCTTTTATCTTCATTATCTTTATGACTCTATGCATGATTTACTGCAACCACCCAAACAGTTCAGTGAAGCAGAACTGATTTCCCCAGTGACTTCACTTTTGCACTTTTTTGACAGTACCCCAGCTTTCTGCCAATGCTGAAATCTATTTTTTGAAAGGCCATCTGCTAATGTCTCATTTTACCTATACAGTTAAAGAACAGAGATTATTGCCAAAAGCTGTCAAAGATGCAAAGGAGTTTGGGTGTTCAGCTGAAAACCAGAGGGATTATTTTATTGGCATATTTAGCATTTCAAACAGCTTACTATGTCCAGAGTAGAAATGTCTTTGAACAAAATTCAGTTACAGCTATGGTTGCTGAGAAAAGTTAAAGTGGTTAAGCAGCAAAACAGAAGCATACAAAAAGCGGTCACTCGGGGAAGCTTTACTTTAGGTGGTTTGCCCAGTATCATGTAGAATATCTGTCGCAGAGATGAAAATCAAGTTATTCAAGTCATTTCTCAACTGCCTCTGTCGTAAAATATATCCCAGGCCCTGCTCTGCCTCTCGGTACAATCCACTGCCTCCTTCACCCATTTCCATAACAAAGTGCACTTTTAACCAGCCCCCCAGCCTCTGCATAAATAATATGCTGAATTTACTGTCAGTCTGGCTAGAAGAATCCACCCAGGAAACCTCTCAAATTCTGAATTTCATTTGGAATAAAACTTTGTATCTAATACATTAGTAATGGTACAAATTACATATTTTAGATAGTATAGATACCTCTGAAGTTTGCCAGTGAGTCATTGTTGTTATGCTTTGCATTTTAGGTACTGTTTTTTATTTTCTAAGTGTTCCACTAACAGCTTGATACCACAACAGTACCGTAAATTGTATGGTACACATACAAGTGTTAATTCTCAATAGTTTACAAAGAAAGGAACATGCTTAGCAGAAGGTGGTAAGGTGGCTAGTGGCAGAGCTAAGATTAAATTCAGTAGTTCCTGAAATTCAACCATAAACTACTGCAGAAAATCAGGACGATGTATATTTTACTTATGGAGGAGATCAGAGGTAATTGAAAGAAAAACAACTATAAATCTGCCCTGTATTAATCACAATACTGTATTATTAAACCTTAAAAGAAATACACAACAAACAGTCCTACGAAGACCTGAAATTATGGAACAATTTCTGTGCACTTATTTGGAGCCAGCTGTAACTCACTATATCTTGACAGAAAATGTTTTAAATTCATAGGCAGCTCTTCTCCATCATAGGGAGATTCTTCAAATTATTTTTCTTCCCCTTTTCCTGCCTGTGTTTTCACTTATTCTAGTCATTACTGGATTAGTAGAAAATTACTTTCCTTAGTTCTTAAAAATTATTTTTCTAAACTTCTGTTATCTTTTTTATTAGGAACTTGTTAAAACCCATATAAGTTACCTATATTTACATGGCTAAGCAAACTGTTCTTCAGACTTACCATTCCTCTCTGAAATGTCACTGGTATACCAGATTTATGCAGAAGTCTTAGACCAGAATCTCCTCTTTTTCCATAGATACAGAGATAAATTGCAGAATCTGTGTCAGCTTGCTCCAAATCACCAGTGTAGACATAAACATGGTATAAAGCAACTTCCAAAAACAACCAAAAGAAGAAAATACAAGTTATGTGTAATCATAATTCATTTTACTTGTATTCTAGCTTAATGGAAACAACTCCAGCAAGTTTGATTTGCGAACAATCTTCTGGAATATATTCCAGAAATCAGTCTAACTATCCGTTTTGAAGATTGCTAAGACCACATTTACGAGTGTACAGCAAATGGAATATAATTCAGATGACACTGATACTGAAAACCAGGTAACTGATATACATGTAACTGTGCAACTCAAGTACGCACATACTTGGATAGATGGGTTTTCCAGCTTCCACTACTGGAAGTTCACAGACAAAATCTCTGTCATCACGATTCTTTGATAACCATGTGTTTGCTGGAAAATTCAGAGTTTTCTTGCTCTTCAGATGTTGCAGTGTCACCTAGAGAAGAAGAAATTCCAACTATGACTCAGTTCATTCTTTCCAGCGTTTTGCTTCTCAACAGCAAAACACATTTTTGTATATCTTTCCTCTAGCTCAGAAAACAATAAACATGATCAGTAAATATGACATACAAAATAGCAGTATGAAAACATTTTTATTTTGGCTACTACTTTGCAACTTGGCTCATCACTAGGAAGGATCTTTACTCCCACCTGTGGTATTGCAGCTGAAACTGCCAGCCTCTCTTCTTTGAAAATGCCCTGGACTTTAAAATTGTTTTATCATTGGAACAAATGAGTCTGTAATCAAAATTTACTTTTTGGCCATAAGAAATGTCACTGATTTCTGTCAGTGAACTGCCTCTATGTAACATTGTAAGACTGAAAACTTCCTGGTATTCCAGGTTAGGTGAGACTGAGCTCTTGGAAGATGTGGAAAGATCGACATTTTTAATGTTAAAATGAAAACAGGATGAAACTCATCATCTAAATCCTTCTGAACTTTGGCAAGGAGAGGATATGTTGAAATATTAAATTAATTTGTATTATATTTGGCTCTTCTACTGCAGAACAAAGACAACCTGGGTACCAGCACCCTCAGCATATTCCTCTGGAATCAGGGAGAATTCAAATTCTCAAGTTATTTGCCTCTGTAAATTACGATAGTTGTCTTGTGTCCTATAACTAATGCAGTCTTTCCTCTCTTTGATGGGAACAGTTTTTGTTGGTCTTGAATTACAACGATGTTTACCTACATTTTCTTCCATAGGCCTTCACTAGCGAAAGGAAATCCGTGCCAAAAATTTGTCTTTCTGCAGTTGTGTTTTGAATGTGTATATAGAGTGCATAAGCCTTGCAAACAAAATTATGAAAACAAGTATTCACATTCAAATTATAACACTTAGGAAATCAAGACAATATATAACTTTATCTCACTTCTCCAATCAAATATTATTTTAAGTAAAATAAACACTTCTTTTAACATCAAAGCATGTATTTATTCTAACATGAAATACTTCTGCAGCAGTGATTCTTAATCGCTAATGTTTATTGGCAGAGCTCCCCCTGCTGATTCATAACAATCGCAAATATTAACTGCTTTGTCAGAAAAACACAGCTTTCAACCTGATTTATTTCTTTCTGTGAAAAGAAATATTTGAAATCCCAGGGTTACCGTATGAAATTTGAACCCAAATGTTAAAGTAATATTTTGTAACCACCGGGATGGAAAGTAGGATTCCTGCAACCATTTGAGCAGCAGAAATATTTATACTTACATTCAGTTTTGGTATAGTTATAGTTAAGATCTTTGGATAACGTAAAAATCTGTTACTACCATTTAATTCTGGTCATCTAAATCAGACTTTTTAAGATTAATTAAAGGCCATAGGAAAAACTTGCATCTTTTACGATTCAAAATAAGGGAAGACAAAAGTCTTATCTGCAATTCTGAAATAAATCTTATATGGGGGTCAGCATCAGCAAGAATTTAGCATAAATTTAATTTGGTGAATATCACTAAATATCAGGAGGAAAATACAGTTAAAACAGAATAGGAGAAGATGAATTCACCAAATTGAAAAAAACCAAATCTCCTTTTTCCATGAAAATGGTCATAATTGTGAGCTATGTTTGTGCCAACTAGGACTAGCCTACTCTTAAGCAAACTTTGTTCATTCTCTGCATGCAGTTGTCATAGAATAATTGTTGCTCCATCATTTTTGTTGGAATTTATAGCTAGAATCTCCCTCACACATTGAAGAGTACAGGTGAGCTTTCAGAAAGTAAAACTTAGTAGAACTCATCAATACACTAAAACTGGCATCTACATACTCCACGAATTAGGAATAATTGCAAAATAATGCTACATATTTCCAGCTCTCAGGAGATGGACTATATTTGTGCTTTTGTCATCTATAAACAACCTAAGAACACAAAGCAATAAGAATGTATCACAATCTGTATTTTTTTGATTCTTGAAGCTGTGGTTTAATGAAAAGATAGGTTTTATTTCATATAAAGATTAATAATGCAGGAAAAAATCACCATAAAAAAATCTCACCCTTTGCAAATTCCACTCAGGCTGTTCATTCAGTAACCCATAAAGTTCAATTCTTATCTTGTAGATATTCCCAATGTCTTTTATTTTAACCTGAATAAAGCCAGAACAATATGTCATATAACTACATGCAAAAATACATATGAGTTATATGAGTTTAAACTTGTGCAGTAGAGGTTGACATTGATTAAGAAAGGTCATGCCTTGCAAACTAACCCTGTATCCAATTCATGATTAAAAGCCATTTCAGTCTCAGTTTCCCACACATATGGAAGAAGTAGCATCTCAACGGCAAGTACAAGCAAGTGAATTCTAAGCCCAAAATTATTACAGTCTTCAGAACTTTTCACAAAAAAAAAAAAACCCTAAAAGTTTCCCTGCCTGTATTTTCAATCATTATATTTGAAAAAACTCAAATACCTTAGCATGTCAAAATAAAGATATAAAATTTTTGAAGACGTTAAAGAAAAGCTATCAAAAGCTGGCAAAAAATCTGCAAAACTTTGGAAGCCACTGATATTATCTTCACTTTCTGACTATGATTTGCATTCATTTGCACTTTCTTTGCTCTTTTAAGTGTGATACGTGCTCGTACTTATGAAATCTACTCAATGCAACCTTATCCTATCCCACTTATCTGGGCTTTATTTGAAGTTTAACCATTAAAGTGAACATAAATCATTTTAGATCATTTGTAATGTACTGCTGGGAAAGGAAAAGTGTGTTATCGTGTCATTTCTCAAAGAACAATTGTATTAATAAAAGGTTGGTAACAGCTGGTTCCTCTCCATCATTTACATCTAAAAAAGCTATTTACATTGTACAAAAATTATCTTCTTTTCATTCTCATAGAAACACCTACTAATATATTATACACTCATTGTTTACCTTCATTAATAAAAAGCTCTCCTCTCTTTTCAGAGGTCAGAATTACCTCAGTTCCTATATCAGCTTTTAGATGTCTCTTTGTGCTTTTGTATAATAAACTTTTATGTTATAGTCACAGAGTTACCATGTTTTAGTCAAAGATTTCTAGAGGCAAACGGCTTTTACTCTTGATTTCCCTAATATTGAAATGCACTCAGTAAATTACAATGATTGTTTGAGAAAGAACCTGTGGAACACTTGTCTTTGTGTCGATATAGTTGCTACATCAACCTGAATTTCATTAACAAAATAAGTGTTAATTACAGGCTTGCAATGATGATATCACAATAGGGTTCCTGTCATTTCCATTGGTTTAAGAAAATAGCTTTGTTTTGTGGAGGTGGATTCCAATATCCTTGCTTATGCTGCATAATATTTCTCTCTATAAGTAGCCTTACTAGACGTAACCTGGAGACTTTGGGATTAAAGCAGTAGTAAAGTAAGGGCTTGACCTTACAGCTTGACTGAAAAGAAAACTATTTTCATTTCCCACATTTCACAAAGAAACCCACTTCTCAAGTAACATGAGATACTGTCTTCTCATTCACAGATCTGGTGTTCACTGAATATAAAGTGTTGTGTTGTCTGCTTATTCTAATGAATCGCTGTTTAGGCTTTTGGTTTAAAAAAAAAGTTACATCCTCATTGCATGTATCAATACAAAACATAAATATACTGGACTTTGTCAGAATTCAAAGAGTGACTTCTGCCTAAAACAAGCAGAACTGGAAGAAACCCTGTGGTAGCCTTGATTTTTCTCATACAGTTTTAGGAAAGATTACACAGGCAATGACTACTCACATGGGTAAGGTAAGAGAGAGAAGGCCACATATGAATGGTTTTCATTTCTTAAGATAGTTCTACATGAATTTTTCATAGTTGGGAGTACTGCTGTTAAAGTGAAAGGTTAAAGAGAACTGACTCCAAATTGCCTGATTATTACATGCTTTCAAAAGCTGTTTTCTACCTACAACTCTGACCAGAGCTATGATTAAGTTGATTCTTTAAAAAATTAAATTTGGTATCTTCTGCTCTAGAAAATATCAGTGAAAACATATCAAACTTGAAGATGCAAATGGTAAAAAAAAAAAAAAAAAATGTAATT
>JAOXJM010000012.1:117393464-117424111 GCA_026413425.1 Tringa solitaria | reverse complement strand
GGGGGGTTGGACTAGATGATCTCCGGAGGTCCCTTCCAACCCCATGTGATTCTGTAATCAGTAGAATTACTTGTAAATACTCCTTTAACGCCTTGTATTGGGACACTATTATCAGGATCACAAGTCTAAGAAGAGAGAAATTTTCACTTCAAATGAGAAAAATATTCAGGAAATTAACTTTCTTCAAGTTAAATATTAATTAATACTGTAAAATACTCAAAAAAGACCACAATATATTCCTGCCCAACCATACTTAATGCATACAGTGCCAGCATTTGGGCCAAGGCACATTCTGCATGAATGAAACAATAGCAGCCCGGTATCACTTTATGAATAAATTTCACAGCTTTAATGGCTCAGCAGACATAATTTTGGAAAACATATACTTCACTTCAGAATAGCACCTAGTGATCTTTCATCTGAGTCACCGTGATTCCGTCATCTACTCTTAAGAGAAAAATATTTATATACCCAAAGGTGTCAAATAGCACCTCTGCACATGAGATAAGAAAAAAATAGACTCTCTTGGGATCAAACAATTTAGAGTATTCTAATCAAAGTGGAGTTTACAAACATCAGCTATCTGGAAATAATGGGACCGCTTACCATGAAGTCCTCTCCAAAAGAGGGAGTCTTTGCCCCCAAGAATTTATAATTTGATCTGACACAAGAGACAAATATAAACCCTAAATTTGAAAAGATGAACCAACACATTGTCTATATTCTATGTCCTAAAGGAGTTCCCAAACTACTCTTCATGAGGCCTTTTCATGCAACTGCAAAGAGAGGTTTTAATATGCTAACCGTAATGAATATAATCTGTGCTGCAGATTAATTTTCTTTTGTATCCCCCAGCTCATTCTTCATCCATTTAGTAGCTTTCTATGAACCAAGCTTTTGCAGGCCAGAGGCTCCAAACACATAATGGAATTAACTCACAATTTTGCAGAATTCATAAATAGCCACTGATACGGATTTGTTGAAGAATTCCCAGTGCATCCCTGTGTATGTTCCCGCTCCACTGCATACCTTGCTATCAGAGCCCTTTGCTTTTTTATTTGCTTGATTAAAATACTGTACTGGGTTTTGGGTGCAGTTTTTCCTTTCACTTATTAAACTGCCTTTTCTTCAAAGAAGGTAAAAAACCAAACTGAACACCCACACCCTAAAAAAAAAAAAAAATCCCAAACCAACAAACAAACAGAAAAACAAGTGATGCAAAGGCAATCACTCGCCACCAGCAGAATGATGCCCAGCTAATCTCGAAGGAATGACTACTTCGGAAAAACCCCTCTCCACTTTTACTGCTGAGCGTGACAATACATGATATGGAGCATCCATTTGGTCAGTTGGGGTCAGTTGTCCTGGCTGTGTCCCCTCCCATTCTCTTGCCATCAACCCCCACACACACACCTACTCACTGGGAGCGCAGAGTGGGACACAGAGATGGGCTCAGCAACAGCTAAAACATCGCTCTGTTATCAACACTGCTTTGGTTACCAAGCACAGCACCAGATGGACTGCTATGAAGAAAATGAAGTTCATCCCAGCCAGGCCCAGTGCAAATACTAAACAAAATAAAGCAACACCTATGACAGAAATTTGTGAAATTTATCTGGCTATGCTTTGCTGCTAGCATTAAAATTTAAGTTTGAATGCAAAGTGAAAACCACTTTTGAACCCTTGAGACTCGCTTCTTAGCAAACTTTTACGAGCAGCAAATTTCACATCCAGCCGAAACATCACTGGAGCAAATTGGGTAAGTGAAGAAGGATCCATTCAAAACTGAGATTTGACCCTCATCATCCCTTTAGATTTCATCAAATGTCACTTTTATGATATTAAATAAATGCTTTCTTTCTTAAAAGCTGTACTCAAAAGCACTTATATAGTTGCTTGGATCATCAGGTTTCCCATAGGTTAAATCAACATGGTAACTAAAGCACCGAACCCGAACTATGGTGCACTAGCATTGAATTATTAACTGATGTGAAATAATTGCACAAGGAATTGCAAAGGAGTTGGGATCCACTTACAAAGTTCTATAAAAACATAAGGTCTAACTTCTGGAATCAGAGGAAACTTCAGCCCTGGAAGAGACTCTAAAATCTGGTTAATCAATTTTTAAGAAATTCAGAACTGTAGTAGTATGACCTTTTTCAGAAGTGCTTCTAACAGCAGTAGTATGACTTTGGAATGGTTATAGTAATTTAGAAATAAGCAATAGTGTCATAATAATTGCTGGTTTTATTGAATTTTTCATCATGACTGAGAGCAATTTGTTCTGAAATTAAAAAGAAAATCCATGCACCAGAAATAAAGCAAAAGGCAAACATCTTATGTTTACTTGAATAAAACTTAATTACAATTGTCTTTCGGTGATGGAAATAACAGAACTATAGCAAAGTAGTTGCTTTGTTATAATAAGTACTTTTGGGAACTTGACTATATAACTTTCTGTAACTGTAGTTACCTAGCTCCTCACCTGTAACTCTGAAAGCCAGAGTTCCTTCTAGCTATCTAAAACATCTTTCTTACAGCAAAGAGATCAAAATGTTCATTAAATGCACAGGTATTCAAGAAGCATAAGGAATTGCAAGCTGCTCCATATGCTTAGCACAAGAATTCCACACTTGGGCTATCACTACCTAAAACGGCTACTGAAACCCCAACCTACTACCTCTTGAAAACAATTCACAGGCTTGGAATGTTTTTTGCCTTGTAATTTACTGGCTCTTCTTACAAATAGAAATCAGTGGCATTGATTTGCTACAGGCTAAAAATATTCCAGTCTGAAAAGAGGATTTGATGGTTACCCTGCATTAGTCATGGGAGTTTACACACTTCATGACACCATGCTGTAAATTTGTTGCAACGAAAATTCGTTCTGATAGGCCTGCATGAGAATGATGAAGTCATCATAATCCTTCACACTGTTCTATAAAAATAACTTTGCTGGTTTATTTACTTATCTAAATCTAAAGGAGAGAGAAAATTATCTTGTCCCAGAAGATCATATGAGTGAGTGACTCTTTTGAAATAAACCATCAGAAAAATTAATCTCTAGAGCAGAAGCTTGGACAATAAAGCTGATGCATTTTTATTACACCTTTTTGTATCATCATTTCCAATGTAAACCAAATGGAAACGAGATCAGATTTTATTTGCATTTTATTTTCTCTTGTAAGTAAAATATATTAAAAATTAATAGTAACTACCAGTATTCCAGACATACAGGAAAGGAGCATGGAGGGTAAAGAAATTATTTGTCAGAGGTATAATTTGTTAATACCAAACCACAAAGATGTTCTCAATGTCCTGCAGATGCAACAGACTGCATTCGTGTCGTAGAAGCTAATGACATCTCTCCCCTTGTTTTCACTGGCACACACAAGCATGCTCTCACCGTTGAAATTTAAACATTATTTGAGAAACACAGGAAGAAGCAAAGAGGAAATCCCCAGTACCAAGTTGTTTGGGAAATCCCATAAGTTTCTTGCACACTCACTGGTTGATACATAACACGACACAAGTCTATACTTTCAGTAGAACAGTAAAACAGGTAATAAAAGAGTAAAAAGGGCTTTTAAAAAAAAAACCAACAGCTTTTGGTTTGAGTTTTTAGTGTCTTCTGCTTCTTCTCCTTTATCTCTAGACTTTATGGTTGTCTAACCATATATATATTATTTCCCTTCTGTTTTGGGCAGCATATTTGATCAGTCTTGAATCTATAACGTGCTGTCTTGCATGCATTTTAGCTGCCTTGTCTCTGGCACTCACTCTAATATCTCCATCCTGTGAGCTGTTAAGTAGGAGCTGGGACCTGCCATCATCCTTGAACAGTGAAAGAAGTTTCCTGAGGAACGGAGAACTTGCACTGCAACAGGAGAAGCCCCAGCTACTGTAGTACAGTTTTCAGCTTAACTAGTCCTAAACCAATTATTATTTGTGAAAACAGTAGCCCAAACACAGTTTGCAAACACAGACATAAAAAAAAGGGCCTGGTCAGCCTAAGGGTTGATCTGCTCTGAGTGCGGATGCTAAGTGCACTGCTGGACTTTACACTCAATACTAACATCACCCATTTTCAAACATCAACTGGGAGTGGAAAAAGCAAATTATTACTTAATAAATATCAGTTAAAAAATTAAGGCTTGCCTCTACATGTGAAAAGTCAGTTACCTTTAAAGTATTCTAAGTGAAAACATCTTACTAAAAATGAGCATTTTCTTTGAAGGGCAGAGTAACTTTGATATTTCTATTCATTTTGCATAAGCAGAGTCCACATTTTATGAATGTCAGAAATATTTCTTATAAAGTCCTATAGACTCTATGTAACCAATTTCATGGCAGATATTGCTTCTATAAAAGGATCCTTTGTATCCAGCCCTAAAAACATCCAGCTTCTTTAGAAACAGGTTTGATGGCTTGCATATTGTTGCCATGGGTTTCAAATACCAGTTGCTGACAACCCACAAGACGTTGGGAAGGCTTATGTGACATAGTGATACAACAAGAACTCTGACAGATTAGAAACAGAAAGTGGGTGTTTTGAGCTAAGAATGGAAAAACACTCCCAGAAACAATTAGCAGTAATTAATAATAATCCACACCTATGCTTTGAATTTACCCAGGGCACTTTGGTTCAACTGTATTTATTTACAATCCTTCCTGATACGTCACGTTATACCCTAAGAACACCTGTGCCATATTTGATGTCTTGTTCTCACTGCCAGACTTTTCATGCACGCTTTGAAATAGCAGTCAGAGGACCAAATTCAACATCAAGACAGTGGCCCACCTGAACTATTTGCTACGTGAATGCCTTTGGGACTCCCTCCAGCTAATTAAACATGTCTCCCATAGCAAAGGCTCTAATATAGTCTTGTCTTTAAAGCTCACTCAAGGTAGCAGATGTTTTTTGGCCACAAGAGTGTGCCTCAATGTGCTGTGTGGAGCTCAGTAGTTTCCATTTATCCCATCTGCTTTACAGGGCAATGTGACACAATTCAGGCTGTGCAGACAGTGTCCTTGGGTACATTGAAATAAAAGAAAGGCAGGAAGCAAATATGATCATCCCCACTCCATAAAAGATGTATCATTCCCTGTTTTGTTGAGTTCCTTAGTAACACCTGATTTGGTTAGTATGATGATGAATATTCCTTTCAGGCTTTTGAATAGGGGAAATCATTGTCTTAGACCATTTCTGCAACTTTTGTAGCTAAAGAAGAAGTTGGTTGTTTATTTTAGTAAAACATGTTGGGTAGACTATCACTTCAGAAGCACAACCAGAATACTTTTTGCCGATTCCTACCTACCTAAACATAAGTCTAAAGCTGGTGTGCTTTATGATGCTGGCATCAAAACCTTACTCTTTTCCCCAGTGAATCATAAAGAAGAAAATATAAGTGTGAGAGAGAGCATAAATGAGAAACATTCCATTACTTTTAGTGAGCTTTGGATTGGGCTCTATATTGTCTCAATCATTTCCACAGAAATAGTCCTTATGATAGACAGCTAGTTACTTTTTAAAAAAAAGGTAATGTGAAATTATTCAATAGTTACATGCTAAATGTTGTCTTATCAGTAAGCCACATTCCAATGCCCTTTTATAAACAATAACTGGTAATATGGTTCTTGTAGCATGAACGCATGCATTAGTCAATGGTCCAGATGAGCTATTCATTATCCTTCTTTAGGTAAGTCACTGCAAATGTGCATGGAGGGCAGACATAGCACAAAGCTATATCACAACTAGTTTGTAAACTGTTGCTTACTTGAGGGTGGAAAAGTTGAAAGGCTTTGAGATACTGGCTTCTGGGCCTCTGCTGGTTGGAGTTGAGATTCTCTGAAGTCATTCTTCTCTTGATTGGGTGCTGCAGATGTTCCCATAGGCTCTTCCCGGCCAACTAAAACAATGAAATGTAAATTCTGTCACTAGTTACAAACAAATTTCTTTTTCTTGCTCGGAAGGTTCACACATGTTCCGTGACAAACACTAATAACAGACTTCACAACTGTTCAACACAGTAGACACCAAAATGTATGTATTGCACAGCCACTAGCTATTATTAGCTTTTATTGTTAGAAGCATGCCACAAAATATGTGGGAAAAATGCGGCATACCAATAAAAGTCCGTTTACTGCTTTGAAAATCTAAGTAACAATTTAACATTGATGTACGAATAAAATAACTTGGTAAAATGTAGTTTTCCCCAAGATAAGCTTCTCCACCCCCCTGATTTTTCCTTTCTTAAGAGTGGGAATGTTGAAATGAAAACTGCTAGAGGCCTTTTCTTATAATATGAAGTGGCAAACAGACAGTCTTGGTCGCTCTCATAGAAAATATTAGTTCCTTTTATCTTCTTTTTACAGAGTGACAAGGAATCAGGAGAACTCAAGCCTGTAATGAAGTAACATTTAGCTTTATTTTAATGGCATCTGTAAGCTCTGCTTTGTTGAAAATTTCCACTGAAAACTCTGCTCTTCCAAAAAGTAACAAAGGAAAATACTTTCCTCATTTCTACAAGGACACAGTGACCGAAATATTCTTGTCACCTTGTAGCAAGAATGGACTGAATGGTAGGGATGCCATTACAGTGACTTTAATAATGCTTTTGTATGTCTCGGTCACAATATACCTAGAACAATTAACAATAAGGCTAGTTGTATGTTTTCCCTTTGCTGGTCAAAGCATTCAAGATGACCCTGTTCTGCTTGTGCCTGGCAAAAATCTGATTGAATTTTTCAGTTTCAAACTTATTGCCAGTTTAGCATTTTCATGAGATGTTTCATTTCTTGATCTCTGTGACTGACCACCAGATAAGAATACAAGCACTGTAATTCCACTGTTTTCTACAGTTATAATCCAAGCCAGGTGGCTATGTTTGGTAACCAATTGCTCACTAAATTAAAAACTTCATTCTCCTGAAGGAGAATAGACAAGCAGAAAATCCAGTGATGGTGCTCCAGAGCGTGCCAAGAGCTAATTTCTGAGTCCTGGCTAGTTGACTAGAACAGGTCAGCTCCCCAGCTTTCTGACTGCAACAGCTCTCAAGAATCACATAATCAATATATTCCTGAGGGAAGTACAATGTATTTCTCACCCTTAACAAAGAAACTGAACACTGCCAAGCAGGCCCTCTCTAAAGTCTACTACTTTCCCTATAAAATCAGGAAAGACTGTGGTGTATCTGACAGGAGATAACACCTCCTAGGCTTCCCTAATCTGTGGCCAGAATGGGGGCTAGAGCCAGGAAGTCAACTCCATCTCAAACTGTTACCTGTTTCGATTCATATGCTCAAATGTTTATCTGTTCAGCAAAAAAAAAAAAAAATTCTTCTGGATCATTTATTATTATAAAAAGAAAGAAATGAAGAAAAATTAACTAGCTACATGGTAGCGTTGTGTGGGCACAATAAACTTTCACTTTTTAAATTACTGAAACACAGCAAAGGAAATTATGTCAATCTAGCTTTTACAATTTTGCTTTGAATTTGTAATTCAGAAATACTAATCACTAAATCAAACTGTTGAATATTAAGAGATTACATACATTTGATGACCTGTGGGTAGAAAAAAATATTTCTCTCTCCAGTGTTAATGACTGGCTTAGTCTGGCCATCTGGCAGGAGACCAACATATATCCCTTTATTTCGCACTGATTCTAGGCTTACAGATCCATTTTCAAAATTCTTCTTAATTTTAAAGTGACAGTATTCATCACCTGTGCCCTAGGAAATTGAAAACAGAAATGTGAGTTCAACAATTGAATTGATGTAGCTAGGCAAGTTGGATGTTTCTTAACATTTAAATATTACTAACTTCTAACAAAATTTCGGATTAACTTTAGATTCTGGTGAAGAACTTAGGTTCTTCACAATGTTCTACAGTATTACAAACACACATATATACATATCTTGGTCTTGCTTATTCCTTTGTGAACAAAAAGATCAACCACATAACTTGAGTAAGTGAAATATCGCATATGAAAACATTCTGATTTCTCTTAGGATTTAGGCAAAGCATAGGATATATTTAAAGGAACTTCTCACTTAATCATCTTAATTATTCATTAGTGGGTTTTATCATCAATTTATTTAGACTCAGTACCACTTTAAACCCCTGAACATGTTGGTGCTCTGCCACATTCAAAACAATTATATCAGTTTGTATCAGCAAACAGACATAGGATTAGTAAACACTGAGTCTAAATGAGCAAATACTAATTCATTCTCTTTTTTTGCTCTCAAATGTAAATTTGCAATAGCTAAACTCTTAGCAGGTAGAGAATGTTATAGGTCCAAAACCCAGAATATTTCACCATCCCCCACACCTAGTTTTATTACTAAATATAAAGGCTAGTGGTGAGGTATTTCAAGAACAAACTCTATACAATTGCCTGATGAAAAAAAAAGGCAGGTTCTTCATTTCAGACAAACCAGAATAATTTGTAAAAGCTAGGATGCCTATGTTACTTCAACACCTTCCAAACTCACACCAGTATAACTGTGGTTGTTTAATAAAAATTAAATTACCACAACAAAATCTTGACAGTCATCAGCTATCTAGCAACAAATAAATTTTAACTACATCCACATCCTCAACAGTTTAAAGATATCATCAGATCTTTACAACAGAGTGCCAAATAGACATGAGAGCTTCTCTTGTGATAGTTTTCTATCTTTCCTTGGGCAAATGAAGGAAAAGATCTGAAAATCTTTAAATCTCAACAATGTTTTATTCCATTTTTATCCAAGCAAATAAAAAAATATTCTCTGCTACCACTGACAATTTACTCAAGCTATCTGCAGAGGGAAATAGAAACAAGAACTGCTTACTGTTCCATTGCACTGGTCATCTTTGATCTTCAGATACATTCTTGGGTTTCTCACACTTTCAAACATGCAGACCCCAGAGGCAATTTTATGCACCTTCCAGTAGGATTCCTGCTGCTGCTGACCTGCTCCGCTGCAGCTCCCATCAGGTCTAAGGGACAGAGCCTGGCAGAGGCTTGTGTTGAGCAGAATGATGGCACCATGGTGAAACACACCCTTCAGATCAAAGACAAGAAGTCCTCTGTGAATAGCACAGCTTTTCTCCATATTGAACTTCGATATTTATATGACAGAATCACAGAATGACATGGGGTTGAAAGGGACCTCTGGAGATCATCTAGTCCAACCCCATGCCAAAGCAGGTCCACCTAGAACAGGTTGCACAGGATCTTGTCCAGACGGGTTTTGAATCTCTCCAGAGAAGGAGACTCCACCACCTCTCTGGGCAGTCTGTGCCAGTGCTCTGCCAGCCTCCCAGGAAAGAAGTTCCTCCTCATGTTTAGGTGGAACTTCTTACATTCAATTTTGTGCCCATTTCCTCTTGTCCTGTCCCTGGGCACCACTGAAAAAAAGACCAGCCCCATCCTCTTGACACCCTCCCATTAAGTATTTATAAGCATTGATAAGATGCCCCCTTAGTCTTCTCTTCTCCGGACTAAAAAAAACCCAAGTCCTTCAGTCTTTCCTCATAAAAGAGATGTTCTAGTCCCCTAATCATCAGATTGTTCATCCTGATTTATTTTAAGCACTTAAGGCATTTCCATGTATAAAATGTATAAGTCCCAAGTAATTCAAGTATACCTCCAGCCTTTGAATATTTACTGCTTTTTGTGCACACACTAACTTGGAGATTGGGAATCCTTCCTGACTCTGCAACTTTCCTGCTTTTTATTGTTCAGCAGCGCAGCATCCAGAGCACAAGGAGCCTGGCAAGTTAAGGAACTTTTCCTCTTTTCAAATTAAGTAATTTTTCACGCAGCTCCCCTGTATGTACCTACCTTCCTTCTTTTTGAAGGTTTACTAAAAAGTCTAGGGATGCATTTTTTCTGTGTAACAGCCCAATATTTGCACGTACCAGCTACAGTATCAGCATCGCTGGCCCCAAAACTTCTCAAGTGATGCCTACCTATTAAGCTGTGGTTTAGCTCCACCTGGTGGAAGAGGATCACTCCTTTAGCTTGCAATCCTCTGGTATTTGATTAGATACAGTCCTCCTTTCTAACAGTAAGTTTTAGAAGAGTCTTCTTAATTTCCCCTCTGCCCACCTTACCTTAACATGCACGACAAATTCTTTGGAAAGCCCAGCATATCCAGTTGTGTCATCAGCTACTTTGCCTCGAAGATTGAACGTGACAGTGTGACCTGGGTTCCTAGCTGACTCAAGAATGGCACAACCATTTGGCTGAAGGTGAACACGGAGTTCACAGCAAGCCTTGTCTGTGCTCTAACAAAGTCAAATTAGGAACAGTAAATTATTCTACTGGATATAGCAAAATCCAGAATCGAGAGTATCACAATATAGTTTCTGTGTTGTTCAAGTTTCTACATTATTACCAGTCTAATATGAAAATATCTTTATATTTTTCAGATTTGTAATCCTGATACCAAAGTCCTTAAAATTTTGAACTCTGGAATTTCAAAACACAGAAATGGTTCATCTTAAGATGACAGAGATCTGAAGATAACATGGAAGCTACCTACATCCCTCCGTTGTTGAGAGAGTTGGAGTCTCTCGCAGCAAAGAAAGCTGGAATATAAAATTGATGTAGACAGAAATGAAATAGAGCAATTCTCTGCCACCAGCCCTCCTTCATTTGCTTCACTGTTTCTCCTCACTCATTTGTACTATTCCCACAGAAAACTCTTCAGGAGTCAGAAGTTTTACATGAAAGAGTAAACAACACACTACCCATGCTGGTCTGTTCAGGTTTGCAGACCATGTGATCCCATTGTGTAAAAGACAGACTATATAAAATAGATGTTTAAATACTTTGTCAACTCCATTATCATTCTCATATTTAAATAAAACAACTTTCAGTAAATTTAAAATGGTAATAATCAGCCCGATAATTTAAAAGACTTCTGGCTTATATCATCTAATATTATTTCAGGATTTTTAAGACTTCAAAGAAACAATATTTCTAGAGAAAATTTTAATTTCCATAGCACTACTTTCTAAAGAAAAAGCCTCATACTCAAACAAAACCCCTATCACATTTAATATACTTCTAAAAGTAAAGGACTGGATTTTATACGTGGTTGTGAAACACGTTAGCCAGAAATGTCCATAAAGTGTAATTAAGTATGTATCATAAGGTCAATTGCAATTTTTGTAGTGCCATATTATTTTACATTTACCTATCTTCATTCCAAGGACCTCAAAAAGTTTTAAATTACTTTTTTTTCACATTCCCTGGGGAAAGAAACATCTTGCACAACTAAAATTAAAAATTGAGAACCAGATTTCCTTCTGTAGGTCACTCAAACTCATAAAGCATGTCGGTGGCAAAGCAGAAAAGAGAAAGTTCAAATTTAAGTATCCAGTTAATAATCTCTCTGTACTATGACATACTGCGGTGTGATGGACTGGAAGGGGTTCCTTGTATCAGAATTACACTAATGAACATGAACACTAGAAAGTCCTGCAAGGAGGTCTGACAATTTGCCTGGCAGTCTCATCACGCTCTCCGTGTGGAGAAACCTAACTCTACTGAGAGCACTCTACTCCTGCTAATGCCAAGACACATCATGTACGAAGGGAATGGGACTAGCTTTGACTATGAGATTATTCACTGAATAAATAAAAAGGGAAGAACTCAAAAAAGTGAAAGGGAAATAGCTTCTTCCCCCATCAGTAGAAAAGTTTCATCAGAAAGAACTAAATTCTACAACTCCATTTGCCTGCTTGTATGCTGCAAGTGCTGAGAAAGAAAGGCAATAGAAAGACTTTGAAGATGGGATGGAGCAAATCAAAATGGATCAAAACAAATCTGGAATTTGACTGGGCTTATGACAGGCATGTTACTTAGGAAAAGATACAAAGGAAAAATGGGCATTTAAAATCAATCCTTGGAATTTATACTTATGCAAAAAGAGGAATTATTAGGACATTCCAGGTACCTTGTCAGCATGTGACAAGCTGATATAAGTTATAGCTTGCAATTTACGTGTTTGATGCAGGTGTTCCTGCATCAAAACTTTTAATCCATTAAAAATCCAACCAAAGAGTAAAAAGTAAACTCTGAGAAAACAGAATCCTATGTCTAAATTTGCCTATTCATTGGCAATTTCCTGGGTTCAATTCTGCAAGTCTTAGCTCTTTATCTGGAAGCACAATTGTTTATTAGACAGATTAAAAACTGCATTATTTTTAATCAATGAAATGTAATTCTGAAGCAGAAATCAGTAACAGTATTTCCTACCTTTCCAATTACATGGCCATTGACAAGAGCAAGAGCAAGATGTGGTATCTGATGACTGCTAAATATACATATATTTTTCCTTTTGACATTTACATCAAAAAGACCTAAGAGTTAAATAAAAAAAATGTTAGAAGTATGCAAGTATATTAATTTCTATTTGCATTTAATTACAATTGATGATTTAATATTTGCAAGGGAAAAGAATGAATTAATTGTTTAACTCAACAATTCGACCTCTCTGATCAATGAATCCCCTCTTTCCTTCAGGAAAGGGCATCTACAGACTACTGTCTACTTCACCACCTTGAGGAGAAAAACCCTGATAGACAATGATAAGGCACAAATTTATTTTTATCAGCATATGTTTTTAAGAAAATCCATAAAATGGAGCTGACTCCAGTGTAATGAACTGGGCTGTAGCAATGAATTTACACGATTTACAGATCAGGTAGGGAACATAAAGCGCTCATGTAGGAAAAGAGAATTCATTTTCTCTGTATCCATATTAGAATTTGTAAAGCAAATTTTGCAGCATAGCTCATGGCTTCTAAAGTTTTAGATCTGGCCAATTTTCCAAACAATTGCCTCTTATAGCAACAATCTACCGATGAAAGCAAAAGCATTGCCATTTTTATTGTTCCCAGCAGGAACAGCTGATTCTTAAACAACTGTTCTGCCAGTACATTATGTTGTCTATTTGTAAGACGCAACTGTTTCTGGAGGACTCCTGTGCTGTCTATAACGTAAAATTTTCAGGGTGTCATTGAGACCATGAGAATTATATATAGCCAAGGATCATTGTGCCCATCAGGATGACGCCACAAGTCATAAAATACAGATGGAGTTTCCAGTCCTTGGGCCAAGATATGGTGGGCACATAACTGTCACAGTGGGTCTCTGCTTTTGGATAGAGATAAAGCTTCCTGAGAAATTGAAAAACCCTAGAACAAATTATAATCTGATGTAATTTGCTATCATTACTTTGAAGGCCTTTGAATTCTATCAAATGAAGACAAATAAGCAGTTCTACCAGTATCTGAAAAGCAGAGTTTCCTATTAGGAAAGACAGATAATTCATGTCAGAGGACTTTATTCCAAAGCCCACACAAGGAACCAGGGCCCCTAAATGAAAATTTAAACAACAGTTCCTAAGTCACCACTCAAAGACTTTGGTTGCACATGGCTATTCTAGACACTGTGCAAATTAATGCACTTATAAGTAAAAAAAATATATATAATAATATATAAATATATTGTTATATGTTTATACGTTATATATAAATTATATATTATATATGATATGTGATATGTGATATATATTACATGATATAAATAATAAAATATCTATTTAAGTAAAAAATTTATAAGTAAATATATAAGCAAAACAAACAAATCTGAAAGAACTTAAGGGAGAAAGATGTTGTTCTGAAGGTGGAAGAGTTGCATGAGAAGTGTCTCTGTTGTGTTTGTTTCGTGCTCTGACCTACAGAAAAAATACGATTATTCCTGTGTCACTGCCTCTGTTCCTCTGATATCAGGGCAACTTTACCATATTGTTCAGAAAAATCAAGCTCTTATGATTACTGCTTTAAGTCTTTAGTATTACAAAATACTTGGGAGGTTGCAGATCACACTATTCATTTTTCTGACTTCCAATCTAAATTAATTAACAGCCAATTTATACCAGTTTTTCTTTGGTCTTTCTTTCTAATAAATTTAATTATAGTTATCATCTTTAACTCCTGATACTCAGTAGTTGTGCATCAGATACCACTATACACATTACTCATTTAAAACTGCGGAGATAACACTCATCTGAATTTCCCATCTAGCATGTAAAAATGTACCAAAAGGGTACAGAATGCAATAAAAATGTCACTTTTAGGGTGAAAAATACCAGAAATGCCTTTTTTATAGAAAAGAAAATGCATCTAGATAAAAATCAGGAAACAGTTTGCAGTATGATCTTGAATTCTGCATGTTGGAAGATTATGAACTCAGTGACGTCTAAACGATCTGAGTTGTCTAAATCAAATCAGATACAATCCATCAATTGATGACACATTAAAAATCAGTACAGATGTGCTTACTGCATCAGCACAGATCAGAGACCAAATTCCTACAAGCAGGTAGTTTGGCCTGTCACCAAGTAATTCACGGTTTGTGACCCTAAATGTATCTCCTTGGAGGAAGGACACTACCGTGCTGTGCAGCTGCTTTCAGACATTTAGGACCTAAAGCAGTAGACAGGAGATTTGAGTTCCCCAGTGTCTGAGTCACCAAATACTTTGAACTCAAGGACCAAAACTGCTAACTAATAAGAAGAGCTTTGGTAAAACAGAGTAACACTCACTTTCAATTTCTGTAATATTACTGTTCTCCCTATAATACTATTATATTTGCATTTTCTGGTGCAGCTCTTCTCAGGTGCTTTTATGGGCTATGCTGAGGAGTGTTGATTGTGCTGCTGCTCTCCAGGTGTGTCCTGAAAGATTCTGTTCTACCACTTCCAAAAAGATGCATGCAAGGTCCCTGGGAAGGTGTCAGAAAGGTTGAGCAGCTCCATCAATAGATAACAAAACTATATGTGCCTAATATGATATGTACTACAGTTAAGTGTTAGTAACACAGGTGGATGGAAGCTGATAAAAAGGAGGACCTGGAAGAGTGCCATTAAAATCAATGACAAGGATGGAATAAAATAAATTTTATATAGATATATATACTTACACACACTCCCTATTAATGAACTATTGGAAATTGGCACTTGTTGCCTTAGATGGATCTAGTTAAAAACACTACAGTTGTCCCTGCCATGGAATTTCCATGGGTGCACTAAACTGCAGATGGCAAGAAGTTTCTTTTTAGTGAGGGAAAGCCAGGGACAAGATACCGCATGAGACTTTTTTTTGCGTGCTACATATATAAAACAAGCATAATTGCTGAGTTCTTATAGCCATTAATACATGTAAGTATTTTAAGTAAGGAAAACATTTGTTACAATTATCTGCTCCATTAAAAGAAACTATAAAGTCCTCCTTTCTTATATCTTTTATGCATACTTCCACATGAAAAATACTTTACCATATTTGTTTTTCTTGTCACCAAGAGCATCAACTGTGCTGTCTGGACTGAGGCAAATGAAGCCACGGGTAAGCCTGTTGTAAAACTGAAGTGTATTGCCTTTCCGAAATTTCCACTTTTCGGCACCCCACTAGTTTTGTCAAAAACAAGCAGAAAACACTTATGAGAAGATGATACACAGGAATTTGGCATACATGAGAACAACTGATCTGATTTCACTCAAAGCATAATTTGAATGGTTTAAATAAAAAGGTAAAGGTACATTCTTACAGTTTCCTCTCTCTTGAGTTCCAGCTCTTGTCCTGTACAGATAAAAACGACGTAATTAGCTCACAGAGCATCCTCATTCCATTTTACATTACATTTTACAGTTGCAGTGAGGCTGGTTTATCCTCCCCACCAATTTTCACTTACTTCCTGGAAATGTGCTGGCATCTGTCACAGCCAGTTCTCTAGCGATATTGCCATCCTCCTGCCCCTGGTCCAGCCACCTGAAAACCAGAACCTTGATTGGCAGCTCCCACAATACTGTATACACGGCACTTGCATGCTGGTGCCTCCTGTTCTATTTATTAAAGTCTCCAGGCTGACAAACAGCAATACAAAAATCCAGGTTTAGTGAAAAGAGACTGACTCTGGCAAAAACAGTGTTGGTTGTTTGTTTGTTTTTGATGAAACTTATAAATAAATGCTTTGCTGGACTGAGCTACAAGGGCTAAGCCAATTATTACAAATCAGAGAACTCATATTGATCCCAGATCAATAGCAAAAGGTGCAGTGGTCATATTGTTTGCTCCTCCTGTCTGCAAGAAGGCTACAGCAGGATGCAAATCATTCCATGCCCTGAAAATCCCTATTCAGGGAGCCAAATCCAGCCCAGGCAATAATTTTACCATGTCTGATCTATACTTTTACAATGCCATTGTACCTGCTTCACATCTACTTACATAAGTCTAACTCCATTTGAGTCAAAAGGATTCACACACCGTGGGAGCAAGATCAGCAAGCACAGCATCGGGCTCTAACAATAACTAGCACATACCCTGTATTTTTCTGCCTGAAATGGATTTGAACTCTCCCTAAATTATGTATGAAGCTAGCATTATAGATCTCTTCATAGCAGTTCATCTCATCTAGAATACAGAATCAAAATTAGGTCAGGGAAAGATGAGGTGCTGTATCTGATAGGCAGAAAGCCCTTACTCACACATAAATCAGTTTCAGTGTGCACATCGCTCACTCCAAGCTGTCTCAGGCAGTTATTTATTCACTTAGAGAAGTGAGAGGAGGAAATAGAATCGAGGTGCCACTGGCAAGCTGCAGCTAGATTCATACGTGACTGGACTTCACCATTCCTAATATTTGCACTGATATTTATCAATTATAATTTTTCTGTAAGGTGTTGAGAATTAATCACGCATAGATAAAATTAGAAATGAGCTGTAGAACAGAAGATTTAGAGCAGCAGCATCTGCAGGGGGAAAAGGCAGGGAAGTTAGGATTGCCTCAAATTATGTTGCAGCTCAGTGACAGAGGTGTTGGGTATGGGGATCATGTCAAAAAAGCACATCTTGAATAGTTCACAAGGTACAAGAATGGAAAGTTCCCAGGCAGAACTTTTTATTGTTTTTTTGTTAGCTCAAATGCACCAGAGGTCTGAGACAGGTGCAACTCAGAGAGCTATAAAAAGAATCAGACTATTTCAGACCATTTTAAGAAACATATATTTCCCCTCAACAGGACATTTCAGAAGAAAAACTATGATTAATTACAAATTTATTAAAAATATAATGCAATGGAACATCACTAACCTGTGACAAAGAAAAGTATAATCCAAATCTGTTACAGGATCCTTGATTACAACTTTGTCCAGAAACCAACCATTTCCTTAAAATAAATTAAAAAAAAAAAAGTTAGTTCATGAGAGGCAGATTTAATGAAGTCTGACTTCCTATGGCTTTCTGTCTTCTACTGGAGCTGCAAAATCTGCAGCTCCATTAGCAGATTGCCGGAGTCAGGGCTGCCTTGATGGCTGGAGAGAAGACAGTACCTGCTCTAGGTACTGTAGGACTTGTTTATGGGCCTGCAAGTTGCTAGGTTCCTCCCTGGCTGTCACGGCCCCAAGTGCTGCATATCCTCCCCCTTCATTTAACAGAGTCATTGTATGGGACTTATTTGTTTTGGCAATCAAAACATCAATAAGATTAGATAGCAGCCTATCATGGCTCAAAATAAGTTGCTATGTTTTCAATATTTAGGCTCAAGAGTTTGAAAAACAGGTCTTGCGACTGAAGGCAGTTAGAGTTTCACCATTAATTGGGTGTCTAAAGACAAGATAATGTAGCCAAAATCTCTAACTGCATCTTTACAGTCTAACTGATAATGCTAATCAACCTAAAATTATAAAAGCCCATTTTATCTATAACAGAGAGTGTGCGAGACATATTCAATGTCTTATCATGCAGACACTCCCCCTCTTCACAGTTTTTCCATGGGGATTAATCAAAAATGACTGAACAGTAGCAGATGGTGTTCTTCAACATAATGGTTGAGAGTATAGTGAAAGTGTAAAATATTTCAAAATATATTTCAAAATATTTGAAATTTGTGGTGATCCAATAAGGTAACTGTGTCACATGAACAGTTTCCTTAGAAGCCTTTGTCTTCCACTTCTAAAATGGTTTCATATATTTAGTTTTAGAAATACATATTGAATTTCAAAGACAAGGCAGTATTCAGTGACTAGACAGAGATTTCAAACCTGATCCAAGACCATTGTGTCCTATAACAATCTTGTACAAATGTCCAAGGTGCACAGCTTCCACAGCAAAGATGTCAGTCTGTAATTAATCAACAACATTTCAGTAAAATCTAAAAGGCAGAGCACTCTTCAGCCACGGAATCCCAAAGACCCATAAACACATAGAACTATTCTGTCAAGATTGTCCTTTGAAATATCAACTAATGATAAGGTGAGAATAAACCAAGGACAGATTTCCTGAAATAAAAGAAGTAACTTTTGTCATGGCAGTAGTTCCATTCAAATGAATGGGATCAGAGTCAGAGAAGAGAAACGTGCTGAGAGCTGAATTGGCTAAACAATTACAAATTACAGCAGACTTCAACATTAGAAATGCAGATATAAAAATGTAAAGTTTCATTTTCTTCTCACTTACTAAATCAAATTTTTAGAAGAACTAAAAACAAAAGTACACAGCATACCTATTTTAAAAATTCAAATTCTGTCTTCCAAGAGCACTGGTATAGCTTTGAAAAGTATTTTTGGCTTAATTATGGAATTTGGGGGAAACACTGGAATGCAGTACTTATGTCTTTTATAATTTCACCTTGCCTGGGATAACCATCCACCTGAGAGAAAAGTCAGCCAGACATATCAGAAAATGCCTGCCTTTCACTTACTTGTCCTTTTAAAAATTTCTTGGGTTTCTGTGACCTGAGCAACTGTCTTGATCCTGTATCACCTCTTTCTCCATAGACAGAAATATAGACATCAGCCTCGGTCCCAGCGTTCCACAGTTCTCCTGTTGTCACATGCACTTCATAGACAGTCACTGACAATAAAAGATGACAACCTTTCATATCACAAACACAATTATAGTTACAATAACATCTAGCTGTGAATGTGTCTGTAGAGACCAAATATATCTGTGTCAAGAACAGTTAGAGTATAAAACCTTAAAAAACCTATTCTATTCAATATTAAGTAAAATAATGTGCAAACTTGCTGTAGTGTTACATTTATGATTTTTATCCCAGAAAGTCACTGTGGGGAATGCAAACAGAATTGAACTTTATATTCACAACAGTTTGTCTTTGTCCTGCAGCAGCATTTGAAATCATCACAAAGCTGAAAAGCAAATAACATAAATCCAACATTAACCTCAGAATGAGCAGTGAGATCAAAACTATATCAAGCAACAGGAACCATTAATGTTTTGAATGCACTGGTTAACTAAACAAGCAATTTGCTAACACCATTGCTTTAGTTTTCTAGGACCTCAGAACTCAGTAAGCTGCATTGCTTTACTATTTTACCTATTCATGCAATAGGATAGTACAGGTTTTCTCTATTACATACCATATGGAAATTCTTTAAAGAATTAAGGCTGTAAATTTGAGAGACAAAAACCTAGGACTTAAATTCAATAAATTAGTTATTTAATTGAAGTGGATTATGCAAATAAAATTAAATTTGAATCAAAAACCAACAAAACTGGAGTAAAGATTATGATACTTAAAATATATATCAAAAGAAAACTGTGGTTATTGAAATGCAGGTGTAGAAACCCCATAAAATTGAGAATTAAGATAAAAGCATACAAGTATAATCTTCAGTAGAAACATGGGAAAGGCAAAATTTACAGCAGCATACCGTAATAATAATTTGTTAGGCAAAGTGAGGTACTGAGAGAACGAAACGGGGAGAGAAGCCTCATTTTCTGGCACACAAGCTCTTGTAGATGTAGGTGTCCTTGTGCTTGTTTGTCTTGCAAGTAGAAAAGACTTTCTGGACCACTGGGTCCAGAACAACATCAACGTTATCATCATTCAATTATTAGTTTCCTCTTGAAATACGTTATGAAGCTTGACTGCAGTCATCTGAAGGAGATTGCTCCCACATTTTACTCTTCTGATGGACAAACACCTTTTAATAACCAGTGAGAATTTATTCACGATCAGTCCATATCCGCACTTGTGCTAAGTGGCTGTTCAGTGTTTGCAACTTTTCCTTTGATGATTTTTTTTTTTAATTCTTTTCTCACATTTATTTGCACGGCATTTGTGTGCAGGTTACTAGGCAAGTTGCCTTTAAAGAATTTGGTTTCAGTAATGGTAACAATCTAGCAAAATCAGTAAGCGCTCTGCAAAGGTTATTTTAATGTGCCCACACAGAATGCTGAGGATCATGCTAGTTTGCTTCTAGCATCAGAGCTAATTCATTTTAAGATGATGACTGGGTACCTCTAAATTCCACTGAAGTATTGTACCATAGAGATATTATTAATAAATCCAGGATAGAGGCTTAAAAATAGCTAAATTTAAAATTCAAGCAATTTTCACAATTTTTTACACTTGTCTTTACCTCTCATAAGCGTAGGAATCATCCCGGCTTTATAATAAGTATTTATAATTCTTACAGCTTTTTATCCTAGGAAATAGTGAATCTCTTTCCTTTAGATATTCCATGGAAAAGTGGGCAGAACAGAGGTTAAGAGAAGGAAGTGTATTTTTTACATCTATTTCTGTCTATAACTGTAGAGTATTATATTTGTAAATACATCATTCTGAAATTAGAAAGTGCAAGGGTTAAGATTATGTACAAAATTTCATTCTTTCTTCTATGTCTATGAATTATGAGAGATAGAAGCAGGAGGTAAAACACATCTTTTTTCAGGTCAGCTATTATTATTTGGACAAAAGCCAGACACATTTAATGCATAGAAGCTTTTGACAGTCTTTAGCAGCTTAGTCTAGTACTATTTTTTCCCAGAGTACACCTGTCTCAATACTCAAAATAGTTTTTATTTAGCAACTGTTAATTAATACTGTATTTTATTCATAGCATTTACCATGTCACCATCTGATCTATTTATTTCCCCAAATTTTTCTTTACAGCAACCACATGAAAAATTTTATGTGGAGACCATGGCAGAGAACTCACTTGTCCAGACCAGCAATCTCATGCCCAAGAGCACAACAATCCTCTCTATAACTTCTATTCCCTCCATCATTAACTACCCACTTTCCAGTTTCTGCAAGAAAAGCAAAGGTTCACCAGCCACCAAGTACTTTGTAACTCTACCCCCAGCAAGTAGTTCATCATCATAGAATTAAAGATTGCGTCATAAAACATGAGCAGAGGAGGGCAAAAGTAGAATGGTCGAGGATAAAAAGTCAAACGAATGGTGCTCAGTCCCCCAGAATTAGACCCATGAAGTCTCTATGTAATACTTCTTACCGGTTTAATTCAGACGTTTTTTCCTTTGAATAAAAAAGGCTGTTAAATCAGAAAGTGTTTCAGCCTCTTTTTATTCAGAAATTGGTTTTAAAGTGCCTCTCATCATCTCTCTTTCATATTGAATCCAAACCTCTTCACTGTTCTGTTATCAAACTATCTTTTCTGAAGTTAAAAGCTACATTCTCTTTTCACTGTCCCATGCGGAAATTTCATATTGGCAAAAAGACACAGAGAAGGTCTTTCAATTACTAAGTTAGAGATGAAACTGCCTTCTCCAAAGCCTTCAGCATGACCCCTGTCATACTGAGGCTTGCAGAAATGCACAGAAGTTCTTTTCTTCCTCTCCTGTGTGAGGGAGAAATTGTTAATTACCAAATGCAGATTGAGAGGATGGTTTAAGTGTGCTGTTGTGCCTTACAACGCACCAAGATTACTTGATAATAAAAATCTTTCATTATATCTTTATCTCAGAAGCAAGAAAACAACCTACTCAGAAGAGCCCGAAAATGAGAAGTTGGGTAAGGACAGTGTCCCAGAATATTAAGCAAGAGAACATTTGGGGAAGAACAGATATGCAAGTAGGGGAATTGTACATATTCAATATAATATGTTAATGATCATTAATTAAAAGTTATTTAAAGGGGGGTGGGAGGTGTTTGGGTTTTATACTAGTGTGCTTGTATACACTAATAATATTAAAGTCTCCTGAGCAAAGAAAACAAACCCATGAGGAAGCAGGCTGACTGTCTCTGAGGCTTTTCATGCCCTCAAGGGTATGAAGATCATAACCACTCCAGATCAAAAATCATTGTGGTTCGGGCTGGCCAGCCTCTCTCTCTCCAGCATTTTACGAGCCATTTACAGCTGCTAACAACATCACTGGAGGAAATCTCTCCTGCTATTCTTTTTCACTGAAAGACATATTAATGAGGCACAAACCTGTTTTTCTACTCTTCTTTTCAGGTTCTTAATCTCAGTGCTCAGTCATCATAGATAGGCATAAATACAGCTCCAGGCCACCTAGCTCTTTATTTCTACAATGACTGTCTCATGGTATGTTTTCCCACATCCACGGGCCATTTTCTGGACTTCTGACACTCAATTTCATTTATGTCCTCTTCCTCCTCTTCCTCTAACCTGCACCCACAACAGTTATTGTCATTGAAATGGCTGTTACTATTTCAATTTAGCAAGATCAAGACAATGTACAATAACCATAGCCACTAATAAGCACTGTTATGGTACTAAACATTCTGAAAAGGGGTTCCATAGTTTTTAGGAAACTTTGAAGTTTCGTTCATCCCATTAATCTTGTCCTCTGCAGTTGATGTGATTTTTGGGGGAAAGGAAGAGAGGAGGGCGTGGAACCTGTCCCAGCTGGACCTTACTCTAGTGAAAGGTCCAGCTCAAGGAACACTGGTGGTGTTATGTCTTCTCCCCCTCTACCATCGCACCCTAGAGGATGGGAATCTGCCCCGGCAGTCTTGCTCACTCACCCGCATCTCTCCTAGGATACGCTGATCTTGCTGTGCCTTTGTACTTCCCTTGGGCCAGAAAAGAACAATCCCATCTGGAGAGAAGGGAAGAGCGAGCACAGACTGTCCACCCCCTTCCCATTGCTGAAGAGAGACAGACCATATAGCAACAATACCCAGTGTGGGTGACAGGGGTTGGTGTGATAGAGCAGGACATCAAAACACTGTAACAGCAGCAACACCCAATAATTTTTGTATTGTTTGGCAACACTCACCTTTAGAGTTACAATACAATCTTTGAGTGGGTAATGGAGCTTTTAACACTTAGAGCCTTCTGAAATATTGTTAATATTCCACACACAGAAATTAAAAGTATTCTGGAAGCCTGTCTCAGTCACTTACAAGAGAGGAACTGAACCAGCAGCTACAACAGTCATTCTAGAGCTATAACCCTCTGTTATTGAAAATAGAGTTTGTGATCTGACTCACGTATTATGGCTTCATGGCAGTTATGCATATGTGAGATCTCTTTATTTTTGTCTCTAGTTTAAAGCAAACACAACTGCTGAAATTCTTACCAAAGGATTCTTTTTGAAAGACCTATGAAATTCAAAGCATTAAAGACTGTCCAATCTCATTCGCAGTGATTCTTAACATTTTACCTGAGTAGTAACCACAGAAAAATTCAGGAAAAGTGTTGTAGCAGCCAAAAAGTAATAGAGGGCCCGATGGAAAACAATGAACTTGCATCCATTGGCATCAGTCTGTGGCCTGAGAGCTGATGTGGTATTGTATTTACCTGGAAGAACAGGTTGACCCTGCTGTAAAACAGGAAGCTCCATAGATATTCCCCCATCAGCCTGGTCCCAGGCCAGCCATCGATGCGCGGGGAAAGAAAACTGCTCCCCTGAGAAAAGGTTCAGCAACTGCACCTAAAAGGCACAGAGAATTGCAGTTTAAGTTGCTGATCTCAGTCCGGATAGAACAGAACATGAAACGCGTGGGATGCTGTTGAAATCCGTGCAGGTAGAGCTCTGTGGCATGATCACAAAACCATGGGTTTGGGGCATGTCTGCTCTCCGGATACAACTGCCCCTAATTTAACTTTTCACTCAGTGAGATTCAAAAGTCCAGGGACAGAATAACTCAAGTGCAGCCAAGAAACAGGGTTTATCAGCTCAGGAGCAGCCCTATGAAATACAGCCATGTTGTTCCAGCTGGTATATCTATGTGGACTGGCACTAGGTGGCATGTCTTACCAAATGCAGAAGTTCTCACTGGGAAGCTTGGCAGTACTTGCAATTCTATTCCTTTAACTTATTTTCTTATCAGAACAGGAATTAAAGGAACCGGGTTTGATTCTTCAACATTGCTTGTGACATAAATAAACCATGAAAGTGACAGCCTCAACACCAGTCTGCCCCACGTAATTTTCTTCCATGCCCAACTACTAGCATACAGCAGCAAAAGGACCACATACACACCTGCTTAAAAAGGGAAGGAAGTCTAGATATTTTAGACTTCAAAGTATTCATTAGTAAGCACCTCAGAGGTTGCTGTGTATTAGAATAGTCCCTGATTATGCCAATTTATACTAGTAGCTACACTAGATTTTGGACCAGCAGAGAGAAGCAAAGACACTTTTCCTGTAGTATTACTCCTGCTCTGTGCTTCGCAGAATCTAAATTCAAATATTGAACAAATTCAGAATTACAGGAAATATTTTTATCTCTTTTACTGCTTGAATACTGAACTTTAAAGAAAGACATTCATCTTGTCTAAGAAACTTGGCACATCTCGGCCTGTCAACATCTATTGATGAATCTTGAAACGGGAGTTTGGATTAGCAAAGCAACACCTTCGTGGGCTTTTTCAGGCCTGCTACCATCTCAGCACAGAGATAGACACAGAAACCATGGGATACTGATGGAGGACTAGCATGCCCAACGACCAGAAAAGCTCTGGAGTTGTAGAGCACTCTCTCTGAATTTCAGATCTTCCAGGAAAACATAGGTTTCCCAAGGAACTGTGATGTTAAGCATCTGATGAATGTGCTGTAGGTTGTTTCTCTTCTACGTGGTCTACAAATCAGTGCCTGTAGTCCTTTAGCTCTCTACCACACAAAACACTAGGTGACTTGTAGAGTGTGTTTGGTTGAATGCATTTCTTCGAATTTCTGCTCAAAGTTGCCAGGAGGCAATGACCTAACCCTGGTTGATGTGTGCCTGATTGACTGAGATTTGGCAAGAAGACAAAATTCATAAGCCAATAATCAATGGAACACAGTGAAGTGTTGAATCCTTCTGTTAAAATTTTACTGCTGATTGCAATTAATATATCCTAGCTGGGAAGTGAGAAGGCGACTAATTATTTCTCTTTTTTTTTCCCCTTTCCTTTTTCTGTCAGACTTCTTCAACCTCTCAATTTAAATGGGTGTCATATACAAAGCAGGCAGTGTAGCCTATTTTCACAGATGATAATGGACAACTAACCTGCAAAGCTCCATTTGTTGGGTCAGATTTTATGACAACCAAAACTTCTAATACTAAGATTAAGTATACAAATGAACCTTTTCTATAAGGGAAAACCCACTGCTCCCTTCTAGCTTCTCAAATCATATACATTTTAGAAATTGCTGGTAACCTGTCTCACAGTACAAACCTAGGAGGTATTTTCCAACCCTTCACTGCTTTCACGCACACATTTATGAAAACAAAAATAGCAAGGAGTGGAAGAAAAAAATTGTCTTAAATGACATCCTGATTCCACCATTTCCCAAAACACAGCACAGCTGGAAAACAGCTTTATAATCACCTGAATCAAAAGAGGTACAATCCCTATAATTCTAGCATGAAACCTCTTAGGGCGATACTACTGGTGACACAATATTTCAGCGTAGACACGCATTGCCTATGAACTGACAACACCTTACCTAAATTTCAGTTAACACTGCCCAGACCTTTCTTTGTCCTCTTTCTGAATCTCAGTCCCAGATGAAAACAACTGGTTAAAGCATCAAATAGTCACAGAGTTTGAACATTGATCAGTGACTATTTAACCTCACTAGACACTTTGCATTAGATGATAGATCTAAATTTACCCCAAAGTGTATATGTATATATAATTATATAAGGATTATAACCATGAGTTTACCAGCATCATCTAAAGCTCTTCAACTTACTGTCTCTTAACTGAAGAGTAAGAAACTGGCACAAAAAGGGAAGTGTTTCAGGCATGCATAGCATATCATTAGCACACATAGTACTCACCAATGTTAAGGATAAAGCCAGATTCTTTCATTCCCAGTCCAGTAACGTATACGCTATGCTTCACGACTGAAGCTTGAAATAGAACAAGCTTGTTCGCTTTGATTTATTATCTTTGCTTTTACCTGTAGGAGACTCAGACTACAGCAGCCACTTTGAGCAGTCTTCCTTGCTGCCCAGCCACACATTTTTAAAGAAACATGATGTACAGCTCTCACTAAACTGCAAACAGCCCATTCATACCATCATAAGCTGCCTTTAATTCCACACAAAAACACTCCTTCATAAATAACCTCTTAAATGAAGCTGCAAGCATTGCATAAGGCTAATGTAGTTGTCCCAGGGATTTGTTTATGACTCAGATTTTGACTCGATTGTCATAGTGACTGCTTTTGGAATGATAAAATTCTTTCTTGCTGCTTTTACCTCCGCACAGTGCCAGGCAGGGGAGTTTCCTGCATTCGTATGTCCTATGCGTATTTTGTAGAGATGTCCTATGTTTCCAGTATTAACCTGTAAAAGAAATAAAACTCTTGAAAGACAGAATATTTGTTAAAAGAAAAAGACATGCAATGAAATTAATTTAGTAACTGTCAGGTGACATTTTTGTTTAAAGGAATTAAACATGCTGATATTTAAACAAGTGTTTCCAAAATATTTTGCTCTGGATAATCATTAGAGGCTTGACCTTCTTAAAGTACAACCCTCAAAAAACACCTGTTGGCCTGCCAACCTACAAGCAGAGAGGCTTTCTCTTTCTATACGTTATTCTATACGTTAAGCATTCCTTAATTGTACTCAGTGCTGTGGATATTCACCTAAGAGGAGAATCGTAGGTCCCAAATCAGGGACTGCCTCCATATTTTGCATTTAAAAGTCATTAGAGGTGAAATTAATTACAGAAACGGGAACAAGAAACAGCCAATAACATCTGTTACAAAGAAGGTATTTTTATCAGGCAGGAACCTGCTTACTTATTTCATCAACTCCTTTCTATCTTATATTCAGGGGTTTTTGATATCACCAACAAGAATAACATACTATCAGAGGTGCTGGATTCTCCTGAGAAACTCCATCAGGCTGAAGAGGCCTAAGAACTGCATTTCCCCCATCACAGGCACCTACAAGGCTATTGTGGAAAAAAAAGTGAGCTCTTCCTCAATGCTTCCATTAAATACCTTTTCCAAAGGGGACTTGATCTACTGGATACAAACACTGGAAGCACCTGTTTGTAACAGGCCTTATAGCTGGCACCTGCTGGAGATACCCACTGATAATCCCATATACATGCTCAAGCTATGCAGCTTTTAATGAGAGATCTATTCTGGCTCACTTAAATCACCACGCCACAAGGCTGATGGGGGAGAAACTTGCTTGTGTAATTGGGAACAGAAACTGCTTCAGAGAGAGAGAGACAGACTTTATAACAGGTATAAAAATGGCCATTATTTAAATGAAGCAGAGTTAAAAATTTATGCCATACCATAATTCTTCACTTCCTAATTTCAATTTTAACATTATGGCCCCATTTTAAAAAGAAAAAAAAAAAAAGAGTGTCCATTGTCCTATATTTCTTGGTATTTTCTTGGACACTGTGTAAATTAACCACTATTTTTTCTTAAACAAAAAAGAAATACATTAGAGCAAATCAGCTTTGGGTCGGTGAGTGGGAAAGGATACCAAATTTAGTTCTATTTCTAAGTTGTGTTTTTGTTTCCACATATGTGTACCATACAAAAAACTGTCTGTCTTTTCCTCATATAGTTTTTGAAATGTCATGTAATCTGGCAGGATACAAGAGGACAACACAATGAATATATATTACTTACTGTGAAGATGTCTTCATTGCCTCTCTGAAATAATTTTCCCTTCTCTCCATCAAGAAAAATAGGCCCTGAACTGCTGCGATCCCCATACAATGTAATATAGACCTTTGAGCTTGTTCCTGCAGATGGCACATCACTGGTGAGGACTGACACCTTCCATTTCCTAGCTGTCAAAAGATAAAAGACTCACTGAATTGCTTAAACTTAAGATTCTTAAGCAAAATGCATTTCAGTAATCAAAATTCTAAATAATATCGTGTCTGTGGATACAGAAATGTGTATTTCCAAAAATTACAGCAGGCAAATATTGAGTTTGCTATGATGGGCACGCAAAATCAGGTTGCATTAACATCTTTTACTCTGCATATGCCATATGACAAAGTCAAATTTGCACAAACATAGATCACTTTTCAAAGACAGTTTTGAAATGTTATATTAAATTGTATTAAATGTAGCTTCCTCTTTTCTTAGCCTTTATCAGCTCTGCCCGTGCAGGCTCTCAGCGAACTGGCTCTGGAATTACAAACTCATTACTTCAAGCATTAGGGTCTCTCAAAGCAAATTAGCCCTGCTGAAAAAAAACCCTTTAAGAAAGGATCTGTATCTCTGCAAAGCTGTGCTGGGCTACGCAGATGTAACAGCTTGTTTGGAATCCATTGAAGGATTATCAATATGCTCTTGCATTGCAATGCTGGCATTATGCCCTGAGATATCAATACTCTTTCCATGGTTAAATTTCATAATTATCAAGCCCAAGTATATGGTTTAAGGCTTTGGTTTAGTGGAAGCTGAGTATCAATGGTGTGAAATAAAGGGAAATGGTATCACTGAGGGATGGCTGATAACAGGAAGAAATATTAAGAAAACACACTCACTCCCAACGTTTCTAATTAGCTGATACCAATCTCAAATGGTATAAATTTAAGCACCTCCCAAGCTTGCTAAGATCATTTTGCACCGATTAATATCACTGTTTCTTAAAAGAGAACTTCCTTTAAAGTACAGCAGCAGTAATAAAGGACCTTACTGATCACAGAAGCCCCCTGTGATCTGATGACTCATATCTGCTATGCATTTTACCTGTATTACTGACTTTTCCCTCCACCAGTACCTTTGATCCTGTCTGCTCTGCCTAAAACACAACGAAATAATATAGCGATGACAAATAAAGTGAGCGAACTCATCAGGGTATGATAAAATTGTGTGTTTATTGACTATTTGAGATACTTAAAATAGATGTGTGTCCTAAACCTCAGTAAGTCCTGGGGTTTAAGACCTCCAGCTACCCTGCAGTTCTGTTGTGAGGGTCAGCAAAAACACTTTGGTTTTGAATGTCACTCAGTATTTTCAGTGCTAGCCGTGAGCATTTTCGTAAAGGAGTCAGTGAATATGGATCATGATACATACACAGAACTACGCTGCAGAAGAATATAATTTGAGGACTAGAGAAACCAATGATTTGAGGAATTTGCATTTAGCTTTCTGTGGCATTCTGGAAAAAATAAGTTAGGATTAACATTTTTACTTGCTCATGTTAAGCTATGTCCAAAAAGAAAAGATATTTAAAAAATAGACAATTAGGCTGACCTAGACATGGTGCATGTCACTATCTTTGTGTCTAGGAAAAAAATTAGTTGATAATATATGTCCTCTGTGCCACTTAGCTTATATTTAAATAATTAATACTGCTTTTAATAAAAGGCAGAAAGCAAGGCACAGTAAAGCATATTATAAAATCTAACTTATTAATGAGACCTGATGGTAGAATCTGTAGGTCTTGCTTGTGTCTTGCTATAACCATTGGGCTTTACCTATTGAGAAAATTTTTACTCTGTGTGGCTGTTCTGCTTTGTGCGTAAAACACACATTTCTTGGGAAATGCAGCATTGTAGAATCATTAACTATTAAAATAGACATTCTCTCTCATACGTTGAGGGGGGAGGCAGGGAGACATTAACATAACGCTTGGTTCATCTTTGAGGGCAAAGCTCAAGACCTTGAAATTCCACAGTAATGTTCTGGGATTTACTTATTTGTTTGAAAGTACTTGTAAATCCATGACCTGAGTAGAAAGTGTGAAATATTTAAAAGACAGAGACAGAATCTGAGAGAAGTTATATTGTTTAAAAGCAGGCATCTAAAATATATTCTTACAATGAGAGATGTGGAGTATACACCACTACTCAATTTTAAAGGTACTATTAAAGCAGCACTTTTCTGATACTACTGTGGCTGTGCAGCTAAAGTACCAATTCTTGCTACATAACTATATTGTCATCATTAAATAATAAATTGCCAAACAGTTAGTCTTACCAACAGGTTAAATTTCAACTTTACATGAATTGTCATAGCCTGAAGACATAATAATCAAAGAATAGGATAAAAAATAATAACCGCAAGACCTGAGGAAGAGAAGTAACCACGGGGATCACATTCTGTGTGACCCTTCTCAAAAGTTGCTGTAATCTGCTTTTTCCACACCTGGAGTTATCTTGCTGTTTTCTATTACACAGGGGGTTCTTTACACTATCCAAAGCGCTATCAGTTCCAACTTTCTCTGAGACATGACCGGTTACAGGTGACCATATAACATTCCATGATAATCTCACTTATAACTGAGAAACAAGCATATGTATGCAACATCTAAGTCACTCTCTGTAGGTGCATCTACCCTCTTGTCTTAATTTATTTTATTAAGGTAAGTGAATTGCGTTGAATAGTCCCCCTAATTCTTACAGTGGGTTAGCATGGTAATT
>JAOXJM010000012.1:117373373-117387814 GCA_026413425.1 Tringa solitaria | reverse complement strand
TTTTTCAAGTACTGCTTCCTCCGCACTTCCATTAGTCAAATCACTGGATGCTCTGAAGTTATAATCACTCTCATCGGTATCTGGTCTGTAATCTGACCAGTCTGAAGTAGCAGGACTTTTTAAGCATTTTTTTAATTGAGAAGTGTCTGTACATACTTTATCCTCCAGCTCTTCTACTTGCAACTTCTGTTCTCCTTCGCTCATATCACATTCTGTAATTTGCTTTGATTCATAACAAAATGATAATGGAGAGACTGTAGATAACCTCTCAGAGGTTTCCTCACAAGTTTCTGCATCTTCCTGGTCTTTCTGTACAGAACAACCCTCATTATTATATTCTACAGAGGTTTCAGCAACTAGTTTAAGTTGGTTATTTGGTTTTTTGTCATTACCTGCTGACTTTGGATCAACTTTCTCATCTTCACTTTTATCAGTAGTAACAGGTATAATATCTTTTTCACCTTCTAAGTCAGAGGTATACTGATCTAAAATACCATTTTTGTCATTAGAAGTTACACTGTGAACTGTTGACTCAGGTTCTACTGAAGTTTCTGACTCTTCATTAGTGAATGAAGTATCAGTGCATTTTTCTTGAGATTTGTTGCACAGGCTGTCGGGCATTTCTTCATTTCTTTCAGGTGGCTCTATACCTGATGCAAGGCTACAAGTATCTGAATTAGTATCGGCGTGTTGATGATCCAGCTGTGTCTTGGGAACACCCAAGTCCAAAGTCTCTGTATCTTGCTGCACATCAAAACAGCTTTTTAATTCACCAGTCAATTTTAGAGCTTCTTCAGAATTTACACTGTCCTTTGGAATACAAGGCTCAACTGATTTTTCATTTTCATGCAAATGTATACCATTATGAATTTCAGCTGTGGGTATATTCTCATGGCAACATGTGGGGTCCTGCTTTTTGAGTTCCCTCCCAAATTGTAATAAGTTATTTTCTGTTGTTTGTTGAAAATGTGAGAAGGCAGCCTTCAGTTCATCAACTTTTTCTATGACTGTAGTTTGCTTCAGAAATTGTAACTGTGTAAATATTTCCGAACAGCTACAAGAAGTTTTTTGCATATCATCTTTGATTGTCCCAATAAAGCTCTCTCTCAGATTCAGTACAAGTAGCCAAGCTAGGAGGACATTGGAGGAAGAACCAAAAGCTGTAGGAGAAAGGTCTGAAAGGCTGCAAGCTTTTCCTATGCATCCACTGTGTTCTTTCTGGAGACCAAGCAAAGTTGATTGTAGTTCATGCAGCAACATGCTAGACATGCAATTATTTTGATCATCAATTCCCATTTTCTCTTTGACAATTGTGCAATCAACTTGAACAGCAACTTCAGATTTTCTTTGACGTATGTTGTTATCTTGAATATTAACTTCTGACATCTTTTTATCATTGTCATGTATTTCATGAAGCAAGTGCATCTTACCATCATGATGAAATTCTGACTTTAATGAATACTCGGCTTCTTCTACTATAGTTGTATTAGCATGAATCAAAGAGTCAGTTTGTTTTTCACCTGAATCTTTGGCTGATTCTTCTAAAGTTCCCACGTCACAAATAGGCTTTAATGTTTTTTTGGTTAGATTATGTTCAACCAGATGGCTTTTGCCAGTCACATGCACTTCATTTGTGATAAATCTTGTTTCTTTATCTATAAAAGTATCAGTATTTTCTTTAGGAAAATTACAGACATTGCTACTGTCTACCTTCCCTTCTTTTTTCTTTATAGGGGGTAAGACAGAATTTGGTAACAAGTTTTTCTGCAGCCAAGTTTGGACATAGTTTTCAAGTGAATACTCAGCAACCTCCTCTTGAAAACCCTCCTGTTTTAGAGCCTCTAATGTAATCGCGCTCTCTGACGTATTTAACTTATTTGCACCTTTACTTAGATTTTTCTTCATCTTCTTTTGCTTTTTCTCTTTATTTGATGACAAATTTTCCAAAAGATGCTTTTCCTTTTCTTTTTCAAAGTTAAGATTCTTTGGCACTTCTGACAATGGCTTTGAAACTGTTGATAAGTTAGGTGTCTGTTCGGAAGAACTGGCTGTGAAATGTGTGCTGCCTTTCTCAGTACTCAGTGTATCCTGACTGTGTTCAGATTCATTGTTTGAATCAACCATCATTACACCATCTTCACTCTTTGGAGATGAAACTAAACTATTTCTTTTGCCTGACTTCAATTTCACCTTGGCCAACTTGTTTTTATTACCTCTTGGTTTCTTATTAGATGGTAATCTATTTTGTTCCACTGAATCCTGGTGACTGAACTCATCTTCAGGACATAAGCTTTTGTCTGAATTGAAAGAATCATCATTGGTTTTTACAAAAAACTCCATTCCTTCCTTCTGAGGCATTTCAGAACAATTATCCATAGCCTGTGTTGTGGAATCCTGTGTGGTTTTGCATGTTATATGCATTTCCTCACTTTTAGTTATCCCTGAAATGTCTTTATCTTTTTGATTTTCATATGTACGTTTCTCTAGAAAGTTAGACGATTTTCTCTTCTTCTTTTTGGTGAGGGAAAATGCAGATTGGCTGACATCAGTGACATGCGTTGGCATCACAGGTTCAGCCCTGACACAGATCTGGTTCTCACTTTCAGTGACAGTTTTTGGATTTATTTTCTCAATAGGAGCTTTACTACATGAAGGTACCATCATCACCTGGTTACGTTCAGGACAGGGTGACTGCACTGAATCTTGAGAAACAGGTAATAAATCAGCAGCTTTGCATTTCCTTTCTTCACCTTTTGACTGACATAATTCTGAATATCTAATGAAAGAACTCATTGATCTTTTTATTTGTTTAATATCACATGACTCATGGATGTGGTCTGCTGAACCTGGCCTAGCTGCCTGGTAAATTTTTGAGGAAGGTAAGAAACCACTGATGTTTGCTTTGCAGGTTGATACTAAACTATTATATGTACCTTGTTCCACAACTGATTTCTCTAATATATTCTGTACCAATTCATCCTCATCAGACATTTCAAATGTCTTCCTATTTGTGGTTTCTATTAAATCATGACTTTTATGGCTTACTTTAAAAAGCCTCTCTTCTTTGGTATTCTCGGAAGAAAGCTTTAATAAATCATCATCATTTATATCACTAAACTTTGTATTACTGACACTTGATTTTTTTCTACTTGAATGAGCTACCATGCAATACTCAGATTTATTTTCTCCATTCTGTATTTCCTCACTGTAGGAAAACTGTCCTATCGTCTTCTCCTGAACCTCTTTTTCAGACACCAAGGTGACACTTTCAACTACTGCTTTCTTTTGTCTGACACGCCTTGGCCCAGGGGTGGGAGGTCTATAAAAGCGAGGCCTGATATCATCCTCAGACACATTGCTTACATCTTGATCTGCAGAATTGTTCTTACAGATATTACAGCGAGAATTTTTTAAATTGGACTCTGATTCTTTGTCTGACACTTCTGCATTGAATTGCTGTAATGAGTCTCCCTCTTCTTTATTGTAGCTCTCCAAAAATGGAACATCTTTTGGTTTTATATGTTCTGATGCATTTATGTCAGAGAAGCGGTTTTCCGCACACATTGCAGAATTGCAAATGGTGACATTTTTGTCATCAGGAAGGCCAGCACGACTTACAGTGGTTGTCCATTTAATGGTTTCTTCCTCTTTAATTTTGAATCGAACTTTCATTTCCACTGTGATACTGCCATCTTGATTAAGGTGAACAGATTTCTCAATGTCATCTTCATACTGTGCCACAGATAAGTTTTCACCAGTAGCTATCTGATTTCCTCCTATACTGTTATGACCATCAGGAACATAGGAAGAATCCGAGTTGTTATCATTTGAGTTGTTATCATTGCTGGAACCTTTATCAGAAGAAACTGAGAATATCTGAGATCTTGAGCTAGAGCCCATTTCAGCTCTCACTACCAATAATTACGTTGAAAGAATCCAAATTCATTCAGTAGGCAGAAATTAGAGCAGACAGATATCATGTGTAAGGATCCAGATGGTGAGACAGCAGACAGGCAGCAAAGAGAAGAAGAAAGGAGAAAAATTAGTATAAAAGAAGGTAATGAGGTTTGTTTATTTTATCAGAGTATTAGAAAGCAAAGATAAAAAACATGGCTAATCTTGCTATTAATTTTAAGGAGTTGGTAGAGAGATAAATGTAATCAATTTTTAATAAAGAGTAAAGCATTTCACTACTTTTCCACTTAATATTATTTTTCAATATGTTCTTTCTAATGCCAGAGCTACAGTCTTATTTGAAGCTCCAAGGCCTAAAAAAAGTACTAATGTTGTTATTTTATACTAGTTGGGAGATGAGGTTGCCTTGAAGCTTTCAAGACATTCAAAGACCTTTGCTTGTTTGGGCTTCAAGCTACCAACTTTACATCTCCTTCATGCCTTAGCGATCATTAATATATTGTTTCCTATTAGTCCTTACAATTTGTGCTAAAATGTGTTAGTCAAGGTGAACATATATCTCCCTGGGCTTAATCCAACTATCTGCAGCATATGAGTAATTACTGTGAGTTGTGTCACTGACACGTGAACAAATGGTACAGATCCAGATCCCTGAACTGACTTTCTACAGAGAAGTCAAAATTGAAGCATTTGAACTAAATTAAATTAGACTCATTAAATTAAAATCTGAATTTAAATCAAGTCTTCAATGAATTTTGTGTATGGCCCAACACGTGTTTGCTTACACATTGAAAATTCTCAAAGTATGATTTGATTACTCTGTAATAACTTGGGGTTTAAAAAAATTATACCTCATCTCTCTCTAGTAGTTGTCACTGAAGAGGTGAGAGATAAAAGAACATGAGATAAAAATAAAGTTTTGCTGTCTTCCAAGAAATTCTGCATGTGTGAGTGGAACAGTTCATGTACACCCACACAGAGACATCCTCAACTGCTACTGATACCTGAATATATAGAAGCCACCATTTAATAGAAGGGTTTCCCTTGCAGAAAGGTATTTTAACACGTGATATCCACTTATCTGCATTGCTTGAATTTAAGCATTTGTTTTGCTTAAGTGAATCACAAATGGTCTCATATCAAGACTTTCACAGTTAACATATTACCACTGTAGATGTATGTGTATAATTTTGAGGCAGAGTACCTTGCAAGTTTCCCATGCATATGTTTTCCCATGAACCAAATCAGAAATAAAAGTCTGTACTAACTCCTCCTACACAGATCAGACCTTATGTTTCCCAAAGTAAAAATCTCACCTTTTCTGTCTTCATGAAATGGAATTGGAAAAAAGTGCCTGAAATTTTATTTTTCAGTCTCTCACATCATCAATAAGGTCTCCTTCACAGGATATTTTTGAATTTCTCAGGTTATAGACAAAAAGTGGTTAGTTTTTTTCTCTCTTTTCTGTAGTTGCTGTTAACTAAGGATTAGAGCTTTTCAGATTTTAATCTACTCACATTTTCTACCATCGCAAGGCTCAATCTTTGGCTCAAAGCAAATTTGGGTAGGATTTTTTGCTTCTGCAGAACTTTCATTCTCAAAATGTTCCTATGCATTTTCTCTTGAGCGTTAGTTATGCTTTACAAACAGCTCTCAAGCTGTCTAAGTCAAAGAACATGAAGGCTGGAAAAAAACTAAAATGAATACTTTAGTGGGGACATAATAAACTGTGAGGGATGTGGAAGAAAGTCCTTCAAGTAAATGGAAGCTGAGTGTCTTATGTATCAGTGTGCTCCATGACATAGTCAAGATCACCGAGGAAAATCTCAGTAGAGAAAATATTACAGTGTTCCCTGTGCTCTCCAGTACAATATGCAGATATATCAAGAGTACAAGGTACCTCTGGATTAAACAAGTTTCCCCTTAGCCAGTACCTCTGCCTTACAGGATGTTCTGATGCAAAGGATCCCCACACAACCTAAAGCTCTGCTACTGCAGCATTTTGTTTCCCTTAACCTCAAGCTGTTCAGCTTGCCTGGCTTCTCTCCAGCAGCTCCTCATGTTCTTGAGCATCCACTGGCCACCTCACGCTCTCACTGACCTTGTCAGTGGCACAGTTCCATTGGTCAAAGGAAAAGTACATATTTGTATATCTTTTCCCAAATGTAACCAAAAAACATATATCACAGCCATGAAGATACAGGAAAGGGTGCCAATGTTTAGGCAAAAGCAGCTTCAAAAAAGTGATGAGTTTGTGAGTAGATGGGTGCTATAATGTGGAGCATGGGATGTGGGAAAAAGTGAAATGGACAATGACAAGTCAAACCTCCTCTCGCTAAGGGAAGTTCTGAAACCCACACAAAAGTTTTGCCCAAGAAATTCAGTGAGTTAAGAGCCTGAATTAACCTGTGGGGTTTCTTTTACCACTGCTGTTATTAACTGTGATGCACAAAAAATGATAACAATGACAATCAAGTGCATTAAAAGAAAATATAGATCTGCATCCATGTTCTAAATAAGTCCATTTGAAAGAAAACACCCATACCAGCTAAGTATTTAGCAGAAACTTATATTTTTTAAAAAACATTAACACTTTTATATTTCTTATACCTGTAGACGAGTCAGAGTGGATATAAACAGTTTGAACTGGCCATTTTGAATATGCTTGATCCTAGTAAGATTTTCAGGGTTCATGTCTTATATTGAGAGAGATAAACCAATTAATAAAATACAAATTAATTCAAAGAACTTACTATTTTCACTTTCTGACTTGGCATTTGATTTTGGGTACACACGATTTGCAATTCCAAGCAATTTAGCAGGCTGTGAATACCCAAGAGAATCATAATTGCTTGGTTTAAAAGGCTCTCTCCCTGCTGCGACTACAGCTCCAGAGCACAATATCAGGGCCTGAAGATTAGCAACCGGGAAAAAAAAAAAAACATTAAATTCTCTGCCTTAGTAACCACAAAAAATAATGTAAGAGAATTATCCCTTGCATGCTTTAATATCTTCACTTCTTATTCTCTACGTTAGTTTGCAGCAGGTTATTAAATATGTATCACAGCACGGAATTAATTTTTCAATTCCTACAATGAAATTCATATCTCTGTGAGGGTATGTCTTGTTATATAAATATATTAGAAAAATACTTCAAGAAGCAATACTTAGATCCAGATCAAAATTCTCTTATAATTTAAGTGTTTGCATATGTAATTTTGTCTCATCGTTGCACAGTGACTGTTCATAGGCATGAACTAAGACTGTGCATTAGGAGGTAAGTATACACACAAACCCGTGTTTGGAAGAAGAAAGGGGAAATTCAGAATAAACCACAAGTTCTTGACCTGTACTGCCTCAGAGGAATAGGACAGAACCACAGAACAATATACGTTGGAAAATACCTCTAGAGGTCACGTAGTCTAACCCTCTGCTCAGAGCAAGTCTGACTGGATCAAGACGCTCAGAGCCCTGTATAACAGTTTTCAATTTATGTTCCAAAATATATTTCATGATAAGGCTTACAAACTGCACTTCACAGACTTATAGGTCATATGGATACTTTCCCAACCAAATACATAATTTCACTAAATGGAGGACAAACACAAGATTTCTCTTCAACTCTTGGAGCTCTGCATGGAATTATCTTTCTAGATACCTGTTAAATATAGTCACAGGTGCTTTTCTGTGGCTAAACACAGACAAAACACTAAGTGAAACAAAACTAGATAGAACCGTATGTGAGATGAAAATCGGGATTTTTACTGCTGCATCAAATGGATTTAGAGGTACAGAACCTGGTCCATGGTTTGAAAACTATAATACTCAGGTGTCATAGTTTCAAGTCATTAATGGCAAAACACTGTGTAATAATAAAGTATGTCTGGCTACAAGGTGCTACTTATCGTATTTTTGAAACATTAAAAGTCACAGATATTAAGGCTACAGGAAGCTTCTGTGTAAATGGGTAAAAATATAGAATTGAGAGCATGCCTGAAAGAGACCTGAGTAAGAAAAAGAAAAGTGACTTTTCCATGATGACTTAAAATCAAATGTCCTCACTTGCTTCTCTCTGATTGCAAGACTCCAGTCTATCTCCTCCAAGCCAGTAGCCTTTCTGAAGGTGAAAAGGCATAGAAAGGTAACAGCTGAAATTCTGCACATCAGATCTTACATCAGGCCAGTGTCCCAAGCTTCTAATTGATAAAATCACTTTTTTAATTAAAAATAATTTAGAAACAATCATAGAAATATTGTCAGTACTCATCTCTATTCTCACCTTTCTGCCATCAGTGGTATATAGTTTCGCGACTGGATATTGCATTAACTCACTCATATAATCCAGAAAGGCCTCAAAGGTTTGTGTGTTTTTCTTTCCCAGGACTATGGTGCGCCTGAGTCTTACGTCTCCATTTTTGTAAACAAGCATCTTTTTGGGAGTTGTTATTTTGCTTTCTCGATGGCCAAATCCATCTTCATTCTCCCTTGCTAATTGCACAGCTCGACGGCGAGCGCTGACAGGCCTACTGATCTGCCAGGGCAGTGGCTTTCTGCTGGCCCGTTCCAGGTTGATGGGCTTCATTTTCCTCTGGTGGGAGCAAATATAAGATTTTCCATCTTCGAGATCCTCCAAATTGGTGATGCTGTGTCTCCCTTTTGGTGTACTAATATTCCTTACTCCAAAAGGTAATGGGACCCGTTTGGATAAACTATCCAGCAAGGCATCAAATGTTTTATAAGACCGGTTATTAATGACCATTTTGATCCCATTGAACTGAGGATCTCCACTTTTATAGAAACAGATCCGTTTTGCCACAACAGGTTCAGTGACATTGAAGTGGCGCGTGGATAAACTCTGTTCGCTCTCAGAGGAGTTTGGCTGATTCACCGAGTAACTAGTTGACGGCGTTTCACTCATTTTGACAGCAATCTGGAAGAAAGAGGAGACGGATGTAAAACCTTCCTTATGACTAGTAATAATATGGTCTTCATTTTGAAAGATGCAGAAAGAGAATTTACAAGAAACCAACAGCAGCAAGTTGTGCCAAAACCCATTGGGTTTAAATGGATCCAAGCTGTCATCTCTGAATACCACAAAGTCTCCAGTACTGTCGGGTTAAGTTAGTGTGGTTCTACTTGCAAATATTCCCCAAACTCTCCAATGTAATTTCAAATCTCTTATCATTTTGGTACAAGAGACCTTTCCTTAGAAGGAGGTACTTTGTCAGTCTATAATTAGATGGTTTTTCTCTTGAGGATGAAGCTAAGGACAACATTTCATGTTTAATATATAAGCAAAACCTTTATGAGGAGGGAGAAATTTGGGCCTAGGCATGGGCCAAAATAACAAAACTGAAAGGCAATACAATTCATTCTGATCCCATATACTAGTTTTATACCAGGGCAAATCCACTGGAGTCAGAGAAAAAGCTCCTGATTTACTACACTGTAAACTGTACCAGAGTAAGGCCCGAAACATGTTTTAGAGCTAAGATGCACCATAAATTGACAGACCATTTGCTTTTCTATTCTAAGTTTTATATTTCATGATACATAAACCACTACAATATTTGCATTTATACTGAGGGGAAAAGTACTGATCAAATAAGACTCTTTTTAGTAAGAGAAAAGTCTTTAAATCCTTTAGAAAGACACACAACTTTCAAGTATTCTTCAGTAGAAGTAGCCTTTATATTGAAACATTTAAATACTGGTCTTTTAAACAACAGATTATTTCTGACAACTATATCAATAGTCTTTATGGTTGAAAATAGAGCACTCTCACTACAATCTTTCCATTTGCATCCAATCTACATGCAGATACTGTACTACAAGCCCTTAAATGAATAAAATAGCTTTATCTTAATGATTGACTTGCTTTGACTGGAACACAGGGTAGAAATGGTGAATCAACTTATCAGCTCCAGGGAAGCAGGTTTAGTAAAGTTTTACTGAAAAGCTGCACAGCAGTCTCAGGGAATATGTTTGTCATAAAATAATATAAGTTAAATTCTTGGGCAATGTCACCTTGATGTAGCTGCCATAGTGACTAATGGAACAATCTCTTCTGGCTACTACATATTTTTCTTAATGAAGCTACAGAAAACAATATTTTGACATATTTCACTACTACATGCAACAGTTTTGAAACTGATAAGAAAATGTTGCTATTTTTCAAGACAGTCAAGGTTCAAATAAAGTCAGATTTGACAAGATTTTATCTTACTGTGTTCTTACAGCCTTTCAAAATATGCACTGGTTTCAGTTTGGGTGTTTTACCTTCACTGAGAGTTAAAAACTTTTTTAAACTCTGTTATTTTGAACAATGATCAGAACATAGGAAGAAATGTCTCCTTTTAGTATATTATTTATGCCTTAAATTGTACTCAGTCTAAGTGCTAAAACTGAAAAATAACAAACAGGTCTGCACTACAATGATGTCCGCAAAGACTGATTTAGGTCATCACAATTCCATTTAAAATAAAAGCAAGCAAACAAACAAAACAAAACAAACAAAAAAACAAAAAACAAGAACAAAAAAACTACCCTGTAAGTATTTAATTAAGGAATGTGCAGGAAAAAATTTTCAAGCTTGGCTGCAGCAACTTATACAACCCAGCCCAAGATGGCCGGTGAAATGGCTTACGTCCTGTGGTAGGGAGGAGCTCCATGGCTACTGAAGTCACTGAGACCCATAGTTGCTCATCTTTTTTGACGTATCTATTCATTAGCTGCCTAATTTTCATTATACTTATAAACCGAGGGGTTGACAGGTGAGTTAAGACTAGAGACACAATTTGGAACAGCCATTTTATGCCTCATGCGTCATTCTCTTTCTGCTGGTACCCCTAGAGGAAGCCCATAAGGGGATTTTTATTGCTGGCTGCAACACAAACTTTCCTACTCCCTTTGCAGAGCAATTGTTGTACTGCAATGAAAGCAGCAATGACAGCAGTAAAGCTCTTGAGTGAGCTGGATGTCATGTTACCCCATTTAACTGGCCAAGAAGACTTGAACTCATTAAGAGAGTCCAGTCCAGGATCTCTGGGGAAGGGAAGAAAAAAGTCATCATCGATAAGAGCCAGAGACACAAATGAACAGACACAGCTCCTTCACTAGTCTGTACTACAACTTCTCACCCTTTAAGAAAATGGAGTGGAATTTCATCTGACTGTATGATTATTCGTTCTTACAACACATAAAATAGGTGGATTTTCTCATGAGACTCCTGATAAGACTTGCTTTTGAATTAGTCTCTCAGAAGTTGTTCTGGAAATTTATACTTGAGTAAAACATTCAGTTACGTAAGAATCAACATTTGGAAGACAAATACAATATATTTTACATAAAGATAATTATTAGACTGAGTCTTGACACTATGGAAGTAACAAAATCCAAAACAAAGAGAATACACAGTTAAAGAAAAAAGGCAGTTTTCATTACAAACATTAAATAATTTGAAAACTAAAATGAATGATAAAACAGACATTTTTGGCAGAGAACTGATGGCTGCATAGCACATCATGTATGAATACTTTCTAGTATTAATTTTAATAGTAGAAATTGCTTATGCATCTTTCGGATACCTTATAATTGCATTTTACAAATAGCAAGCATTTCAACAAATGAATAATCAACATATTGTAGAAGTTACTATTTCTTACTATAGGTGATCACGCTGAAGCAGCTTCATTTATTCCTAAACATAGTATTGATTTTCATACCTAAATGATTTTGTTCTAAAATTAAGCAATAGCTGATATTACATGATGCAGAATGTATATTAAGGTATTTTGTCAATTACAATGTTAAGAATTTTATTCTGCAAGAAAATCAAACGGAATTCAGAGTTTAATTCCATTGCCTGCATTCTTGTAAACAAAACCACCCATTTAAAATTTATGCACAAAACTGCTAAATTTTATATAGACAGTAAGTTGAACACTTTGTTCTAAATACATAAGAATATCTCTAATGCCATATAGCTGGTAAGTATTATATTTCATATAATTTCATCATACTCACCCACAGTCACATCCTATGTAAATAAAAGAATAGTTAGCTTGTTTTCAGAGATTTATAAATCGTACATGTGATTGTCTTTGCCATATGAAATGAACATCCTTAGTCTTATTCCAAGTGCACTCAGCTAGAAAAAACATCATAATCCATTTGCTTAATCTCAGCTAATGTTAATCACCAGACCAGGTTCATCTCAGGTAGCCGTTGTTCAGAGCAGAGTGTCTAGCATCTCATTTGGCAAGTCTTCTCATATTATTTTTAAACTCTATGTACCTTTAAATATTTCATGTATATAATTTTCTGTTTACTTTGATTGCTCAAGAGACTCACAGAAGCACATAAAATAAAAATGTGGGTGGGGAACTTAGGTCATCTAATCTATTTTTTTACCAGTGTAGGGTTATCCTCAAAAATAAATTATTTGGTGATATAAATTACATCTATAGTGATAAATAATATTTAAAAAAACATTTAGTGATATTAACATGTTAAAATGGATCTTCTGTCACCCCCCTTCTGAGACTAGTTATTATCTGTCTCATGGCATTAATTCTTGCTTTTCTTCAATCATTTGGTCAAGATGATCCTCTTTGTGCCAAAGATTCTCCCACGTTTTGTCTATTCCTATATCACAATGAAAATAGTTCCACAGTTTCTTTCACAACACTCAGTAAAACATGACACTCTGAAGGGTTTTGTCATCTATGAGGCATTCTTCATTTCAACACATTGGAAAAAGGGCAATGCAATGATTATAAATGTGTGTGAATATAGTTTATGAAGAGAAAGGAGGATTATGTCTTACTGTAGCTTAATTATAGCACAGAATGTGGGGTTTTTTTCTTTTTCCAGTGGAAATACTGTGTCTCCGGATGGCAACTGTTCTGTCTAATTGCTACCAGATGTATAATCCTATTTGGAGCATCTTTGCTTAATCAGGATTACAGCAAGCTCTCAAAACTAGCTGTGTAGAATAGCAACAAAACCACTGCTCAGTAGACACTAGCACTGCATACCATAATAACTATTTTTCTTAGAAGACAATTCAACATTTACAGAAGTTTTAAAATCCTGACTCAGTTCCACTTTCATAAAGTGCATGGGCACAAACATCAAATGATAAACTTGTACAGATATTTTGCTATACGCATTGCCTTCTTAAATATTATATTAATATAATTATTTAGGTCCTTATTCTGTTTTAGCTAATCTACTGATTCTATTCCAGTCAGTATTCTGTTGGTTACACTTGTTCAGAAGACAAACAAGTGTGAATTCTATGTGTTATTCTGATGTTTTATAACTTAAACACTTATACAGGAATTTTTGTAGAGTTGGTGCAGGATTTAAAATATCATTGCTACCCTCATTAGCTTTCCAGTGTGTGCAAAGCCACTTTCAATAGGCAGCTAATCTGTCAGTAGCTTCTGTGTACCACTAGAATTTGGGACCCAAGAGATAACACTTCTGGGACCTGGTGAAGATGATAAACAAGTGTCACCATTTGACGGTGTGAATGCTCCTTAAATCTCTAAGACTACAAAAGGCTTCTGTCTGGACATATGTAACTTAAAAGCTTCACTAGAAGCACTACAACGCTCTTCTTGCACTACAAACACTCCATATATTCTGAAAAGACAAAAGAAACCATCAACTTTACAGTAAAAATAGCATCAGTAAGAATTATGTTTAATTCAGACTTAAAGCTAACAAGGCACAAAAAATTACCACAATCCTATAGCAATCAATAGCAACACAAAAACACTTTTCATCCATTCATGCGAGCAGCATGATTGACATCCATGGAACTAGTAAAATGATGTGATAAGAATTTAACCTTAATATTTGGAGAACTGTTGTGTTTTTTATATAAACCATTTGCAAAGAAAAATTGGGGAATACAAAATCAGTCCAGAAAATTTAAGGCAGCAAAATCAGGCCACAGGAGAAAACATATCAGTGATTAAAACTGTAATTGCAAGCAGGATTACAATTTTCTGGGTTGCTGTTATTCTCGCTTTTAAATTACTCATCTCCAGAACATCTCCAGTTCTCAGTTCTGATACTAAACCTTACATTTAACCTGTACTCGATATCCTGCTTGGTTTAATTTTTTTGGTAGGGATATTGACTGGTCAGTAACCAAGGCAGTCACCAACTTCAGTTAGTGTCTCTCATGGAAAAGAAAAGAGAAAAGCTCACATTTGGCTCTTTTGGCTCTTGGTGAACACAGTGACAAATAAGTACAAAGGATCTGATGACCACAGGCATCAGTGTCAGTTTTCTTCTCAATCCCAAAGTGTGTCCTTGCACCCAAAGCAATTAAGTGGCCTGGTGTCCCTGGGCTGGACCAAAGCTTGAGTGGAAATTTTCAAAGTCAAGAGAAAGTTTTTACCTGACATCACAATTCCTTGTATCAGCCCAGAAAAGTACAGCATCAGTACAGCATTGGGCTCCCCAGTTCAAGAGAGACAGGGAACTACTGGAGAGAGTCCAATGTAGGG
>JAOXJM010000012.1:117354049-117366723 GCA_026413425.1 Tringa solitaria | reverse complement strand
TCAACCTGCTGGTCACACTCTTCCTGATGCACCCCAGGATGCCATTGGCCTTCTTTTGAAAAAAAAAAAAAAAAATCCTTTACTTTGTGCTTGACACAGGTACAATCCAGTACAGATCATTTTCCCTTTATAGATATTGTCAGGCAGTAAAAATCTCAGAAAATTCACGCACTGAAAATAAATTAAGCCCTCCCCTACAACTTATTTTGAACCAAATGAAAAGTTGCTGTTTTCCATAATATTTAAGCATTTAATTTTGTACTTTTACTTTTTTTTTTTAGATTTTGAAAATAAATGCTCCCTTTCTGCTTTTGCATGTTCTACGCACCTTACCTCAGCTCTGCAGGCAACCACCCCTGCTCCTCTTTCATCTTGTTAAATATAGCATGAGTAGAGCCAGGAATCCTACCCAAATGTATTTCCACTCTTTCTGCTTTGCTTCCCAGATAAGGAAGGCTGTGGTGCCACATCGGCAGTGCCCGCCCCAGGCACCCACCTCATTCTTGCTGTAAAGTACCTGGGGAATGTGATTGCATCTGGAAAGGAGGTACCCCTGGATGCTCCACTCCCCACCAGGATCCAGCTGCATGATATTCTGCTATTCTGTGAAATGCATTCATGCTCTGATCGCCACTACACTGAATATTGAAGAGTATCTATTTCCTACTGATTTTCTAATCAAAAAATGACAATTTTTTACATTATTATCCCTTAACTCCTTCCTGACAATTTCAAACACTAATTAAGAGAAAATGCTCAGATTTTTCAGTCAGTAATGAAGGAAAGCAGTGTTCCTATATAGATCTGACGTTGTCTAAAGGGATATATATCTGCTAAATTGCAGAGATATATTCAGATGAACACCTTGGAACCCTGTGATGATGATGACATACAGGTTTGTATTATACTGCCAAAGAAGGTATGCTTTATAGTCATTATTGGCCATGCTTCCATAAGGCTCTAAGGACACTTTTAGGTAGTTACACTTTCCTTCTGAAGAGCAGCAGTCGACTCCCTCTTTTTGCAGGCAAATCCATCTCTGTCTTCAGAGACGCAGAAGACAGCACAAGGCCTTAGAGAATGAAAACGTTACGCAGAAATACAAAACCCTCCCCGGAGCAACCTTTACTTGGGATCATAATCCTGGTGGCTTTCACTTTGAGGAAGAAAAGAAGTCAGCTTGCAAAAAGTTGTTTGAACGCTACTGAAATAAACCAGTATCTGCAAAATCACCTCCGATAAGGTCAGCAGCCAAGGTCAACCCATGGCAATCCCTCAGGAGCCGCGACAGAACAATAGACCCACCGCACGGAGCAAGCGGGCTGGCGCGGGCTCTGCCGCTCTATCTCAGCAGATAAGCAATCCTCGGGACTTCAAATAAATCACGGGAACAGCTAACGGGAAGAGTGATGTCGGATAAATCTCCTCTCGTGTTTTCCTTAGCAGAGCGCCACAGGGAAATACTCGGATGCGGAAGGACGACTGTTTACTTAGAAGAGACTGATCTAAAAAGAAGTGACATACTTTAATCTGGTCACGCAAACTGTCTCTAAGCAATTAGACTGTCTTATTGGTTTAATGCTATTTTAGGTTTATTTTTGCTTTTGGGAATTAGACTTGCTCCTTGAAAAACACAGTATGTGTTATGCCACGTCGTACATCCCCTTATGATGGTATCAGAGACACTGTAGTCATGGCATCACTTTTGTAAGATATACAACCTCAAACTGAACTGAGTTACTCTTTTGCCTTTTTGAACTACAGAGAAAAAGAAAATGTAATAGGTTTCATTCAGAATGTTTCCTGAGAGTTTATCTCCCTTCTAGAAACACTATAGGGGAAGGGGTGAAAGGTAATAACTACAGGGATGGGGGTGAAAAGTAATTTTTGTGTGGCCCCATTTCAGGGCTAAAAAGCAAATTTATATGTAGATATTTCTTTCTTTGTTGTTGCCATTGGTACTCCTTATATTAACAAATATTCATGGACTTTTCTCAAACTAAAAATTGGGACATAATTTCTAACATACCTGGATTTGTTTTTACTGCAATAACTAACAACAACAAACATGTTTGCAACTGAGAAAAAAGCTCATTATCAAGATGTAACTTAAAATAGCTGCAGAGGCATGAAAATAAGACTTGGGTGTACTAATTAATAGCAACGTGTTTGTACTCTAAAAATGGACCTGAATCAAAATAGGCTGGTTTTCATTTGTGAGAACCATTTCTACCAGCTTGGCAAACTAATGTGCTAAACAACAATGGTACCCAAGCCCCCTCCACACGCATACACACACACATCCTGGCATAAAAAGGTACAACGGGAAGTTATTCCTGAGACTGGAACACCTTTTAGTCACACCACCATTGTTCCTTACAGTAGAATCCAGGTAATTTTGTTCAGACTGTTTTCAAGTGAAACTCATGATGGACTCCTCACAGCTGAGACCAAGCTGCTGTGAGTGCAGCTCAGCTGCAAAGTCCTTCGAATAATCACTGGAAGTTTCTCTTTGTTGCCTTTCCAAATGTTACCTGTATTCTGGTTTGAAAAGAATTCAGAGTCATTCTCCCGCATTCCCACAATCTGCTATATCACGAACTATTTATTTTACTTTATATATTTGAATTCTTTTTTATCAATATATACACATATATATCTAGAGAGAGAAGTAGTATATCCATTGAAAGAGGGAAGTATATTCAGAGAGATAGTCATGTATTCGTTTTTGCTGAAAATCCTGGCAATAACTAAATTTAGATCATATTGTAACACTGCAAAATTTACATTAAGGAAATGAAGATGCCATTAAGTACACTATCAGTTTAGCAAATTAATTAAATACGTGCTTAAGTCCTTCCTTATTCAGAAGAACAATTATACATAGGTTTGGCATAAATGTCTGTACAAATTCAGATCTGCATGCTACATGCAGTAGTCAGAAATATTTCCAGCAATGGTATATTGCACGCTAGCCAGATTGCAGGGTTTATTCCTCTCACTTAGCATATGCTTTCTAAAGATTGAAGGTCTGCAAGGTCAGCTTTTTTTGGATCAATATTTATAAACTTTGAAGATCAAATGAGAAATTTTGGATATCTCTTTGGAAGAAAAAAAAAGGGAGAGATTTTCCCCCATTTTTCACATAGAGTCATGGTTTCATTTTAAAATTTTTGTAGTCTTCTTTTTTATCATTGCCCCCTGGCCCTTAATTTCTATCATTCTGCTTGAAACTGAATCACTATTATTTACCCTTCCCAGTGAAGTTGTGCATTTTCTTTATTTTAAATATGTAAGAGCTTTGTTGAAATTGTTCATTTTGATTTATCTTTTATCTATCCCCAATAATTCAGTTTAATGCTGTATTGCATGTGCTCCCAGTCACACGACATACACTGTGCGAGTATGGAAGGCATGTCATGGTATAAATAATATAGTGATCGCTTTAAGTGAGAACAAAAGTGTAAGTCTCACAGTTGGAGAATGGGATCATGGAAGGGATAATGATGACTCATAGTTGATCTTCAGCTCTTAAAAAGAATAATAATTAATTAATTAATTAAACGTTAATAGATAATGGAAGGGCTTTTATATGCTGTCAAGTTCAAAGATTTGTCACTTCCACAACAGCCTTAGACTACGTTATCTTATAACAAAAGTATATTCCCTGATTTATTTTTAAAAGCTCTATTGTCAGGGTTGCAGACGGACAAGCTCACGCGTTGGTGTCTCTCAAGGTTTTGGCAGCAGGGGGGATACAGGGAGGAGGCTGAGGCTGCCCAGTGCAGGAGACGGCTGATTCCAACCAGCTCCAACAGACCCACAGGACACTGCTGAGCCCATCAGACACATCTGTGATAACATATTTCAAAAAGGGCAAAGATGTTGGACAGTAAGGAGAGAAAGAAAAAAGTTAAAAACAGCAGTGTGAGTACCAAGGTGAGAGGAGAAGAAGAAGAAGAAGAAGAAGAAGAAGAAGAACAAGAAGAAGAAGAACAAGAAGAAGAAGAACAAGAACAAGAACAAGAAGAAAGAAGGATGAGGATGAGGATGAGGAATCTTCAGGTCCTGGAGCCAAGACTCTCCTGCAGCCCTGAAAAAGCCCACACTGGAGCAGAGATCTGAACCTGGCCTGGGGAGAACTCACACCAGAGGAGTTTCTCTTCCTTTAGGACTGCATCTAATGGAAAGACCCACAATGGAGCAGGGGAGAAGTATCAGATGGAAGGAGAGGCTGAGAGGGTCTGTTGTGGTCTGACCATACCCCCCATCCCTCACTGCACCACTCTGGGTATGGATGGAGGAGTCTGGAGTGAAAGAGTGAAGTTGAGCCTGGAAGAGGGAAAGGAAAGGTATTGATTTACTGTTTATCTTTGTTTCTCACTACTTGAATCTATTTTCATTGGCAACAAATTAAATCCATTTTCCCCAAGTCAGGACTGTTTTACCCACAACAGTAATTGGTGTGCAATTTCTCTAACTTTATCTCAACCCACGAGCTTTCTCATCCTATTTTCTCCCCCTGGAGGCAGGGGGTGGGCAAGCAGCAGGGTGGGCGTTTGGCCATCGGCAAGAGCAACCCACTGCAGCTCCCCAGGAGAAGCACAGATCCCTGAATTCAGAAACCACAGCTCCTCGCTAGCGCAACGCATCTTGCCAAAAATCAAGGTGTTTCGTGAGAATTACTGCCTCATAAATATTCCCTTTTTTAAACACAACGCCTGGTAGCAGCAGATGCAGATAAGAGACAAATGAGGCTGGAAATACTTTTTGCCTTAGTTTATCTTCAAAGGACTCGGAGCTAAAATCCTCACTCTTATAGTAGTAAGTCTTTAGTCATAGCGATATTTCCCTTGATACTGGTGGATTTCAGGCAACCCGTTTGCAAACAGACACAAACTGTGTCCTTCGGCTGAGTAATCCCATTCAAAGTAAATGGAACTAATAGTGTGACCGAGAGTTGATGACCTCAGGCCACGCGATTGAAGCTCAAGGTTGTCTAAAGTGAAACCATTGGGATGAAACGCTCAAAAACAAACCAAAAAAAAAAAAAAAAAGAAGCTGTCAAATATCTTACTCTGATATTTTCCAAACGAAACTTCAGTTCTTTGGTTTGAAGGCATTTTTTATCTTTTTCTAGAAATGTACGTGTTTAAAATGGTAACAGAAGAAAAGATCACAATCAAAATAACATATCAAATCATCTAAATGAAATATTTCAAACTGATCAGAGCTTTTTCTTCTGGGTTGGTTCCCAATTGCCTTTTTTTCCCCTCTTTTGAGATTTTAACTCTGGCTTCACTGAAAATGAGGAAAAAAACCTCTGATATCTCAAAAATGCTTGCATGATGGGAAAAGGCCACGTTTAGAATTTAACAGGACAATCAACATTATGATTCTATGATCACATCTTAAAAAGTAAATGCTGTTCTTCATAACATCTAAAACCGGAATATAAAAATTGAGTAACTATTACTATTAGGTTTACTATCCTAACGCCTGGAGACTTGTGGCAAATTGCACTAGCAGAAAATCAAGCGGATCTTTCTGTGATGTTATAACCATTCTATTCAATTAATGTCTATAAGCAATTTGGTATTACTAACTCATGAAAAACTTTATATGACTTCAAAAGTGCCTACTTATAGTGACAGAGATGCTTATAGTGACAGAGATGCTCAAAAGAAAGCCAACAAACATTACTCATATTAAAAGTACTTTTACTAAGTGCTCACTGCACATTGCTGAGACAGATTAATATTTTTATGCTGACAAAGAGTAATGTCTCTTCTGTGCAAACAAACTACCTGTCAAATCACTGCTTCAATCTTGTCCTCTTCACAACGTCATTAATTAGCCAGTACATTTCAATTTAAAGGGTATTTTTTTCTATTTAAAGAAAATTGAATTTAATTTCACATTAAGTCACTTCATAACAAGTATGTATCCATCTAAGAATTAAATTTAGCCACTACATTTACTTTGAGAACATGTACAATAAGAACAATAAATTCTACTCAGATCAGAATCCTCGTGTGAGGTCAATAAACAAATACAGAGAAAAAAAATCTTTGTACCAATGTTTATGATGAAGTAGTAGCATTACATTTCCTGGGGTTTTTTCTCGTTAGTAGTAACCTAAAGCAGCAACTCATATACCATAACTAGTTACTCTCAAAAGAAAGGTTTGTGTCAAAACAAGCTGCCTCATAGGGTCAGAGGAGACACCTAAGAGGTCTGTGACATGAGGTAGCAGCTTTGTCCATTCTAGGGAGGCAAAGATAAAGTGAATTCGTTTCAGCAAAAAGAAATGCTGATGCAAAATCTGTATAAGGAAAAGATGCTCATTTGGTTTCTCCTCCAATCTTCTGCTGTTTCTTTATATAAAGGAGAGATCTGATGAAACTAAATAATACCAATGGTGAATCTGCCCTAGTGCTTCCAAGAGCTCTCTGTCAGCATATAAGAATGAGACTGACTTGTTAAAGCATTAAGTCTGTAATATTTCTGGAATAAATTCTATTGCAAAATGTCCTAGGTTGTGTGATGTTCAGGCACATTTTCTATCTCAGCCCCCACCTCTGGCAAATAAATCTGATAAGTCTTATTTCAGTCATTTCCAACTTTATATTTGCTCATATTTTTAATATCAGACTGACAGAACAGCTGTAAGGGGATACTTTTGAAATGTCATATAAAACTATTCATATCTCTTAACTTCATCAAGTAAGATATTTATAACTGATGACAAAATTTGCTCCTGTGCTAATACTGACTAATTTTGTCCCCACCCATAAGCCCTTTGCAGCGCCTCATTTCAGCTCGCCTTTGGTGCCAGAGCCTTATCTATGAAAAGAACCCATCGATTTCCGGACAAAAACTGGAAAAAGATTAGCTCCCTCCCTGCTGAGATAAATCACTTCCCAGTGTATTCACTTGCAGACTTCAACATTTTTCATATGGTTTTCATTCTGACTCGATCTGTAAAGCAATGTTAGCTTCAAGAGAATTAATACTCGGGTGATACAACCCTAGAACCACAGCTCAATTTTCAGAAGTGATTGGTAACATTATTCTTTAGCTACATATAACTGCAAGCAACTATTTACTTATTTCACGTGAAGGAGTATAGTGTTTTTTGAGCCAGGCAGAAAAGGAAGAAAAGTACACTTTTTGCATGTATTCAGATTAATTTGACAGTTAAACTTTAGATGAAGACTTTAGAAACTCATATTGTAAAGCTGCAAATAAATTTATAGTTCTACATGTGAACATCATAGCACAAACACAGATCCCACAAGCTTCTAGAAACATTCCAGTTCTCTAGCACCCAAGGTCCCAGTGCAGACCCCTTTCTCAACTATGATGAATGCTGTGCAAATTCTTGCATTTTAAAGGCAGTCATAGTCTTTCATTACTCCAAAATAGATAAAAAATTAGGTTAGAGGATTCAGTCAAGTGCACTGAATTATTCATATGAAATAAAGACTATTGCCCTCTTTTACAATAAAGCAAGGGCCAGTTAGTCTTTAACATCCAGACTGCATTTTCTGCCTCATCAAACATTAATTTATTTGTTACAAGTGCTTCTTGAGACATATGAACAAGCAGATATTAGCGTCCCTTCAGATCATTATAAACAAACTGTGAAGCCACAGTTTGTGAGGCATTTGTCTTGGAACCACAGAGTAGCTGATGTTGGAAAGTGCCTCAGGAGATCACCTCTTCCAACCCCCTGCTCAGAACAGGATTAGCCAGAGCAGGTTGCCTGGAACCATGTCCACACAACTTTTGAATATTTCCAAGGATGGGACACCACAATCTGAGCAACCTCTGTCCGTGTTTCACCACCCTCACAGTAAATAAGCTTTTTCTTATGTTCCTGTGGAATTTCCTGTATGTCAGTTCATGGCCGTTGCCTCTACATACCACTGAGAAGAGTCCAGCTCCTTCTTCTTCACCCCCCTCCCATCAGCTATTTATATACACTGACAACACCCCCCTGACTTTTCTCAAGGCTAAACAGCCCCAGCTCTCTCAGCCTCTCTCTGCATGTCAGATGCCCCAATCCCTTAATCAATTTAGTGACCCTTTGCTGGAATCACTCGAGGACATCCATGTCTTTCTTGTACTGGGAATTGTTTTTCCTTTTACTTGTTTCCTTCTACCTTTAGATTTGGAAATATATATTTCACATACAAAATATCTACCACAGCAGAGTAAACTTTGTTGCCAGGGTTTCTAATCCCTTAGGCTACAGAAAAGTTCTTGGCAGGCCAACTGGTACAATTTTATTGGAAAAAGAACCTGAAAAGGAAAAAAATGAAGTAATCACATCAGCACAGCAGAGAGCTCTGCTTTAAGGCATTCACTTGTTCATCCACTTCCAGGTAGCAGTCTAGAGGTGGAACCACGTTTTCACACGTCTTTTTCTGGTGCAAACATACAAGATGAGGGTCAAAGTGTCAGGGCCACAGAAAGAGTGAGAGCTACCTCAGGTATGGGAGGAGGAGAGATTCTTCATCTCCACTACCACTGCAGTTACCTATCGACATCCTTCCACCGGCTGTCACTCGACAGAGGATTTGAACACAAAGATTTTTAACATGGACATTGGCATGTAGGAGAAAGAAACTTGTTTAATGACATTTCCAAAAGTCCAAATAGTATTTTCTAAAATTCTTTGTAATCCGTAATCACACAGCAAGTAAACTAAAGTACAAATGGCAGCCGCGTTTGTTTCGAGTTTTATTGCCTGGGGATTTTAGCACACAAAATTATCAATTAGGAGCCTTAGGTATCTAACACACACTCACTCACAGTCTTTAACCCTGCAAATGAAAGACAGGGATAGGCTTTGTCATGAGCTATGAGTTTGTATAAGAGCTGTTGGAAACTAAGGACCACAGAGCTCAGTTTGAGACCAGTGGCAAACCCATGATCACAAAAGCTGTGTTCGAATCTGAATAAATCAGTTAATGATTTTCCCCTGCCCTTGTTGTTATTTTGATACCATTATTAAACAGTGCACAGGCAACTCTCACAATAATTTGGTACTCTTTTCTCACTGAAATAACTGCAGTTCCAGCCTTTAAAAGCTGATGCCTGAGCAGCTCAAACAAAAATGCCAATGAACATTCCAATCTTGCTTCTGTTGGTTTTGGAAAGACTAGTTGGAAAGCAAAGAGTATGCATCATCTAAGCTGCTCGGTGTCACGCTGCTTCGAAAAAAAACTGATGAGTGATTTATCTGAACACGGGTAAGCCATCTGGCTTAGTGGGCACCCTCCCTTGCTATGAAAGGGTCACAGTGTTATTTCTTTAAATGTTGCCATGGTAGAAAGACCAACAGTTTAATGTCACAACCTAAACCACAAAATGTATTTTGTTTGTCTAAAGTATTAGTAGATAAGACTTACTTCCAGCAAAAGCTTATGTCTACCTAAAAGTGGAGCTGGAAATACACTTTGCATTTCTCATTCATCAAAAGAAGGATGTAATAGAGTAAATCTAATGTTCTGGGATTCCTACAGAAGTGCAACACTAACAAACATTTTAGGTGAAAAAAAAATTACACAGACAAAAACTTTACATTAAGTTTTAACCTAGTTATTACAAAAACTAGAATTTGCTGTGCCTGAGTAAGATAGTAAAGACTGATAAAAATCCCTTAAATTTCCTTCAGTCCAAAACTTTTACGTTAATATTTGTCCAATATATAAAAGGTATGAAACTGCACTTGTCACGATAGTGTCTGTACGTTCCCCAGCATTGCAATGAATACTTTGATTTTCCTGTGTCACACATTCTTTTCCCAAAGGCAGAAGTATGCACCATGCCGGCTCCTGCTTTATTTCAAGCTTTAAAGCAGGTCTTTGTTTTATATACAACACTACAAATTATTAGTAAATTTTAGATTGGAAAAACAAGCTTTGCTTTTGTGAAAAACTGCATTTTCTACTGAAACCTTGTACTCAGAAGATGGAAAGTGAGAAAGGTGGAAGCTGTTCTACTTACATATTTGAGCTAACTCTAAAAAAATGTTCTTTCCAGCACAATTCCAGTCTTTTTTTAGAGAGTTGTTTTTTTCCAGATGAAGGATGTTATTATTTTAATCTATATTTAAGGTGGCCTAAGTCCAGGCCATCAAGTGTCTTTTAGACAACCTGATTCTATGAGAAGCCAGCAGAAGGCAAGCTGGCATGTTCGCAAAACATGGTGCTGCTAAGGAGGTCTCCAAAGGACTCTGTGCCACTTTCCTAAGCAACAATGTCTAGGTTTGTCACACGCCTAGAGATAGATCAACATTCAGGTCACAGTCCACCAAGACAGAAGAAATCTAGAATCAGCAAGGAATACAAGAGAAGGTATTCCTCCTACAAGAGAAGGCATTCCAACTACAAACTTAAAGAGTAGGCTATGAATGTGTATCTTTCACCCAAAGACTGTATCATGGGCAAGAGCTTCTCAGTATCTCCTGCTCACCAGTATCACTTCCATCTTGCTCTGCTTCAGCTTCGTTTACCTGGGGTTTTACTCACAAACAAACCCTATTCAATGTTCTGGGTCAAAATGGTAATAAATGTAGAGATGTAAATGATCGAAACATGTAGAACTATGCCCAGTGTTGATATAAGAGTTCCTACCTTCTGAATAGTTCAACTTCTGTTTTAATACATTATAAATTTATCTGACAAAAAGAATAAAGCATTTAAATATCTGGTAGCTTTATGTTTGTAGCCTGATCCTACTGAAGTCAAAATTAAAGGGAATCAAATGCTTCAGCGATTGACAAGATCAAAGCCTAAAGTTTAGGCAGGCAGATCATGTGCAAAGTTGATCATCAGCTACTATCAAATTTAGCACAAGTTGTCTAACGTAGCAGCTCTCACCTGTGGCCTTACAACATTCTTTCTTCCCTGCCCAAAGTTTTCTAGCTGTTACTCTGTTCAGGCTTCCTGCAAAACATGCATTCCATCTGTTTATCCATCATTCCCTCTGTTTATCCATAGCAGCATTTCTATGATTTCTAATTTTAGAAAAATTGCAAAAGTAAAAATTTTTAAAAATTTAACAGCTGTAAGAAATCAATTAAGTTTTAGACTATTTCTTTCTAAAATACTTCCATTAAAATACCAAAATGCAAATTCATAAACATTTTCAAAATTCAAAATCAAAATTATGTAAATGGTAAACAGTCAGAGCCAATATCATTCAGAAACACAAAGCTAAGCAAAAATATCTAGATTTCTCATCTGACTAACTATATATAATGAACCAATTAAGCAAGTTTCTTAAACCAGACAGGTGAAATTGTTAAGTGAGGGAAAATAATACAGTTAGTAAACAGTATATTCTGTTTACTATTGTAGTACAAGGAGTGGTATTTTAAAAGAGCAATATCTTAAACAATGCAAAAATTATAAAATGCCCTTATCTAAAAGTTTACTACGCATGAGAGAATCCCCTGTTCAGGGATTCTGAGAGCCTGATAAAACTGTTCCTTAGAAAATAATTGCAACTTAAGCTGATCAGAATGAGAAACTGCATTTCATTTCTAAAGCTTAGTAAGATTATCTCTTTTTTAGCTCTTAGTTCATGCTTCATCCTTTTATTCCGCTAAATTTTGAAATTAAAAATAAATCTAGGTACCTGATTTTGACAGTGAAGTATATTGTTTGAATAAAGCTCTCAGCACCTTCCCGCAGAGACCTGAGGTCAAACTATGTTTTAGAATAAAGTGCAAATATAATGTTGAACATATTACACTGGCTCTTCTACTAGAACAAAACAAAATTTTTGTTCTGAATTTGTCAAAATGTACTCTGTGAATTTGGGGGCCTAGATCACTATTTAACAATAGGACATTTGCTGACTGAAGAGACTAACAAAAGAGGCACAGCAGATACTCATTTAGAATGGGACCAAAGCATCCTCATGTGGAGAAGAATACCGCTTTGTAAGAGAGAGCTGTCAATGGAACAAAAAGACAAACTCAAAGCTGAACTATTTTTAAGATGAGTGGGCTTGCATATTCAAACAGTTCGGAAAAGTACAACATTTTCACTGCTTGCCAAATGTAAATCACTGGGGAAAAAAAAATCTGTATTACAGACCTGCTGTGTTCAGCTGCAGGTGGTAGGTAAAGGAATTGTGGGAGGAAAATATTTTCTTATGTTGTTGCATTGTCTTCGGTCTTTTCAGTTAGATTGTTTCCTATTAATTTTTATACTCCTGATAACTATGTTGTTACTGAAGCACGGAAGATAGTCATGACATCTTCACAGCATTTAAAGAGATAAGGCCCAACACCGAATTGCCTACAATCTACTAAAGAAATGTATCACAATGAGCAATGATGCCATGAAACACAGCAGAGTGTGCTTTGGTGAAGGGGCAGAAGGACACGTACAGCACAGAAATTAAGCAGGAAGTGCTGCTTTCATTGAGTGTTACTCCGAAAGGCTGCTGCTACTGTCTTATGTTTCAAAGAGCTCACCCTAACAATTTGTGGTAGAAGGTATCTTTCAGACAGCTCTACCTTGACATGTAGTCTGCTGGAGAGCTGCCTGGCAGAAAAGGACCTGGGGGTGTGGGTGGACAGCCGGCTGAACATGAGCCAGCAATGTGCCCAGGTGGCCAAGAAAGCCAACAGCATCCTGGCCTGTATCAGG
>JAOXJM010000012.1:117280709-117294812 GCA_026413425.1 Tringa solitaria | reverse complement strand
ATAGATATAAAACTTTTTAAATTTATAAATATATTTTATAAAAATATAAAGATATTGATACTGCTGACTAAGTATAAGCCGAATTCCAATTTCAATAATTTCTTTTGACTCTCTATAGATTTGTTTACATAGTGATTTCATGCTGCCTAATTTCAGACTCTTAGATTAGGGTTTTGAGATAGTTTATTAAAGATAAGTAGGAATAACGCCCCCAAATGCTGTATTTTTTTTTTATTTTGTATTTTTAAACTCTGGGTAGTGCCACGTGTGAATTATTAAATTACACCCATACCCCCTCCAAGCAACAACTACATTTTTGTGAAAAGGATTTCTTTACATATAATTTGCATAGAAATTTTGAATCCTTCAGGATAAAATCCTCTATAAATATGTATGGTAATTAGAGATACACATGTTGCTTGCACTAGGTTTCACAGATATTGCCTTTTTTTCTTGCAGTAAAACTTACACAGAGAAGAATTTCCACAGTAATTTTTTCATAAGGATTTTCGTTGTTAAATGAAAATCAGAGATTGTTTATCAATGGTTCACCGTCAAAATGGAAGGACAAATAGACTGGAGTTTTATATGCGTCAACCAGCAGTAAAAATAAATTTTTAAGCAAGCTGACAGAAGAGAGCATATATTTATTAATAATAACATAATAAAAATATTTATTAATAATAAACATAATAGGATAAAATTCAACATGGACAAATGCAAGGTATTTTAGTGATATAGGCATAATCTATGTTAAAGGTGAGGAACTTAAAAGCAAGAAGCAGTACTGAAGAAAAATATTTTGGGGGGGTAATTGTAGATGAGCATTTAAACACCAGTCAACAATGTCATGCTGCTGAGAGGAAAAGAAGAGAGAAAAGCCATCACATTGTGCTATGGAGATATGTATATTCCCTGCAGCCTTTGAAGCAACCTTTCTTTTCTCCTCAGGGAAGTGGAGCCAAAATAACAGCCTTCATGTTCCTGGACAGTTGATGCAATATAAATTAATATCCACAGAGAACACGACAGACAATAATGACATACTTGAACTGCATTAAGGAAGATTTATCATTTTAATGATAAGTTTAAAGAAAAGAAGGCGAAAATGGTGAAGTGTTGGAATATGTTGCCTACAGACAGTACAAACCCCGCCAGTTTTTATAAATAGATAAGAAATACGTTCTAAAAACAGGCTTACTAACACCTATTAAGAATGGCACACCTGCAGCTGATCTTGTACCAAGTCACCGAATCACAGAACGGTTGAGGTTGGATGAAACCTCTGGAGTGCAGCTGGTGCAACCCTCCTGCTCAAGCAGGGCCATCTTGAGCCAGTTGCCCAGGACTTTATCCAAATGGCTTTTGAATATCTCCATGGATGGAGACTCCACAACTGCTCTGGGCAACATGTGAGAGGGGGCAGAACAGTCAGCCCCTGAAGTTCCTTCTATCCTTAGTTTTCTAAACTTTAATGAAAAATTATACCAATATTTAGCCCTAACTTTAAAACTGACTTGCTGATTTTAATTCATTCCATACTTATATCTTTGTTTTACCATTTCAATTTCATAGTATGGCTTTGTTCATTTAGGACTTGCTATTCAGAACCTGCAGGGAAGACAAATCTTGCTCTGTGTTGCACTCAGCCCTTAACAATATTTAATAATCCCCCTCTGTGGATACCTTAAACAAAACAGTGAATTTATCGAGCTAACCTTAATGTTTCTTGCATGGAATTAAAAAAAAGCATTTCTAAAATAAAATTCAATAAAGAAAACTTATGCCCAGGAAGTATGCAAACAAATAATCTCTTGGCAGTGTTTCCCTCAAGAAAAAGTTATAACTATGCAATTCTGATTTCACATTGTGCACTCAGATTATGCTAATTCTTCATGGTTTAATTTTGAACATCATGCATAAAGTACATTAGTCCCATTGGTTAGCCTTGTGATGAAGAGAAGGCCTTAGATATCAAAGGCCTCATGAAATATTTAATATTTCCAGTGAACAAATGTGCTGCATACATGTATTACTAATTGCTCACACCAGGCTGTGAAAAACTAATATTTCACTGAATTTTTTCACTGAATTTCACTGAATTTTTAGAGTTGGAAGGGACCATAGAGATCATCTATTCCAACTCCCCTGCTAAAGCAGGACCACCCAGAGCATGTCAGAGCATGCCACTCAGGACATTGAAAATTATAAGGAATACAAAAAGTAAGTATATGTTGAAAACCGTTTTTTTCAAGTGAGTTTCACAGAACTTTTTTGTAAGTCAACTAACACATTGGAGTTAAAAAAACTAAAATCAATACTCAAGTTTGAAAACCACCACAAAAAGAAAATGACAGAGATATCTTTCAAGGAAACATACAGTTTCTTCCTCACGTTTTCATAATCCGGAATCACGTATGTTTAGTATTCACCTTGCAATTTCTATCTAAGAAATGACAGACCACAGGTGATTATCATCTCTGTAAGCATCTCTAGCCTACCTTGGTTCTGTTTTAAGATATTCTGCTACCTCCTAGAATACCTTTCCTAAATAAACTCCAGAAGGTAAATACTTAAGACAATAGCAAATGAGAGGTGAATGAATGTAAGAACATCAAAGGTTCTCTCAGGGAGCTGAACTACAAGAGAAGCTTTGAACCCAGGTTAAAATGTCACAGGGTGCTACCTGACCACTGTATTTATCAATTTAATTCCTTCAGAATCAACAAATAAACTTTGTTTCAAAGATAAAGAACATTTAAACCTGTATTTCTTTCTCAAAGCATCTTTGAAGTTACCTTATGCTTTAATGTATAACTGCCATTTTAGACACGCATTTTAAAACGTTTAAAAGAATTTCCAAGCTAAGTAATGAAAAGATGCAATCATACTGAGCCACAAACACATCTCCCCCCAAAAAACCCAATTATCATCACATGGGAGAATAACAGTAAAACTATTTTTCATTTTATTAAGAATTTTGGGAAATAAATACCACTTTTCTACTCAAGCAGTGCACCTCTCAGAATGACAGAACAGCAACAGACATTAAATATAGAACTTTATCTAATAAAGTAAATGACGTTGCAGAAACTCTATTCATGAGAAATTCACAGCACTAAACAATATGCCCAGATTTATCTGCCAACCTTTTGAAGTTGAAACCTGAGACTGTGCTTATGAATCTAAGTATTAGTAGCTAAATATCATAATATCATATCTATACTTTTAAAAAAAATCTATTTAATTGGTACCAGTTCCATGTACAGTAATCCATAACTGACATATGTTTCTATAAGTCTCCCCCCAAAATCACTCTCGTTACTGAAATTTCTAAACACGGGGTTTTTTTTAATTTGTTAAGTCTTGGTACAAGTCTATCCCATGAAAAATGCTAAGTCTCAAACCCTCCCTGTTCACACAGTGGAAGGATGGGCAGACAGCCCCAGTTATTGTTTTTCTTACTTTTTTTTTTTTTGCCTCCACTTTGACATTGTCTGAACTCCAGCAGACAAGAATACTGCCTTCTGATGTACAATGAAGAGGGTGAGGAAAGGGAAGGTCAGCTTTCTCATGCTTCCCATAATTAGAAGAGGCAAAGAAAAAAAGTGGCCTATGAAGATGTAACTGTAAATTAGCAAAAGTCATATATTTTTGAGAAGATGAATGCGTAGAAATAAACAAAATAGTAGAATATATTGGCACTCAGGATGTTGTTGAATATTTAGAAAGTGTACCAACTTGATTTGCTGTAAGGAAATTTCTAGTGAGAATTTTTAGTTCTCTGAAAACAAAAAAGCAACTTGTGGATTTTTTTCGCTCCTAGAGCACACCAAGAATGATTCCAAGAACTAGTGAATGCAAGAATTTTTTTTAAAAGTTCTAGTGGTAGTCACTCACTGCTATACTTCAGCATATACATTCACAGCATCAACCACTGCTTTGTCCACTTGTTAAAGAGATTAATGCCAAATCCCACATAAAAACATGGTTTCAGCAGGATCCTATGGCTTTACGTTTGTAATTCTACTGCAGCCCACTGCCCTCAGGTGTCTGGAATCAAGTCAGTGATGAGTTTCACTGGGAAGAATATGTAAAATACACTACAGTTATTACTGAAATAGATAGACATGGAATTGATGTTGAAACAGGCCATTTCTGGAATTTTGTTTATTTTACATCAGTATGAGAATAAGGAAACACATACTGCATCTTTGAATGAGTGAAGGGAGCTCAGTATCCAAGATGATGAAATGAGAAGAAAAATACACAGTTCTTAAAGGGCATGGCTAATTTCTCTTTACTTGTAGGACTTCGAGTACTGTGGTGGCCTGGAGTAGGGTACAGATGAGAGTTTTATGCTACATTTTGTCAGGCTCAAACACCCCTTCCCTGGAGGAGCTGTGGCCATGGCCAAGGACAATGTAGAATTCTTGGTAATGGGCTTATAAAAAATACTATGAAAACGAAACAGCAAAAATCCACAGGATTTACTTTCTTATGGTTATTAATAAAAGAGAAGTTCCTCAAAAATTCCTTTTAAGTAGTAGAAATTGCAGTTATGCAAACAGTATATATTTTCTGCAAGTATCATGAAACCTACCAAGTCAAGAGTCTTCACAGAAATCTTTCACTCTAGCTTCAATAAATATTATACTCTAAACCATACATTATTATAAAAATCAGCCTTTAAATTGGACCCCCATGTTCAAAAGCTGCCCTCTTGAACAAGCTTTATTGTTTAGTATGATTTTCTGATAAAAGTACTTCTTCCAAGGCTCTTTAGGAGAGAGATCACAGAATTTTAATCCAAACAGTTTATGAACAGTATATGTAGATTCTTTTTTGAGAAATACCTGGCAACAACGTTGTACAGCAATTCCAACCAGGCTATCTGTGTAAAAGATAAGCAGATTTAACCAAACATGCCCTTATCCAGGACTGCAATGCATACAAAGAATCCTGAAAAACTTCCAACTCCAGAAATTAGCTGTTTATTTTGGAACACCTATATCAATAACAGCAAAACATACCACAAAGGTACTAACTGCTCATCTGCCTTACAAAATTGAAAAGGAATGTTTTGCTTATAAATCTGAGAAGGAATAAAATAAAAGGAAATGAAATGATCTGTCAGATGTAGGTCCTCAGGATAAGTTAACAAAAAGAATCTAACAGCTAACTCACAGAACCTTTAATTTTTTTATGTTTAAAATTTACATTCTAGGATGTTTTCATGTCCAAAAATTAAACTCTCTCTGTACTTTTGAAAGGAAAATTCTGTCAATACCATCCGACATCTTCTCATGTATCATAACCCTGTCATCTCAACTTCTTCATTTGACTTCACGGTGATGTTAACACCTTTATGCACTAAAAAAAAAACAAGGTACCTTTTAAAATAGAGCTATAGCTACTAAGCAGAAAAAAAAAAAAAGATGAACAAAGTTAGATGTGCTTGTCAATTATATAGCTGGCAATGGGCTGATAACCTGCTCCAGGACAGATCTGAAAATTGCACCCCAGAGAGCAGAGATGGAAGCTGAACAGCAAAATTAGAACAAGCATCTTCAGGTAAGAGACAGCCTTTCACTAGATATATCTCTCTGGGTGTCTGTTCCACTATCTATTAATCACTCTTTGACTGATGCTTTCCTATGACATTCAGATCAGGTCTACATGGACTATTCAGCATTTTTCCATAATTCTGTTCTTCTTATTTATTAGAAATAGAATTATATTTTTCTGATATTGTTTAAATATATGCCCATTCTAGCCAGTGGGCATATATTTAAACATATCGCCATTCTAGTCACTAACATGACTATTCTGATTTTGCTTTTGTTTTATTCACTGTTATTCCAGCGTAAAACTTTTTCCACCTTAGTGTAAAGTATGTTTATTTACTCACCACACCTCTTAACTATCAACTTGTTCTGTTCCTTTTTTAAAAAAAAACAAAACAATTTATTTTCATTATTCTTCAGCTTGGATTGCCTGGATCTGCAGAAGCTGACTGCCTTATGATGACATGAATGGTACCAAAGCTTGAAAAGAGAAATCCAAAGCCATGCAATATTTAGGCTCGATTCCCCCTTCTTTTATGAAGTAAGGTCCTGAAAGTAGAGCTCTCCAAATTCCATACACAAAAGCAGAACACTCTCCGTGAAACTATTCATTGTAACACTGGTTTTTACTACTGTCTAGTCAAAAGGGGATGGAGTTGGGATGCTTAAATGGAAATAGCTTGATTGCTATACCTCATATAATAAAAATAGAGTGTTTCAGAAATGCAACACTAATGAAAAGTTTGTAGCTAATGAAAAGTAGGAAACAAAGTATACCTGCAACTGGAACCAGCCAAATGCCACCAATATACTAAATAAAACTTGGAAAACTTTTATTTACTAGCAAGCTCAGCATGTTGGAATAATAAGGAAGTTCAGAATTTCCTCTCTCATTTGGAGTGTCTTTGCAGAAATATCAGCTGGTAACTACATCAGACTGTGCTATGTATAGCTTTGTTGATTTACAGAGTTCTTTAGAAAGCACACGCCCAATGTTTTGCTTCACATGAATAACCCTTATAGAAAGACTGCCTAGCATACCCAAAATTTGGAGAAGAAAACATTACTTTTTAAAGTTTAAGTCATTAAAAAGGACACTTGTTTAATTTCAGCACTATCAAATTGAGGTTTTCGAACAGAATTAATTTCTAGTTATAAAAAACTTTCCTCCAGACTTCCAAAGGACAATTTCTTGCAACATAAAGAAAGAATAGTTCTGAAGAAAAGAAGGAATGAATTATTTCACTCCAATCCCTACAAATAACGTTATTTATCTGGTTTATTTTTTCAAAATATACTTCCTTTGAGTTTTTCAACATTGTTAATTAATTTTTAAAAAATGTTATTTTTGATAGTGCTGAGTGAAAAGCAAATGGAAAAATGAAAGCAAATGAAAACTTTAAATAAAAATTGATTGTTGTTACTCCGTTATTTGCATTACAGCTGTACTTTCAGAGACAGGATATAATACTTTTCTTTACCAAAACACATCCAGAAAAAAAAAAAAAGATACACCAACTATTATTACTCCTTATAAAAAAATATAGAATAGAGTTAGAGGTTAGATGATTCACTTCGTGTCACATTGGAAAATTTGTGGCAGAGGTCCAATTAAAACTTGGTCAGATGAAGAAAAAAATGCAGTCAAGTGATATTCATACAAGTGAGCTCATTAACATAAACGTGTGGTGGCTGCTCTGCATCACAGTAAGTCATCTCACCCACCCAGTTTGCTTTCCTCCTTCCTTCTTCATGTGCATAAATTTTGCCCACCTGCAAATAGCAGAGGGTGAGCACAGGAGGAGAAAAGAATCAACACAGATTTCTGAGTTAACAAACACACAATTCTTATAAATTAACTTTGCTAATGGAATAGAATTCATGTAGTTATTCAAGAATACTTTCTCCACAAAATTCCGCAATATGTTGAATGCAAACCTGCATTTTGGACTGGATCCTGCACGATGCCTACCAGTCATGGAGAAGTGTTTAGCATTCTTATTCCTGCACAGCATTTCTGCAAATCTGCAGATTTTTTTTTTGAAGTTACAGCAAACTTCAAGGACAGAAGTCACAGATCTACAGATAACAAAATGATTTCTGAAAGCCGTTAGCACGACTTCTCTTTTAGCAATAAATACTGTGTGTATGATGAAGGGTTTACTTTCCCAGAAGTGCTTATGGGACTTAAAATTGCACAAAAGGGCTGTGAAATGTGTTTCCCTCGGTTCTGGCTCTTTGGTTCCTGGAGCCTCAGGTCACATTCAGCTCATAGTTCCTATCAAGCTTTTCCCAAAGGACCTTTGGGCTCCTGCAGTAGCCAAACTTCCCTGGAACAGGAAACTCTATTTACACTGATGTCTTAAAGCCTGGTGCTCATCCATAAAAGGGAAAAATAATACTTTTAGGAACTCTATTTTTCTTAACCTTTTACAGACCAAAAGTCTAGTCCAAAATGCACACGTTGTAAAAGTGAGTTTTCACAAACCCAAGAAAAACTATTTCTGAATAAGTAAAAAAATTAATTACCCTGAAGTGTCTGCAGCATTCAGACAGCATGCAATATCTTGATAGGAATGTGGAACAGTAAAATACAAATTAGTTCATCAGTTTTCACTGTCTTATATGAAAGAAAGGCCATTTATAAACATTTAAAACCAAAATGTTAATTTTTTTTATCTGCATCATTTTTGAGGAAGGTAAAAATGTTTTGATTTTGAATAGTGAGTAAGCAAACTTCTGTTTCAACTGTCCCTTCACAGGGAGAACCAAACTTCCTTGGGGAAGAGCCCTTATAAGAAATTTCAGCAGGAATTGAAAATAACCCTCACAATGGCAATACGACTCCTGATTATTTGTTTTTCAGGGTTAAGTTGATGGTTGGACTAGATGGTCCCTTCTAACCTAGACAATTCTATGATTCCATGATTCTGTGAATAGAAAGATCCTGTAAGATCTGCGTCATATGTGATAAATTACAGCAGGCTACTGGGAAGGTGAAGTAGAAGTAGCTCCTTTTCCTTGCTTGTATTACGCGTTTCTGCTCCTCACCCACCTGAACACTGTTATTTCACAAAGAAAACTTCCCTTTGTCAAGCAGCTTTTATTTTATTTTTTTAACTGCATTTTGCATACAGGAGAGTAATCAATTAAAAAGTCAAAATGAGGATTTTTCTTTAAAAAAACCCCACCTCATTGTGACATCATCTAAATCTTAAGATGATTTTTAATTTTAAAATAACTTTATCTTCATGAAGATACGAGTTTTGATTCGCATTTTGATTACTTCAGTGGCAAGATCAAGCTTTCCTACAGTACAGTTTATAATCATATCCGCTGTCTTTCCTTCCCTGTAACATCTTTTGTTTACTGCTTTCTTTTTTGTCGCATGCAAAGCAAGTGAGACTGCCAGCTCTCTAAGTTTCTGTAAAGTGCCTGGTACTTTACAAACCACATAAAATAAAAGCATCTGTTCTCTGCAGGATAGGTGCGCTGAAGGCGGCTCTGAGATACTGAGAAAAGTCCTTTTGAAAAGCTGATTGAGTTGCTTGCATGAATGCTAGTGAAAATATGCTGGAGAGTTCAATGCTGCAGGCATCTGAGTTTCCATATAAAAAGCCTAAACTGCGAACTTCATATTCAGATTGAGATTTTGTTTTGAGAATGTATTGATGTTTCCAGTAGAAGTTCCTAATTAGCACTAGTCACCTTCCAGAATCATTGTATCAAACTGAATCTCTGTTCAATAAGATGAGATACTTCATTTTGGATTCCTATTCATATTGTCACTTTACAAATACAAAGAAATTTCAACTCCTTTGTTAAACTTCATTTAGCTCCAGTGAAGAAGCAGAGGTGCAGATGATATAATCTGATTACAAAGTGAAATTGCATCTTTTAATCTAGCTGCAAACAACAACATGAAAGATAAAGGTGTTGTTACAGTAGCATACTCTTAATGTTGACATTATTTTGCTTGGGGTCAACTATTACAATTTCTGGTTTAAAGCTAAAAGTTGAAACATGCAATCACCTTGCTTACTAAGAATGGCAAACAGTATCTGCGTGACCTTGTCTAAATTATACTTTAATGCAAAATCTTGCATGCTTAACTATGACTCTTCTGATGGACAAACCAATTTAATTCAATTCCAAACACTGGACAATTTCTGGCCTCAGACTACAAGTCTGGAGACACCACAGTTGTATTCTAGGAGACTAAAGAAAGCAGAAGGACACGGGGGTTTTCCATAACTTTCTTTCACTAATCACAAAGTCTTGACAATGTAATGTCTCTAATCTGTCATCTAGGAAATGAGTAAGGTCCCTAAAAATAATTGGGAGTATCCCAAGGTGAATAAGTGTAGGTCTAAGAAAAAAAAAAAAGATATATTATCTCTGTATAACGCTACTGGTTTCTTTATCTTGGCATTTGTCCACCTCTGTCTCGTTCTTGTGCTGATTTCTCTTATCTGTCTGAGCCTCATCATCACCTCAATTCTACAAGCTCTTCAAAGAGGCTGGTTAGATTCTTCATTACTTCCTATTACTACATTCTTATTTAAAGCTGAAATGTAAGAAGATATAAACTTACTATTAATAGCAAAACTTCATTAAAATGTTGTTCTCCCTCCAGATTTTAGGTGTCCATAATATTGTGTATGAAATAAGAGACATTGCCCATTACTATGTAAGTATTATTTTTCCATCTAGATCTTTTTTTTTTTTAAATACATTTAAGTCTATCAGATTGTTCTGTTTTACACTCATTCTTTTGAACTTCTGATCATTTTCTTGATTTTAAAAAAAATAATTCTACGATACCAATGACATAATAGGTATCGAAACACAGGCTTTCAGGGTTCAGTTACAACCTACACAACAAACCTGAAAATGTATCTGTTTGGTTAAATGTACAAACGGAGCTACGAATTTAAAGTTGCAGTTGAGCATGTTTATAAGACTTTGTTCCTTTAAAACTCTTAAGGCACATAACAGACTGAATTTTAATGTAAACATTTTTAGTTTACTTCCAATAAAACTACTACAGAAGTGAAACACTTATTGACACTGATTCAAAAATATCTTATAATGACTAAAAAACCCAATGAAATTTGTACAAGATCTGACAAATTTTACAAAGGTGAAAAGTGGTAATGTCTAGAAGAATAAAATATCTCTCTGATATGACACATCCCTCTTTTTAGATATTTTTCCACAGAAGTGGAACGAAATATTTAAGATGTTCTGTTTCATATGTAAAAGAGAGGCCTAGAAGCCTCAGCTTTGAACTCCCTTTCCTTTCCACTCTCATCTGCTCTCCATCTGAAGTTCTGAAAATATCTGGGAGACAGGAAATATAAAGAGCATATCCAGTGCAATTGCATTATCTAGATTTACCTCTGTATTAATTTGGACCAAAATTTTATGTTCATCATCCGACGAAAACATGTATATGCAATCTAAATCATGTAGCGCTTTTCCATCTCTGACTGAGGTATTAATCCTTGTACATCATAGTCCCAAATACATATTTTTCTATCCAAATATGCAGTCATGTTTTGAGTTAGTTATCTTATGACGTTCTGCAATTGTTCTTTACATGTTTTCAGTCACAAAACAAAGAATATCTAAAATAATCACTTTAAAAATTGCAATCACTATAATATGTAGAAAACCCTACCAACTGGTAATCATAACTGCTAGTAGCTTGACCTTCTACAAGCTAGGTCTTGTAGGCTTATAGACCTAGACAGACAAAAATCTACCTTTAATAATTAAAATCCATGCTTAACAATTACAATTCGAAGGTTCTTTTTAAAATGATAGAATACATTCATACAGAGTAAAAGAGATTAATTTTCATTTGGTACCTGGCTAAACAACATGTTTGTCAAACTTTTAGACCATGGATATAACAGCTTGGAGTCATATTTAGGAAATACTAGGAAATCCATGTATATCAAAGAATCATAGAGTGGTTTGGGTTGGAAAGGACCTTTAAAGGTCATCTAGTCCAACCCCTCCAGCCATGGGCAGGGACAGCTTTCGCTAGATCAGATTGCTCTAAGCCCTGTCCAACCTGACCTTGAACACTTCCAGGGATGGGGCATCCACAACTTCTCCCAGACCTTCAAATATCCCAAATTACATATCTACCCTTAACATGAATAATTCTGTTAATTTCAGTAATATAACCCCATGCATATAGCCCAGATACCCTTGCTTTAATATTATCTGGACAGCATTAGACAGATAAAATGGTTCTCTGTTCCTTCACTAAAGGATCTCAATTCTGTCTTTTGCATGGACACAGGACAGTTGGACTCAAACTAATAAAAATTCCAGAACTTGTGTGAAACCCACCCCTATTTGTAGTTCAAGTTATTGTATGAGTTTTAAACAGCTTTTTATTGTTCTTTCAAATAATTTAAATTAATATTAATCTCAATTTAGTGCTTCATAAAGCTGTCCTGTATGAAAACAAGATTGTTGGCCCCAGAAATTTATCATCTAAGTGTTCATCTATGAATAACTTCACAAAATGCATCTTATTTACCAGCACAGACAAAGAAGAAAGGCATAAAATCAACTTATGTTTACTGGGAAGTTGACCAGAAATCACTAAATATTATAGTCAATGTCTAAGTAATACGTTGGTTTATTTTTAAATTTATCATGTACTGCATTTAGGTGATCAACTATTAAACTGGCAAACAAATCTCTTAATGGCAACTAGACATTCTGAGCCTTTTGCAAGAAATATATTTTAAGGAGGGACGTTTAAGAGGAAAGGGTGGAGGTATGGAATAGGTTTGTTTAAAGCTAGTTATATTCACATATAATGTGACAATGCTGACTTCAAATTTTCACTAGGGATAAATTTGGAGTAGGGATTTTAAAGTGGTTTCAAGTATTCCATCGTCATTCACAGAGAATTGTTTTATTGGAGCCTTTTCAGAAATACGAGGTCTCAGTCATTTCCTCTTCCTTTTATTTCCTCATTCTTTCTTATCTTAATTTATAGTGATGTGTTTATAATAACAACTTAGTGATACAGACACTGCTTAAGTAGCAGGAACCATCTGAAAGTGACTTCATCAACCCCATGAAGACTGTCTTTTGCACTTGCCCTTGACCTGGATATGGGAGTTAACACCAAAGCAGGAGACCTCACCAGCGAACATCAAATCATCCACGAAATTGCCAGGATAAATTGTATGTAATTATGAAATCTCCCAAGAAATATACAAGCATTCTTTTGTTTATTATTAGACTAAAAAATAAATATACATTGAATGAAAACTTTAAAAAAATAATTTTAGAAATTTCCTATTAAAATCTTTCAACTCTTAAATGACTGAAAAAAGTAATGTAATGAGTCTGATTACTTCCCTTCCTGACTTTAGAGGTGAGTAGTACTTAGGTCTATAAAGATTTTGACAATCACACAGGTTTGGTAGAAAATATTATTCCTCCTATGGAAAAACATTCTATTCCAAGGGAGAATATCTAACTTAAGCAGAATAGTACAAGCTTTTCTTTTAAAACTAGAAGTTATGATCCTAATGAGCAATGATTTCAACACACCCATGGAAGACTTTGTGACAATGTACAGCACAAGGCTCTATGCAGTTCTGTCAAGGACAACATGAGGGTGAGATACAAAGTCTGGCCACTTTTATAATAATTATCAAAGTGTGTGCTATGCAGATATATGTAATAATCCAAAAATATTACAGCAACTGGGAACCACAATGAACATGGATGTGTATGAGTAAAAGAAATCTTCATTTCAGAATAATGTGACCTCAATTTATTGAAGGTAAAAATGTGGTACTTGCCAATACAGCTACATCAGAAGCCACTATCTGAACCAGGGACAACTTTATGCTGTCTATGCAGCAGGGGTGCATTATTTCACCTGTTCCAAAAGACATGATTTCCAGAATTGAACACCTACTCTTATCTTTTGCTGTCTCCTGTCATAAGCAAGACAGAAAACGGGCTTTAGAAGTGGCTGTAGCCCATGCTTCCACCTCTCCCATCCTTCTGCCTCTGGTGTTATCAAATCTCCTTTTTCCTCACAGTAGGAATTCATTCTCTTCCTTCCTTCCCAGTAGCCTAGGAAGTAAGGGCCAATACAAGACTGGAAGGCAAGGACAGGAAGTGCTAGAAAAGGTAAAGATCCTGTATCTCAGGCAAATGAGACCAGGAGAGTCCTATACCTGTCTGCAGGCTCCCCATAACTTCCATGGTCTTCTGAAACCCACTTTCCCACACACTGCTACATCCTCATTCTCTGAAATATCAGCTGATCCCTTACCCTTCCCATCTGGAACTCTGATTTTCCTATCCTGAGCTTCAAAGTTTTCACCAATGCCTCCTAATCCTTTTCTCCCCTTTCTTTTTTTCCCCCCAAATCTGTTTATTTGGAGCTGCAAAAACTGAGTTTGTGTACACTGCTGAAAGGCTCTAGTATATCATATGGAGCTGTCAGTTCTAATGGATCCAATTCCCCTTTATTTTTAGCTAA
>JAOXJM010000012.1:117270081-117280609 GCA_026413425.1 Tringa solitaria | reverse complement strand
TATCATATGGAGCTGTCAGTTCTAATGGATCCAATTCCCCTTTATTTTTAGCTAAAAACACACTGATATTTAGAAAATATTGTATGTAAGCATTATAAAGGCAGTCACAACATACATCTGCACTACAATCCAAAATGTGACTCCAGCTTGTGTTGACAGACAAGAGTCAGTTTAAAACAGCCTAAGACAGGTATCAGTATAGCCCAACATCAGCTGCTAAATCTAACTAAGCTTCCAGATAAGCAGTGGCTAAATCCTGTGTTACCAGTTCCCAAACTGGCAACAGGAAAGTAAGCTTCAGTACATTTACATGAACAAACACGCCATGTTCAGAAAGAACTAAAGGTATAAATAAGCAGAAGAAAGGGAGGTAGTCACAAATACAATTCATATATTAAAATGGACAGAAGGAACAAAAGGAAACTTGTCCCCTAATTACCTCGTGTCTCTGTAATCTGATCAATGTAGATTAATTATTCAGATTATAAGTATACCACTTCCCTTTTATGCTACACAAGTATTCCTCTACAGACCTTGTAAATATGATTCAGATTTTGACATATACCCTAATAGGGATGTCAGTCATATATGTACTTACTCTTACAGAATATCATGCATATATGATCAAGCAGTAAGATGAGAAAGATCTAGAAGAGTACAGTTTGGGCTTATGTAGACATAACACTGCTAAATACACTGACAGAAACTCAAGAGGGAAGAATTTCACAGATCAGTGAAAAAGTTGTCTTTAAGTCTTCATTTAAAAAAAAGTACATTATAAGTCTTCAGACTGAAAAAATAATCAAAACAAAATGATGTCAATCTGCTGATGTGATAAAGTCTAGGTCTAATTTGTCTCCTGAGAAATGCTCGTGGCTTCCCATGAGATAAGCTCTGTCTTTCATTTAGACAGTGGAGCTAGAAAGTGATAGCCATAGTTCCTCACTCATCCGAGCAGGCGTGGCAATTACCACGCTTCAGCAAAGAACTAAACTATTTCACTGTCACCAGTCTTGCATGTGAGCATTACAGACACGTCTGCACAAAGTTGGCCAACAGACCAACTTGTGAGGTCCCTATGACAGGAAACCTGTAAATCTATGAGCATACTAAATATCCATACATTTCAGAGATTATCTTTTTAGACAGATAGACATACAGTCATTAAACTAACTAGCATCACTGACGTGTTTAAAGTACAAGTACAGAAACAAAAACATAAGAGGTCTTATGTTCCTGAACTACTCTACTTCAAAGTGACATTAACATTGTAGTCTGAGGATCCTTTATATTACACATTTTTAAAGATTATAACTAGGGAAAGAATCATACAAATGTTGTGTATTAACTGGTGAGCTGGAAGCAGCCATGGCTGAGACTTTGCGAATGGTTTTCCAGTCTACTTTCAAATTTTATTTCAGACACTTTCCAGAAAACAAATAGAAATACATGGAATTTTTGCATGGAAAAATTCTTTGCTGAAAGTATTTGTTTATATCCAACATACAAATAGGTATAAACATTTCCCCTTTTGTAATGAAACTGACAGAAAAATTAATATTCCAATTCTTACTCCAGAATGGGGGACTAAGTAGTCTGATGGAGAAATAATGGTGCAGAAACTACACTTGCACCAGTAATAATGTGTGAAACAACTTCCTTTTTTGTCTGAAATTTATGGTGGTTTTTCCCCCCTTTTATTTATGAATTAATTTCAACCAAGCTGAATGATCTGATCTTACCGACATGCACGTGATTCTAAAAGTACAGTTAGATTTGTACAGATGGGAGGGTTACATGTACAGATCCAGCTGCAGAACTGAATTTTAAATAAACCAGCAACCAAAGTGAAGACTCTTGTTACTAAATTAGGGTCTTCGTTTCTATATCATGGCAATTGCAAAACTAAGATGTATCCAGCTAAGAAACTACTTTTTGTACTTTACTCATTATATGCAATTCAGCTAACAGGACTGCAGAAAATTAAAGGCAAATTACCTTTTTAATATGTAAAAAAATTTCATTGAAATCTGATAAACTACTGTGGTACCAGTAGAGAAATCAGTAAAAAAAACATTCATAAAAGTGATGAGCAAGGAATGTATGGTAGGTCCCATTGAACTAACTCTGATAAAACACCATAGGATCTTCACTATCATTTTAGAACAAGCAGGACCTCAATTTTCTAGATCTTGCTTTCAGTCTTTGTGGTTTTTTTAAAATATGCTGTGAAGAATAGAAGTTCTTTTCTTTTAGGTTTCTTACCTTTCCTACCCATAAGATAGTTCATATTAAATGATTCTTTATAACTTCTCAAATACTTACTTTATTAAAACTAAGCCAAAGAACAGAAGAATCAACTTTAAATATCCTGCTCTCTTTAGACATAATTAAAACTGATATTTCTTGCAAAGAAGTGTTAGATTATTAAAGATTTATATTCTTTTTACTGTAAGATTCTGCTGATGCTATAGAACCTGAAATTGAAGCCTATTCTCTTTCCCTGTGTGACTCATGATCTTGTTGATCATGACAGACGAGACTAAAAATACAATACATGACTGCATGCGGTGTCTGTAAATCCCAGGAAAGAAGTAGCTTTAGACATTTATACAGCTAGTCTGGCGACCGGGTGCTGGTGAGTGTGTCAGAAGCGGTTGGAAAGCGGACAGTTTGTGCCGCTGCTATAAGGACAGGAAGCACCGAGAGTTTCTGCAGCGGTGGTTGGCCTGAGATAATACCATTGTATGAGCCTGTTGAGCGGCCTCTCCCAGCGCTGGGAGCCCAGAGCCTGGCGTCTGGCTGCCTGGCCCCCAGCCAGCCCGGGCCCTGGGCTCTGCGGGGAGGGCGGCTGGTCCTCCGGCAGCTCCTCGCACAGCCCGGGCCACACCTCACCTTGCAAAGGAAATCTGGCGAGAGCTCCAGACTTTATGACTTCTTCTTTACGAGTCCACTACTTTTTTTTTTTTTTTTTTTTTTTTTTTTCCACTTCGCTCTGGTAGCGGTATTCACACTGAGCTCTCAGGGAACTATTTAAAGTCACAAGCAATAAATGAGCTGGTGACAGGATTATTGGGAAAAGTCATACTTTGCTAGCCCAAAATGCACATTACATTCCTCTCACTTTTTAAACGGTGGCAAATTATATCACCGCCACCCATAAAACAGAATGAAAGATTCAACAGACAAGTTCTCCAATCTTTTTTAATTTTTATCCCCTTTAATTCTACCAGGTTTATTTAAGATATATGTTCTGTTTAAAAGAGACATTGTTCTTAACACACAAAGGAGTTCAAGGATGTGGCATCAGTGTGTTCCCACCCACCACTTGCTCTGATGCTGTAGATTGTCTGAAAAAACATGCAAGTCCTAGGGCAAGTATTGTGATGAGTATATTTTTAAATTATGTGTTTCAGTAATGGTAAATCAAAGATATTCAAAGTTGAATAAAAGCTTTCCCTTTACAAAATCTATGTGAAAAAAACCCTCAAACCAACCAATAAAATATAATATAGCACAGCCAGCATCTGCTATCTTTGTTCCAGAGAAGCAACATTTTACAGTCCGGGCAGCTTCCCCAAGAGCACTCCTCATATACCTCCCAAACATACATTTACACCTATACATAAATGCTCATCATGCTGGATTTAAGGATCTCCTTAAGCATTCTGTTAAAAAGGCAGCAAATGGAACAATAGCTAATTAATGAAAATACCAATATTTGCCTTTTCAAAAATATCATATATTTATTAAAATGGATACAAACTAGAGTAAGACTAGGAACTGATTTCTATATCAGCATTAAATAAATCTGTTCCTGTTTTTACATTAGCTGGCATTAAATAAATTCTCAAACAGTATGCAGTACTTCATCACTTATTTTTATCATAAAATAAGAAGTATTTCAACCGGCGAATTACCTTCCTGTACTTAGTTTATAAAAATATTTTACAGAACCTATTATTATTCAATAATACCAATTTAATTGGTATAGCAGTAATATTTGATATAACAATAATTCTGGTTAGCAATATAACTGGAGTTCACTTTATTTTTGCAACACTCTTTTAATGTGTTTATCAAGTAAAATCACCACAGCAGCAAGCCTCCAGCTCCTAAACAGCATATGCAAAGGTGGGCTTAGATTTAAGGCACTACACTGAACCTGGATGTGCAGAAGGGCTGTGTGGAGTAAGACCTTGTCCGTGAGAGGTATAATCCATATATTGGGAAGTAGCAAAAGTCCCCAATTTAAAACCGTTTTATGGCGGAGTTTAATAACAGTCTTCATTTTGAAGCAGATCTCAAAAATAAACACTGACAATAACTTTAAACTTAATGTTTAAAAAATATTTTTACTTTTCTTGAATTTTGAATCTGTAGGATTTGCATTTGCAAACTGCTCTGTAATCAAGAAAGTGAGAATACTTTAGTACCACATCATATTTTTTAAGTCACACCACATTCAGAAGGAAAGGCTTCAAAGTAAAACAAAATAACAACTTATTTAAAGATTGGTTTGATTAAAATGTAACAGAATGTATTAGCAATGAAACTATCTCACATTTCTCAGCCAAACCAATATGGGCACCAAAAAGTGACTCATTATAAAAGAGGTAAAATTTAAAATAAATTACTTTGTTGCATGATCAACATATTCAAAATACTTAAAGGATGATGTATCAATGTAAAAAAAAGAGTGATGAGCAATCCTGGATGTCAACTTGACACATCTTAAAAGTCTCATTTTTGGAGATGATTGCTGAATTCATACAAAAAAGCTATTGCTTATTTTTGAACAATTGGGAACAAGAAACTTATATACAGGTTTGATTCCTCTAAAAGTTGCAGTAGAGCTGAAGCCCCAAAGGGTTAACCTCTTCCTTGTCACACCTATTGTTTCTATGCAGCGACAATATAGAAAACCTGGTAGCAGCCTAGACATGACCCCGTAGTAACTCTGCTGTAGGCACTTCTCTGATTGTCTCCTTTGGACTGATCCAACTGGTTGTCCAAAGACCCAGTAAATATTTGCAGGCACAGAGTAAGGTAGTGGCACTTTCCGTGTAGAGCTGGTAACAAGACACAACATCTCAGCTCTGTGTCAACAGCGAAAAACAAACAGTGGCTGCTAGTGGAGAACATCAACTTTCATGCAACAGTCAGCGCTCAGGTACTCATGACCGTGACCTACAAGCTTTATCACACTTCGATCTGCATTGTGAAAGCAGAGGTCACAGTGGGGGCTGCCCATGGTGAAGACTTGTGGGCGCTCCGGTCCTACAGGCATCTCTTTGGTCCTCCTCTCTCTGTTTCTTCCTGATCCCTTTTCCCCCTTTATGCAGACATGATAGAAACTATATAATGGAAGGTGAGATATATCTATGTAATTGTTGATCTCAAAAACATGTGCCAACTCCAAAATTCAGCCTGCAGTCCAAGGGCAAATGTGAGGGTGGCACGCATACTACTATTAGTGGTAGGAGTTGGAGGAATTAGGCAGCAAGGGGCACTATAAGCTTAGGCACTGAACAGAATAAAATGCAGTAAAATTTAACGAAACACCTGAATACAGAATTTTACCACATGCACCTATTTTTTTTGTCCAGGAAGAATCCTATTTAAACAACAGTGGCAACGTTTTCTCTAACTGAGCTCAGGCTCCTGCTCTGCTTTATGGTTCTACCATCCATTCCAAACAAATGCAGAATAACTTGTGTTTCATTTAATTATACCTGACTCAAATGGTTAGAAATACTTTGCTGTAGGAAAGTAACTCTGTACCTGTATGAGAACTTAAAGTAAAATATGGGCTTTGTAGAGTCAACAACCTATCTAATCTGAGATCAAAAAGAATCAAACTCAGGTCTTGCAAGTTTCTTAACTAAGACTTAATGCATTACTGTTATTAATCACCTGTTTTTCTACAGCCTCCTGCAGAAATTTCATACTGAAATTTCAATTGGGCTGCAATTTCGTATTGATTTACTCATATACTACTTTTCACCAAGGATCCACATTGCTAAATATCTTGATATCAACTTTTTAAAACTATTAGTCTTGACTTGAAATAGAAGTTAAAGGAAACTGAACTATCAGAGGGAGGTCAGAAATTATTATTCTTTTCCTTGCCTACTTTATTTCTTTTACGTAAAATGAAGATTTTAATAGTCAGACAGAAAAGACAACCTAGCCCAGGCTAAGTGCAAAGACAGCCCAGGTTTGTGAAACTTCAGTGAAACCCTTGCAGTTTTGGCAAATATTGGATCTCTTCCAGAGCAACTCCAAAAAAACCATTTTATTACAATGCATTGCACAGCCCTGACGACAATGCAGGCTATATTTGTACAGAATTCAAAGGAATGTGAGAGCCAGATTCTGTTCTATCGTCTTCTACAGAATTTAAGAGCAGCTTGCAAAAACATGCAGAAAGAAAACAAAAAATCTTCAGCAAAATAGGTAGTTTTCTAAAAAATGAGGGCTGGAATGGTGAAAGAAGGAAGATTCTTTAATAAAAAGAACCCATAGTCAAGTAAAAGAATAAGTGCAAAAATAAATGTTTATCATGAGCTCAAGAAGGATTAGAACAGTGAGTAGTTGGAATTCTTTCATCTCTACCCTTTCACCCATATGCATCCGAGTTAGAGAATTACAGGGTTCAGGTGTGACATCTCGAGTGATAATTTTAAACCAAAGTGGTTGGCAAGCACTTTTGTGATCAATGTCATGCAGTGGTTGGTGCCTTCAAGACTGTCAGGAAGTAACACGCTACAGAGCAAAAATCAATATTCAGATTTGCAAGTAACAAAGATCACATGGCACTTCATCAGGAACAAAAAGCCCCATAGACCACATGATGGAATGGGATCACAGCAAAACTAGGAAGCCAAAGCTTCAATATGTTTTGTGATTACATACGAGAGGTAGTTTACCAAGTTAATTCTTTTAATATTTCTCAGCTCTTCGAGGCTTCTTTTTCATGTTCCCAAGGTTGCCTCCTCTTCTTAGCACTCTTCTCTGCTCCTCCATCCTCCCTGCTGCCTCCTCACCCATCCCCACACACTTTGGTAGGGATCTCTGCCCCATATTTTTCTCCAGTACTACTGTCTCTTCCACATCTGCCCACTAGTAGGTTCAGCAACACCAGCAGAAAGCCCAAGCTATTAAGACTTCATGTGGACTGTTATGATGGGAGTGAGGAGAGCAGGATGAATGGAAAAATGATTGACCTATGTGGGCAGAATGTGGAACCTTGACAGCACTGGATTTTTTTCCAGGCTCTGGAAATTGGCACACTATAGGAACTATAGACTTTTCTGATTACTCTGTAGACTTTTCACTTACACAGCGTACAATTCCTACAAATATCCTTTCTACTCCTAAATCATTTCAGCCATTTCTCATTCTCTTCCTCTTTTTATAACTCTTCTTTGTCCCTCCCCCAACATTAGGGTCTCCCTCACCCTATGCCATCTCTTTTTTTTTTTCTCATATTTCCAAAGAGTTGCCTTCCTTTCTGAATGATGCCAGAAGGAGGAGAAGAAAAACATGAGAACTATGGGCCACCTGGGCTGGGGCCTGAGGAAATGCAAAGTGTGATCAGTTCCAGTGTGATCACTGTGATGTAATCCAAGAAGGAAATTCCAGAAGAAAATTCCGGCAGGAAAATAAAATTGCAGGTTCTCTGCCCGTTCAAATATGTGACCTGCATTGTAATTTTTTCTCTTAATACGGCAGCCCATATTGAAAATGCAGATGCTTTTTGAAAATCTTTGTTCAAAACTTAACATTCCTCAGAAATAAACTCAAAATATTAGTAATATTCCAGCTGCAGAAAATCAAAGGTACTTAAGGAGAGACATAGCCTTGAGGTGACTGAAGAGCGGCAAAAGCCATCCTGGACTCAGACCATTACACTGCCTTTCCCTTGCTTTTTGACCTCACGTATGAGAGGAGATGGGGGGAAGAAACTGAAAAAGAGGTGGTTTGTAGCACGATGGCAGAGGGGGAAAACATACATTTCTGTATTGCACTTGGTCACCTTGGGTTGCTGTGAAAGATACCTGGAACTGCTTCTCAACATTATTCCTGCAATTCAGGACAACCCTGTATACAGACCGTATTCTTGTTTAGTGAAATAAACTAGTGAAATAATAGTGAAATAAACTATATCAAATTTCTAAGAGATGATGATTTCATTCTATGTGCACTATAGAGTTTTATATCCTTTGTGGATCTCGCTATAGATGCCATACTACATGCAGTTACTTTCTACTGAATAGTAACTGGCTTTCAGATACCTTATCTGTATAATGAAATCAGGTGAGGGGGAGGCTGACTCACATGCTTGCTGGTAGACACCGCAGCATTACAATGTGAGGAAATAAAGTAATGCAGGATTAACTGAAATCTTTTTGGAGGCACTACTTCTGTCGCTCTAAACAGCACCTATAATGTGGCAGTGCCAACTGATTCTTCTCACACACAAAATGTACAAGATTCCAGGGGTAACTATTTCCTTTTCTTTGTTTAGCTTTTTTTTTTTTTTTTCCAACAATCACATTTAGAATTATATGCATTAGGTAACTTGCCAGATACAACCGAAGGATACCATCCTTTTAGCCTATTTTCAGTTGCTCTGGGGGTAACTCCTTATGCAACAAAAAAATAGTAGATTGTAGACACGTATGAATTAACATTCATTTCACAAATGTATGAATAAGTCACAGCTTACTGCAGTTCATGCCTGGAAATGTTATTTTCAGACACGAATGCCCCATGGAGACCACGCACAGCACATTTAATGTTTTGGTTATAGATAATGTTTTTGTTTGATTTTATGAAACAAGTTATAGCAACCAGTTTTTCATCCTAAGATGTTTTTTACAGTTAGAAGGATAGACTTGTGCAGAATGGACCTTATTGGTTACATACCCATCTTTAAAATCTTTGAAAGTCAGCTAATAGTAACTATTTGATTAGGAATTACACCTGTATATTTGAAATATGGCCGTCTCAGGACTCCCAGAAAATTTTAAAATGCATGTACAAAGCCAATTTTCCCTCCTGCTTACATCTTCATAGTTTCAAAATGCACTACATTGTAGCACTAAACCTCCTGATTAAACATAACCTGTTACTTAATAACAATTAGTACTATTAATTTAATTTAATTGTCTTGAACTGCGGAAGCAGTGAAGACAGGCCATCAGGAAGAAGTCTGCTTTAGGAAATTCTCATTAACTACAAGGCTACGTCCTCTGTTGCAACCCTCTGTACTACTGCACCAAGGAAGGTGCAAGGCTGGTGTATTTCAGCTGGACCATTAATATATAAATACCCAGAGAGGTAAAGCTAGAAGAGAATGGCTACTGCAATGAGACATTAAAACTTTTTTTTTTCTGTTCATCAAATTAAAATAGAAATTAAAAGTCTTTTCAGAAAGTACACCCAAATATAACCTCCAGTTTTGCCCAAATTCTCCTCTAGACCACAGTTTTCCAAGCTAAGAGCATAAGACAGATAAAAACAAGCTCAACCACTGCCTGGTGCACTTCGTTGCCTGTTAGGAAGGTAAGAACAATATCTCCTTCTGTGCTGCTGATCACAGGGATCTTTAGGGACAGCTTCCCTTCAGGAAAACGAGTACAGGAACAGGTAATTTCAGTTAAGGCTTCAAAATCACTAACAGCCTGGAAGCCAGGATTTTGGGACTTATAACAAAGAATGTCCCTCTAGGTGATTTCCTCCTTGGATTTTCATTTATGGCTTGTATATCTTTATGGTATATCTGCAAACTCATAAAAAGCACTTCTGAAGTACAAATATTATACTGGTGGAATAAGCCACATTGTATCAAATGCAAAAAGTCTTCCCAGGAAAGAGAACCTTGCCTGCAAATGACCCCATAAACTAAAATTCAGCTGTAAGCTTAGAGACTTTTTGTGCCTTTCCAATATTTACACTGAAATAGCAAGATGTGCTACACTATGGCACTTTTAATGACAGAAGAAATGACTGAATTTATCCAACTTAATTAGCAAGAAAGACTTATTTTGTAGTGGAGGTGAAAGTGTGAAAATTGAACAAAGATTTTGTGATTTTTAAGTTTCCCAAAATTTGGGATCCTGTTCATACTCACTTATCATTATTTCCATGTCTCTTATACTGTAACTGAGCATTAGCACAATCAGCTCCATGACACAGCTGCAGTGGAAAATCATCCTTTTTCCCCCCCTATATTTAAGACATGCCATTGTAAATGTTTTATTCTTATTTTTCTCATAGAAATTTTATTTTTAAATCTTCTGACCAAAAATGTTATATTGATTTCAACTTGCTGGAGTTTATTTCAAACTTGCATGTCTCTGCCTACATTTTTTTCAGGACATGGTCATTACAGTTTTGTCTCCAAGGTCTGGGGAAATTGGAAAATATTTTACTACTCAGTAGCTTCTTTAGTACAAAGGCAATGTTCTATTGGAACATTCCTGGTATCTTTTAAAATTTAGAGGCACAAACCTCTAAT
>JAOXJM010000012.1:117258963-117270026 GCA_026413425.1 Tringa solitaria | reverse complement strand
CGAGGTCATAAATCTATTTAGAAAAGATGTTTGTTTTCAAGAAGTAGGCACATAGTCCTTTATGCTATTTCCATATTCACAGGTATTCTTTACAGGAGGTGCTGCTCTGTCTAGGCCAGGGTACTTTACAGTAGCATAACCCCTACTTGTTTGTACAATCCTCCCCCAGTAGCAACCCGTGCCAATTTTTGCACAGGTATATACAGACATTTTGGCACATGTTTAATATAAGCAGGCCTGGTCTTGTATTCCCAGCACAGGCAAGTCTCCAACAAATCAGTGATCCGGCAATTTGCCTGGCCGAAAAAATGCATGATTTCATTACACTCTTACCTTAATACACACAGAAAGAAGAACTGAAAATCCTCACTCAAAGTTTAGTTCTTACATTCTCAGCTTTTTCATCCAGCTGAATAGCTAGCTTGGTGTGTCATACCATTCTGACAGCTACTCTCTCAACAATTCTAAGAAAAATATGGGACCGAAGTCAGAAGGCTACAAGAACCTATTTTCAATTTTACAAACAGAACAGTGAGACTGACACTGGAAGCACCATTCCTTAGCCTTTATAAAATGCCATCAAACACAACTGCAGGAAGAAGACAAGAGATCAGCAGCCACCACCCAAAAAAAAAAATTCAGCCTGCTCATACCAAAGTGAGCATGCTGACATTTTCATGTGGTTGACTAACTTTTCTTTATGGCTACCATAAATTTAACTTGTTATAATTACTGTCAATAAAACTAATGAAATTACAGGCTGCTCAACAAAAGGAATATCAATCTGAAGCATTTTATTAGGTCAGTAAGACCTTCATTTATCACTGGTACATTTTGTGTAAGGCAGGAATTTGGCTCACGATTTGTAACTGTTATAATTTCTTAAAGTTACATTCCAGGATCTTAGAAACATCTTATATATATTGATTCTGCTTGCTTGATCAAGAAAAAAATTCTTAAATTAAGCAGAACTTCTAAAAGATTTTCTAAAGACTTAGAATACTTTCATTCCCGAGCCAAATGCAAAATAACAACAGTTTAAAAAACAAAATGTGGCAAATTTTGGGTTACTGCTGACTTGGAAAAGCATCTTAACTAAAAGCCTTCCTAAAAGGGATTGCAAGGTTTTCCACTTTGGAGTAGCAGGCATGAAGAAGTCCACACCACACTAGCGTCCTATTTACCATAAAACAATGAGGAGAATGCTGCACATTTTTTCATTTGTGATACAATATTTTCTTTTTTACAAATAACCTGAATTCACACTGAGTCCTTTCCAACATTAAAAAAAAAAACAACACACATTTACACATACTTTGACACTGACTGGCTGGTACTTTGGCATCAGAACTTAATTCTTGAGTCCCAGACAACACTGAAAATGGGAAACATACTGGAATTTCCCTTTTGGAACTTTGGATGATCTTACTTTCAAAACTATCTGAGTTATTTCATAACCTGCCTTCCATTTTCAGCCATATCCCAGGCATTGAAGAATTCAAATTTCACTGAAAATCAATGGGACTTAGAATTTTTATCATACGAAACCACAAGCATTACTCTAAAAAAAAAAAAACAACCCACAAAACCAGTTTAAAAAATAGCTCCACAGGTTGTACCATTTAGTTAGACTTAATAAAAATAATTTATTTACTTTCTAGAGTCTTCTGACCTTACTTTTGGCAGGTTATGTCTAATGATCACAAGTTTCTGTCAGCAGCCTGGGCTCCCAATGAAACAATCAGCTGCTGTTCACTGGAACAATAAATATTAAAGAATCTCCTAACCTGGTTGTCTGCAAAATTACCTGCTCTAGGACGGGATACATAGCCCTTTGCAGTGCAAATGAGGAAAATTTACACCAAGGTTCTTTGAATTCGGTTAGACCTGTTTCCATTTAGAAAAAACTTCCATAATGACAAATTTCTTCCTTGTTGTGTGGCGCTTTTTCCTGCTAAACTTTCTCAGGTCAAATCTTGATAAACAGCAACTTTGAACTGATCTCCTAGGAATTAACTTCAAGCAAAATTATGAGTACTTCAAGAGAAAGCAAATCTGCTCTGCAAAAAAAATCCGTCCTAGCTCTACAAAACTGATTGAGGACCATCAATGTCCTGCCTAACCACAACAGCAGCCATGACTGGAGTTATCACAATAATCAGTGCTTCATAAAATAAATACAGAAAAACTGATTTAGAAATACAACACTTACATTTTCAAGCACTAAAAATAGAAAGATCAATACATTATAGTATCTGATTTTGTACTATAAAAATCCCTTATCTGAACCAATAATCTCAGAGGCTTCTCATATGAGGAGATAACCAAAGGTCATCATGTAAAACTCATGTAAAACAAGCTATTATTTCTCTCATGACTATTTGCCTTTAAACTACAGAAAAAGAAACCTTCCTTCACTTCTGGTTTTGGAATGCTACTGGCACAGTTTCTCTCTGAGGATATATTAGTCTTCTTTTGTATTTCAATGTGTTTCCCAATACCTCTTCCAGGTGAAACGCATTTTAAGGTGCTAAGAAAAGGACTTTTCTTAGGTGTTGACTTTACAGCTTGATAGAATTTATCAAGCAAGATCACATTAAAGAGTACTAAGTTATGTCCTCAGATAATTATTTAATTTAGAACAAAGAGGCTGTGTTTGGAAATTATACCTGTCACTTTAAAATATGCCTCCTCCTGATTTAACACTGATTCATGGCACAAGACCCAGTTTCAAAATTATGTCAAAATTAAATCAGTGATTTTTAAATGACACATGAACTGAACCTGAGATATTTTAATGAAATGTAATTATTTGCAACTGTCATCAGAATGTGTTGCTTTTATACATATATATTTAAAGAGAAAACAAAGCTTTATAAGAGGCTTTCTTTTCCTCCTGCTGAAGGAAAAACAAACACCTGAATGTGAAAACAGTGAAATCACATGAGGCTTTTATTAAATAATTATCTCTAGTCATAAGGTAGCAGCACTTAGTAGCCCTGGTGAGAGGCCAAGTGAGGGAACGAGTACTAGTAGAAAATAAAGAATATTTATTCCAAAACCTTTACAGTTTAGTAGGTCTTAATCACTTTAATTCCCTCCATATATCTTTTCATTGTTTGCAGAAAATACACAATTGTGTTGAAAGTTCAGATTCTTACGTGCCATGAATAACATATGGTATCTAATACAGAATTTTCATCAGTGCAATTACCATGTAGTGATCATATTGCTGCAGGACTAAAATGCCACCTTTCTATAAGCCACCCCATAAGTGACCAATGTTCCCCCCAAACCAAAGTACTTCCAAGCTATTATTAGCTTCCAGTAACTGGTAAGATGTTATGCATTTTCAATACACCACGTTACAGAATTTGGACCAAATGAACAGGCAGAATAAGCAGAAATTTCAGTTGGATAATAACTTTAGTCTTGAAAAACATAATGACAAATGAAGCTATCAGTTTTATGGAGAATATCCAGATCTGAAACCAAAAAGCTTATTGCAGTGGATCAGAGTAGCAGCATAAAGTCATATTATCTTTTTTTTACTAGCAGAAACCCGCTGTGGGAAAAAAATATTTCTCAACCCAACTGTTTAAAACAGGGCAAGGGCAGACAAAATATGCTGTGCTGAGATGACACATCTACTGTACATCCTCTGGCAAGCAGACCCCAATACTCTAGACAACACATAAACAAGTGTCTTTTTACAGAGGGACAGAAAGGCTCCAAGTCCAAATCACAGCTTTCAATAACAAAGCAGGGAAGTGAAAACTCCAGTTTATTTACAAAGCGTACGTGCTACAAATGACAGAGATAAAAGCTTTTCCGAGAAGAAATTCAAGGAACGTTATTAGCTTGTAGCCTCACCGTACTCCGTTTGATATGCATTAAAAGTAAAGATACACGTGTGCCACAAACCAGTTGTGAAAGTATGACAGAAGGTAATATTAAATCTTATCAACAATTACTCTTAAAATTAAGAGCAATTAAAAATTATCTATATCTATCTTGAGAAAGTGAAAGCTGTTACAGGGGCTACAATTCCAGCTTTTGAAAGAAAGAAATCTGAAGGTTTTTCTTGGCTTAATATTTTTATGGGTCAACTGCAAAGACAACATAAAAGTCAACAGGAGTTTCAGGAGGAGGAAGGAGTTTGCAACAGGAAAGAAAATGTGACAGAGGAGAGTAGAAGGAAAAAAAAAAAAGATGGTCCTGCATAGTTTGCACCTTCTAAAATTTTTTTGTGCAATTTTGTCATCCTGTTAGTTTCTTTTCATCCCTTGTTAGCACATAAATTGTACGGATTTAATTTTGCAGGAGTGGGGTTTTTTTTGTACCTTGCAATTAAAAAAACCCACATCAGCAGCATCCCACAATGTGTTTTATAGGTGTTCAAACGAGATTATCATCATACTGTTTAGCTTTATAATACATGAGAAAATTTAGGCTATAAAACTACCTTTCTTATAAAATCCGTTTTTCCGACAGCAAAAATAGAACATGGATGAAGTTACCAGAGGTGGAGCACTTATCTGCACCAAAAAGAGGCCGATCTGACACCAATTCATACATACCAACAGGATTTAAAACATTGACAGCACATTTATCTTAATAGAGCATAGCCAATAACCACTTTACCAAATGCTTACGGCACGCTGTTCAGACCAGAACGTTTTTACAACCACAGTGATATTACTAAAACAATATGGAAGCCACCTAACTCCAATTTTCAGCACCTTAGAAATTGGCTTTAGCAGATTTGGCCTTAATTCTTTCTTGCTACCAAGGCCGCGTGGAAGGCGGCTGGACACGGTGCTATAAGGGAATTTCATGGTGCCCTTGGGGAGAGAGACTTTCACCATCATGAAAGGTGATGTTATTTATTCCTTCCCCCTAGCGACAACAGAAGAGACAATAAACAAAATCCTCTCTTCCCTAGAAATTACATTTTGTGTATGGAAGGCAGAAAGGGCCACGGCCGAACGGCTGGGTCAGACTCACCATCCCGGCGCACCTCCTTCTGGAAACTTCCACAGAGGTCTTCCTCCGCTCCTCTTCACAGGCACCAGCCATATCATGTGCCTTAATCATGCTTATAGTCTCATCGTTGCCAAGCAAACACAGTTCAAACCCAGAAAAAAAGCATAAATGTGCAAAAAATTTCCATCTTGGGGAGAGCGCCTGAATCTTTCCTGTCAGCACTGAAGACGCTGAGGGGCCGCTCTCTCCTCTCACCTCCCAGCCTGGGGTTGGGGCTGTCTTTCTCCCCAGAGCCCCACCATTGCTTCCCTTTGGGATCAACCTTCATCCTCTGTTTTCTTCGCCTCTTTTTTCCCCCAACACAGACCTTTTCAGAGAGCTATTACTCAGAGGAGCCTCTCAGTGTCGGTGGAAGGGACCAGCCACTCCAGCTGAGGCGCTTCCAGGTGCCGGCTGGGCCCTGCCGCCTGCTGCCCTCTCCAAATGGCGGGCAGGACTCCCTGACTCTGCTTGTCTCACCTTGCACGGCTCGGCCATTAAAAACCCCACCAGTGTCACCTCTTTGCCAGGAAATAAAACCTGAGGGGACGGGGCTGCATCCTGCCCTCCATCGCCAGAGGCCCAGTGGCTGTTGGCCTGAGGAGAGCGGGAGCGGGTCTCTTCTTCTATCCACTGCGCCAAAATGTGATTAAAATCCATGCTCTCACATGAGGTAAGATAAACACCTATGCACAGGAAGGGTTGAAGGAGCCTGAGTTTTGTGCTTAAATCTGGGATTTGACCTCTTTTTTGGTTTCTTTTTCCACACCCATTCCTCCAAATTTACTATTCGAATTCAAACTGGATCCTATGGGAAGTTTCTGATTCAATTTTGCCATAAGAAAATCAAGTTAAAATAGGTACTTAAAAATTTGGCACCCAGAGCCCTTTTTTTTGGTCATAAATATTTCAATGGAGGAAAAAACAACAACAGAAATTCCTGAGATTTTCCCTACAATTAAAAAAAAAAAAAAAAGATAGGATATAAAGTTTATTTTATGTCACACTTGCCTTTCAGTTAACAAAGGCACAACAGAGCATAAACCCTTCTGGATATTATGTGTAATGTATTACCTTATTTTTGGACTGTTGTGCATTGGCTGCAGCTGTTTTATAGGAAACTATGTTTAAAAAAGCTAAATATATTTCAAGTATTCCAAGGGAAGTGGCCAGGAGAGAGCATAAATGGCAAGGATATTCATCAGACACCGGCAGGAGCAGAAGCGTGTTGCGATTGGGATTTTAACACATTTCAGAGCCCTGCCGCCTCAGATAGTTTTGTGATTACGTACCCACTCATCTATTTCCCCTTGGTGTTTTTGTTGGAAGGATGGCACGTTATTTTGAAAGAAATGAAGAAAAAAAGGAGTTTGCAAGAGGAAACTGTAGCAACTGATCCTGATACGGAGTAATTTAGCACTGAAACGTAAGCAAAACGCACAAGTTACATGTTAAAAAAAAGAACGTGCAATACTAGTGGTTTAATTCTTTTGAAGTAGATTGTGTATTATTATTGCCCTGAAGGTAGTGTGAGTCTTCTCTGTGACTCTAATAGACTCCAAATTAGACCATATATGAGATCTTCCTGGTTGTTTTGGGAGGATGAAATCTGCTTTGCTTTGTAAGTAGAACAAAATATTCCCTTCAGACCAGAGGCCAGGTCTGCTTGCCGCTGTAGACTTAGGTGCAGGCATTGCCTCTGTTGGTATTTCCTTCCTCTTTCCAGTTGAATTATTGAAAGAACATATCTGCTGTGCTCCCTGTATTTCTTCTGATTCAGGCAATTCCTTCGGTCATCACTCAGCTGGAGTAGTAAAAAGAGCATCCGAGTTTTTGTGACACTGCACGGCACTCAGGACAGGGCAGAATCTGTCTTCAAACAGTGAAATACAGCACAGTATCAGACAAGAATCTGTTGGGAGTCTTGCCATCCCAAAATCTTGAAAGAAGTGCCATTTTTTCAAAAAAACCTGTATAAGGTTTGGTGGCTGTGGGTTATTTAAATAAACAGTCCTATTAAAGCCTCTACCCAAGTTTCATACATGCTTTAGGGAATTCAGAAACCCAATAAAATCACAATTCTTTTTCTCTTATAGTCCTAGTAGAATGTAAGTAAAAGGAAGATAAAAAAACCTGTCCCTGCCAAAACTGCAGTTGTTTTAAAGGAAAAGCAAAGAAGTCTGTCTTATAACATATCCTCTTTCTGGATGAACTAACTTTCCGTAGCATGACAAGATTTCCCTGCTGACTTTCAAAAGCATTGGCCAACACCTTCTTTCAGACAGTAGAGTAGCAAAGTTGCTACTAAGCAGACTGATTTCTAAGGTACAAGATTAAAAAAAAGAAGAAACAAAACAAAACACTGAGGTATTCAATTAACGAAGAGGAATTGTGGCAGATGAAGTATTGGGTCAATATCCTTTGCCTCAGTCCTTGTAGGCATTGCACAGGCACTATAACAGGGTAGAAGATTTACCTCAATGTAAGGAGGGCTTATGGTGAGCACAGAGTCTCTGAAAGCATCTGAAATATTGTTTATATTGCTCCAGTTTGCATTGGAAGCTACTTCCACTCCTACCTAGGACAGTCATAATATCACACTAATGTCAGACATAGACACACACAAACAAATGTTATAAGCCTGAGGCACCCACTACCTGCTGTTAAGACCACAGCCTGACAGATAAATGCACATCTTAGATAAAAGATATGCTTAAGAAAAACATTTGTCTTGTGTACAAGCTTGTAATACCTAGGAAATATGACTATATATGCCTTTGTGAGTGAGGTTCAAAATATTTATCACTGGCAAGTGTAATGCAGTTCAAAAGAAGACAGAGGGAAGAGGATCCAATTCTCACAGGATCCCAAAGAGATCACAGGCTGGCTTGGATCACAGCTGTAGAGTTTTTCACAGAAAATGCTGTGCTTCAGCTGAAAGTAAAAAAGGGAAATGACACAGATGCATGAACTCCTGCCACGAAAGACAGGGAAAAGTCCCTGTGTTGGAAGATACTCTAAGTATAATAAATAGTTCCTGGAAGAAACCAAGGTCAGCATTCTGCAAGGTAACTGCTTTTCAGCTCCTCATGACACTACGCTATAAATTTAAATTTGTGAGGTCCAAGCAAGATCTCACGGCCATTACTGTTACTCCACTGACTCAGAGTTAACAGCTTTCTTAAATTGGTACGTGTGAGTCAAAAATCATGTCTGAAAGCGATTGTCCTTGCCCAAAGCTGAAAATAAGTTCTACTGTAAAACAAATGTAATTACGTCTCTGCAGGAAGGAACACATCCAGAACGATCATGAAGTTGGTTGTAATCAATGACCTTTTCCGAAATACCTTGAACTCTTTCTTTTGTTGATGGGACTTTCTAAAAGTATACTGGGAGCCATAGGTTTCTGGCTTGTACCCATTTTAAACATTGCTTATCGCACAGTGCTACAATTTGTTATCAGATGACCCTGTGCTCATATACAAACACAACCACTATCAGGCACAGACAGGCTATAATCTGGCAATAACTTTAAAAAACAGAAACAAACACAATGTGTAGGGAATATTAATAAACTCAAGGAATTCTGGCACAGAATAAGACTGCTAATAAGTATTTGGAGGGAAGTACAGTAAGACATGATAAAAGTCCACGTTCATTCCAGCTCTACTCCCTATGACATAAACTGTCCTAAACAGCTACCGTCACCTGCTATTTAGAGCAGTTCAAAATCCTTTTGCCTTACCTAGCTTTTGCAAATGTGATAATTATCTTGTTTTATGGGATTCTGTTGTGTTTAATGAGTTAATACACAAATATTTGTACAAAACCAGCCATGTAATTATAACCATTATTCTTGCTGGGGAAGAAAGGTCTTACAAGAAAGAATCTTCTATTAGCAAATACCATACTGGCATACATTACAGGACAGATGTATCAAATTTCAGAAATCTTCAGTACCTTCAGTCACAGGAGCCAGATATTTCAAAAGCATTCCCATAGGGCAAGATATGTAAAGTAGTCTAATTTCAGCAACTGTGCCATGGTTCATAATGTGTTGTAAGTTCACAGTCTCCCATAACACTGCCTTCTCAAAAATGACACTTCATTGTACTAATGTTCAATAGAAAGTCAGTAAATCATTGTCTGTTTTCTCAAAAATGGGGATTATTTCCCTGCCTCATGAGAATACAATGAAAATAAAACCCAGGAATGACTATGCAGCTATCAGATACTTTAGTGATGGGTACTATATAACCAGCTGGATGGATAAGCACAGAGAATTTAACTGCATTGTTCTTTTGTCAGCATAACCTCTGAAGAGTAAGGTAACTTTTTGTTAATTAAACAAATTGCCTGTATCAAAAAGACTCATTTATGCTGTTCATTGAAAGCTGTGCATGATTTTCTCAGGGGCACAGCATGCAAAACACAAGGACCATAAAATTCTAATTTAAACTTATGTTGAAATGTTGTTTTTTTCTGAAGAACAATGTATTTGCCAAGATGCAAGTTCATCTTCCTTGGTGAGTGCATGAGTACACTTAAATTCCTCATTTTTCATCCCTTTCTATCCATTGATCTGGCACAAGCCAGGAGGAGGACCAAACACACAGTGTCTCTTCTCGTACTGTATCTAACTTTGGGATCCAGAGGTTACAGTACAACTACACAAATAAAAGTCACAACTGGAAACTAGAGCAGGGCACAGTGATGGGATGGACAGGTCCAATACCAAGTCTGAGCAGACAGTACATACTTTTTCTCTTTATATTACTCCTTAGATTGTTTTAAAAGATTATATTATCTCCCTCTCCTTTTTTGGATTAAACCTTGCAACACATTCATGTTGTATTACCAAAATCAAAATCCAGGAACTTCGGTCAGCACTTGTGTGTGGCATTAATAAGGATCACTTAGGAGTTATGCTTACCAAGTGGGGAAATAAATGGGATTCCATTTAAATGGTGCATGTTCTTTCTAACCTTATCCCTCAAGCTGATGCAAGAGTTCCTGGAAAACTTCAAGCTTTGACATTTTAGAGATAGGCTTGCTGAAGAGAGCATGGAAGATTTTAAGCCACTCAATACCATTTTTCTCTGATATGTGAGGCACATTCCTTTTTTTAAATGTCTCAGTAGTTTATTTGCAAAATTGGTTGAAAAGAATCAACATTGTTCAGAGAGGAGTTTTATTTTAGATAATCCAATTACTAGATTGACCACTCATGTAGGTATTTTAATACAGATGTTCTCTCATCATTACCATGATGTCACTGATTACAATATTCCAACTGACTAATCAGGAAGAAGGCTATGCCTAAACTGGATGAGGTTATGACTCTAAAGTATTGTTATCTTTTTCTGCTAAGGAAAGATTGGTTGGGAAACTCCCACTCGGGAATTCTTTCGTTTGCCAACTGAAGGGAGGTTGAGGTGCCAGTTCAATCTGCTTTAACACACATTGGTAGATTGCACCCATGCTTAGGCTGTGAAACAAATCCACTTGTTGTCTCTTAGTACCATATAATATTTGTATTTCAATAGCATCCACAAGTCTCACAGCACTTTTACAAACGTGGGAAAATACAGTTCTTCCCTAGAGATGTTTGTTATCTAATACTTTCAAAAAGTGATATGGAAAAAGAAGGCAGAGAGGGATATTAGCACATTTACACACATGTATATGTGTGTGTGTCTGCAGACCTACAGTTTTCATTAAAATCAACATGAACAAACTTAAGCATTCCAAACTACCAAGACCAAAAAATGATGTCATAGGAGGATGATTCCCATGAAGAATAATTTACTGAAACCTTTTAATTAACTCATATTTTTCAGCCGAATGTGGGTTATAGAAAATTTATATAAAGATAATTAAAAAAAAATATCAGAATGCCATGTGGGATGGTATGAAGTACATATAATACAAAAATATGTATTTTTATCCAGCACATCTATAGCTCAAGAAAAAGTTACCAAATATCATAGAATGGTTTAGGTTGGAAGGGACCTTAAAGATCATTGAGTTCCAACCCC
>JAOXJM010000012.1:117205723-117225946 GCA_026413425.1 Tringa solitaria | reverse complement strand
GCCTGGCCTTGAACCCCTCCAGGGATGGGGCAGCCACAGCTTCTCTGGGCAAACTGTTCCAGTGCCTCACCACTTTCACAATAAAGAATTTCTTGCTAATATCTAACCTAAATCTCCTGTCTTTCAGTTTAAAATAGTTACCCCTCATTCTATGGCTCCACTCCCTGATAAAGAGTCCCTTCCTATCTCCCCTGTAGCCCCCTTTAGGTACTTAAAGGCTGCTGTAAGTTCTCCCTGGAGCCTTCTCTTCTCCAGGCTAAACAACCCCAGCTCTCTCAGCCTGTATTTAAAGGAGAGGTGCTCCAGCCCTCTGATCATCTTTGTGGCCCTCCTCTGGAGCTGTTCCAACAGGTCCATGTCCTTCCTGTAATACTGCAGTCAGGCAAAAAAAAGCAGATGCAGCCTCAGCCCTGTCCTGCCTCTCCTTGCCCTTTGCATGCAGGTGCCTCTCCATCAGACGTGAGGAGGTTGCCCTCACACGTGCTGTGCTGCCAGGCCAAGGGCGGTCTCACCCCACTCGCCTGGGTCTTGGCTCAGGTTGGATGCAGGCTCAGAGTGGGGGTTTCACAGCGAAGGCTGAGTCACTGCTTCACTTTACGGCACAGCTTCTTTCTGGTATCTCTCGCAGCTTGAGTACTCTTGCCATCGTGCACGTCCTCACAGCATGGACACATTCCTTATCGTGAACTAGGAGGCCCAGTTATAAAATGGCTGTTTCCTGATTCAGGTATACCAGGGTAACAAGTTGCAAGTGGAAATACAGCTATGTTCCCAATAATTTCTTATCCCTCAGACAGCCCAGGATTTAAACCAGGTGAGAGTGACATTTCTCAGTCATATCTGTACAAAGTCAAGAAGGGGGAGCTCCATCTGTCCCTGCCTTCCACGCTCACTGTGGCCATACAGCTTTAGCACATCTCCTGAATGGATTTGGTTTTGGAGATGGAGTAAGGGACGCCAACTCGGTAACAAAGGATATTGCAGCCAAGAACTCCATATTACCAACTCCCTGCTGCTTAAAGCAGGAGACAGCTATTCAATAAAACGCCTAGAGAATCACATGAGGCAATCTGATGTTGGAAGTTCCTCATTTATTCCTTGGGACCCAAGCAGCCTTATAGGTCAAATTTAACAGTCACCAGCAGCAAATACATAGACCAAAGCAGTATCAAGTGTACTCATTCCTAAAACCTACAGTACGTGTCCCGCTGTCACTAAACTCCAGCGCTGTTCTGCTCGTATCTCCAGAAGCTATCTGGTGTGAGAGAAAGCTCCAAGGGCAACTCCAGACTTTGCAGACCCACACTGGGCTAGATACTATGGAAATGAATTGCTAACACTGCTGACCAGCTCCATTGTTTAAAGCAGCGCCCTCTCAGACTTCAGCAATAATTCAACAGTGAAATAAACAGCCCTGATCAGATAGCTAGGGAAATTAGATAAAGAGCACAATAGCTGTGAAGATAGGAATATTTCATGATGAGTCATGTATCAGTTTATTCCTGATTTAAGTCCCTTTTGATTACTCTTTGTGAATAGCTCACATCTGTATGGCAAGTCAGAAAGAAAGGCAAAGATCTTTTCAGCCAGAGTCTGTGTTCCCCCAGGATGACATGTGCTTGCTGCCTTCACGACTTAGCTCCCAGCCATCTCCTTGTGGCTCTTTCATGTTACTTTGGAATAACAACAGCGTTTCAGGACACAGCAATTTCCTCAAAGCTAGTTTTTATACTTTAGTGTGCTCCCAAGATACCAAACTATTCAAAAGTGCTCTTTTCCTCTACGTCTGCTCCCACACAAATCCAAGGCAACTTCTTTGAGTCTCAGAACAGCATCTCTGAAATTTTTTTGCCCCTACTGCTTTGAACATGAGCAGGTTAAATCCAAGCTTAGCACTTATTTCATACTGTCACATACTTATTTCTCTCTAAATAAGTCATTTAACTAAACAGACAATAAAAAGTCCAAGATGCCTGGATATAATGGGCTTAATGGGATCACCGCATTGCTTTAATAGTCCACTTTCTAAAAATGTTGCTGAGGGGCCTGAGCGTGGTTGCCCTGGATGAGAGAAGCCGTGGGCAGCAGGCGTAAGGTCTCAGTGCTGGGAAAAGAAGCAATCTCCAGCCTTGCTAAAAGGGGCTACTGTGGAATTCGGGATGCACCGTACACACAGCTGGCCATAAAACTCTTTAGATCATCCAGCTCTGCCTCTCCCCTAGAGCAAACAGTTCCCTTTGCATTTCTTGTTGCTCTTATCAAAGGTAAATAGGCCGGGTATTTCATAGTACTCTAGGGTTTTTTGAGGATGTTCTTAAAAGACCTGGTCAAGCCAGAGGACCCCCAGCCCAGGGAGGAGAGGCTGTTCTCTTTACAGGTTTGGGGGGCTACTTTCTAAGCGAACGCATTGTGAAAGGTATCTCTTCTTCAGATAGTTGTGAGAGGCAGAGTGATACCACGCCAAAACATGCATACCTAGGTTTTAGAACCATTGTAAATAATTTCAGAATCTGATTGGTTATCATAAATTCAATATTGCATCCTTTCAAATTAGTAAATTTAACAAAAGGGAGAAAAAAAATGGCGTATTTAATTGATGATACTGAACTACTGGTTTTCCTTTGCCTTTTTATGGACATGCCAGGATGCTGATGGCCAGGCATTCCCACCCAGTGTCCCGCTTTCAGTTTGTTGCTGTGTGTCTTAGGAAGCCGTGCTTTAAATAGCCCAGATAATACCTACTGTTAAATAAAAAGCCAAACACCTTCAAAGTTTTAGTTTAATACTAACCACAGTAACCTAGAAAAATGTCAAAGATGTTTTTTTCCTCTTTGTGGGTCTGAAACCTCAGCTGCAAGGGTATGGGACTTCCTTTCAGAGCATCTTACCCTGAGTTCCCTGGATTTGAGGACTTATTGCCTGCAGTATCCCTACAAGAAATACTGTGTTTTAATCACCATTAATTATTCTCAATTCTAATTTAACTTCAGGAGAGTATTTTTAAGGAAATTACCTGAGCTTTTTTTCCCCCAACATTTCTATAGGAGGGAAAATTCAGCTGTGGTTAGGAGAGTTACATGACAGAAGGAGAAGGCTTTTCTGAGGTGATGAGCATTGCATAGAAGTCCCAAAAATTTCCCCAGACTTACTCAGCCTCCTTTCTCTCCAGTTCTCCAAGAGCAGATTCTCATTCTCCTGCAGATCTAATGTAAGCTGGAGTGAGCTGTAAATAGTGAGAATCCATGCAGAACTAGCAAACAGCAAGTTTGTGATGGATTATTTTTTACAATTATAAATAGGTTGCTAATAATATCTCTTATTTGCTCCTGTATAAATGTAGAGTAAATTGACTAAATATACTAAAATTATTTTTGAAATACACCACTGCAACTGGGGCAAAGGTTTGACTCTATTTCTTGATGGTATAGCCCCAATATAGAATGTCTTAGTGGGAAAAATCTAAAAAACCCACAGTATTTCTGCTCAGATATAGGAAATGAAAAGTTTAATGTATTTTAACAAACCCCTACAGTACTCCATGAGTGATAGGGTGAAAGTCACAGGCTTGACTTCACATTTATGCAGGAGTAGCAGAAATCAGAATCTATTTTGTTGTGCTTATTAGCAAAGGGATAAGCAGAGGCACTCACTTTAGTAAACAACTGCAAATACAGCTTCTCCAAATTACACAGCAAAGTTCTGTAAATGAAAAGAATATCTGAAGATAGTTTTAGGGAGTTTGAACATTTAATAGGATAATTATTTATAGTTTTTCACAAGTTATTACAACTAGATAGAAGAAAGGTTTGAATATATTTTGCAAATACCCCACTGTGGCCAAATCCTGCAACTCTAACTTGGGCAAGGTGTTTCAGTTGGGCTAATTGGACTCATCTCACGAATCTGTGCATCAGAATTAGGCTCCCAATGCATTTAGCATTTGTAGCACAAAAGTCTTCACAATGCAGATTATTCTTTTAAGAAATCCGCAGTGTGTCAACAGGAATGCAGAGCATATCTTGGGTTGCATCATTAGCTTCAGTTTCAGGAATTACTAAAATCCCCTAAGCTACAATTTGTTATGATTCTCATTCTTGGGAAATCCTTTAAAGGGCCTGTTAAAGTAATTAAGCTAGTGTCCTCGATTTAATCTTTAAGGCTGCCTAGCCAACATTGAGTCACTGTAGTCTTCTAGGTCAGACAGGAAAAGAATTGACGTCATTGCAAAACGCCACTGCGTAAGTGTCTCTGAAAAAAATGGCAGCCAAGTGTACACAGTTGGATAATCAGATGCCGTGAATAACACCCTGCTCAACAGGTGAGCTTAGGGAATTTGGCACTTCGGAGCTGAACCGAGCGTGTCCTTATGCGGATGATAAAAGATCCGTGATGCACTTTCTCTGACATAACCTATTTAGCAAACTTATCAAGATGTTTCCTCTGTCCAGAAAGTCAACCAGCCTATTAGGAATGATAATTTGGCACGCAATATGCTCGAGGGACAAATACGATAAGGGATGTTTCATACAAAGGGGCTTCCACTACTAGTCAGCTATGTCAATCTGAGGCTAAAAACAGAGCGGCATAAAAATAAACTTTAACTCTTCACCCTGGGCAATTAAGCTCTTTTCTAACAAAATAAGCATGGCTTAAACAGGCACCAGGAAAGACAGCTACAGCTCTGCTGCAACGCTTACTCTTGAAAAATCACAAACAAGCATTTAAGCAGGGCGCTGCATTCTAGATATTTTCCTGCTCAACATTTAACATTTCCAAATTCCAAGTGAATGGAAGGAGAACCACACGGTTCAAACGGAGACCCCAGTTTTCTCAACACCTGAAGACCCTTCAGACCAGAACTGTTCCCGTTCCGACTCATTTTTAGAAAAGTCACAAACAGGAAGCGCATGTGCTGCTGTCCAGAGGCAAATGGAGGGGGGATAAAGCTGTGTTTAGGCATACACTAACCTTGAACCTTATCCCAGTGGCTTGTACCTGCCCCTGCACTAATCAGAAGACTTTTCTCATGACTAGCAAAAGCCCACATCCTTGCAATGATTTCAATGATTCAAAAATACATCTAGCTCTTGGCTGTCCAGAATCCTTACCCTAATCCCCAGAATAGCCTCATTGCAGCCCAGAAATCCTTCCTACAGCAGAAATAAAAATAGCACATATTTGTTCTTTAAATGTTAATGATTCTGGTCTTCACTTTATCTCTAAGAGCTTTATCTGTCTAACTATAAAGCTATCTCTGTTGGAGTTATCCTAAACCTAAGCCCAAACCCAACCCAAAGCCCACGTAACTCTTGGCTATCACAAAATTCTTCAATTCATTGCTGACCCCAATTCTCTCAACAAGACCAATAATACAGCATCCAGTAGCAACCTCAATTCTTCATTCTTCTGTTGCAGACATAATTCAGAAGTAGACCAAGGACTTCTAGCCACAAGAAATCTTTGTCTGTCAGTAACCAGAGGAGATGTGACTCGAGGAGGACCTAGCACAAACATGCATCTTCCACACTTAGTTGTAAGAAAATTTATGAAGCCCTAGCTTGAACCCAAGATATTTCAAAATTTGCCTTGAACTATTCTCACCTGTCACACTGAACCTTCCTCCCAGCCCTGCAGGGTGTGTACAATCCAACCGTGAACGGTTTTCCCCTTTGTGTTACTCAGGGCTAAGGCTTATTCACAGCTGAGTGACCCTGTGCAGCTTCCAGCATAAACAATGACACAAAAAAGCACACTGCAAACCATACAGTGAGTGAAGACAGAGGATGTTCACTGCACCATACAGCAACGCTAACTCCTGCCATCATCCTTATAAACAAAACCAGGCTACAGTCTCATCCTGGGGTTAGAGTTTGTGCCCAGGACAGAGTTGATTTTATTACTGGACACGCAAAGCCGCAGTAGTAGGATAAAGACTGAGCCAAAAAGGGTGAATGACTTCTGCTGAGTTCTGGCACAAATATGAGTTTGCTGTGCTGGACCTCACCCTGCAGTTAGAGCTGGGCTTATGCTCTGGTTGGGCACAATGTGAGATGAAAATATCGCTTTATCACTGAATTTTACAATACCTGGAGTTGTATGATGAGGGCAGGTACCAAGAGAGATGCCTCAAGTGGATAAGATGCAGACTGGTGTTGAAACAACCAGCACTGACAGGGTTGGGCTTAATGGGCTATAAAAGAGGGGCTAGAACCAGTTGGAGCAGAAGGCGGTGTGCAAAGCCCAGCAATGGCTGGAGACAGTAGCAAAGGGCTTCAAGTTTGTTAATGGGGAGTCTGTTGATCATGTCACAAGCCTGAGTTAAGCTTAGTTGAAGATGGACTCTGAATTTAGAACAGTAGGAACAAAAAAGCTAAGGAGGTTGCAGGATCTTACAGGGACAGTTTGACAGTCACCTGTCACCTTTTGAAAGTCACCTCAAAGCAGTGACTAAAAGCAAAGATGGACTAAGTTTCTGCCTTATGACTATGACAAAGTAGTTATATACAATTATAAAGCTAGCCAGAGTATGTTTACTACTAGGGCTGGAGGCAGCAGTTTTGCCTAATGACCCCAATACATTTTCAAAATTCACTGTCTGAACTTGTCATTAGAAACCCTGCAGCTTTTAGAGAATCCAGCAAAAAAACCTATCTGTAGCCTTGTTATCTTAGCTGTAGAGTCCTGGGCCCCCCTCCTCACTTCAGCACTTTAGTTTTAATTGCACCATAGAGATTTCCAGCAGTCACAGAACTAACTATGGAGTAATTCGTGCTGCTGTCTCTAACCCTGTCCATCTCTCTACAAGCTTTGCAAGATCCAGCAATCAAGCCAGCTCTTCTTTGCCCCCTACCCTGAAGGAAAACACTCTCCCCAGACAAAATGTTGGCCTTGCCTATACTACAGTGGCCCACAGCACTAACAAGAAACCAGTTGTCTCTGCCTCCTCTGGTCCTTATCTTCATGGTGCCAGTCTTGCTCTTTAAGCTATTCCCCAGTGCAGAAGAGGTTCTCAGAGTGGGATCAGACCATGCACTGCAACAGTGAAACCGAACATTCCCACCTTGACCTTGCCTCTCCCTCACTTTCACTCTTATTTTCCTGTTTCTTTTCCCCTGCCCTCTGTCCTCTCCTCCCCACCAGACCTGTGGCATTCCCATCACACAACATGGATGGTGCATGGTGGGGTCGTGGGTGAGTGAGGCCAGAGGATGTTCACAGCACATGTTTGGCAGCAGCTGGCTTGCTCCTCTCTTTGCCTCGCTCTTCGCTTTCCCCACCTCACCTATCTTGAGATCAAAGAGCTGCAGGGCAGCAGCTGTCCCAGCCCCATGGGGCCAGCAGTTTGCCCAGGGGATGCTCAGGCTGGCCAGGCCGGGTGACAAGGTCAGGATGTCACATGCTTGCAGGTCATGCTGCTGTGACAAGGGTGGCTCCTTGTAAGATTTTTGGCATAAACAAGGGGCCCAATGACTCGGGGAGGTGAGAGCAAACCCTGGCAGCTCTGGTGCTGCAGGTACCCAAGGAGGCAGGCAAGGCTGGGTGCACTGAGCTGACCTTACCCCCAGGGATGAAGAGAACCAGTTAGTGGTTAAATCTACATGTCCCCATCAAGCTGCAATGAGGAGTTTTGGGAAGAGGGCGCAAAGTTGCTACGGATGGGTTTTTTGGCAGTGCAAGGGAGTGCTGGGTATGAGGGAGGCTGGAGGTGCAAGAACAGGAGCCACAAGCAGCCACACAGATACGCAGGGAGGGCACTTGGAAAGTGGGGAGGGGATCGAAGCTACAGAAAAGAAGTGAGATCCCAGTCTGGAAAATTTGCATTTCCCTAGTTCAGGGGATTAATCAAGTGACTGACACCGAGGTTTCTGATCCACCACAGACATCTCGTGTGACCTTGGGCAGGTTTCCCTATGCTGCATGCCCACAGCAGCGATCTTGAATGATACAGGATAACCACCTTTATTTTCTAAGTGTGGTGTGAAAGAATTAAGACTGTGATGTGCTCAGGTGAATTGTAGGGAATGCTGTAGCCACAAATGAGTCAGTATTATTTACTTCAAGGTATGAGAATATTATTTAACTAGTCCTAACAAAGAACATACACCTATATTAGACTTTTCAAACAAAGAACTCCCCAAAGCTTTTGCTGTTTTGTTGAAGAAATGATTCAAAACACTTAAGGTTTCATTTCCACTGCCTCTACTCAAATAAGGCAGCTGAAGAATAATGAGTCATAAAGTGTATGAAATATGTATCTCCAGTGATACTCCTCAGTACTACCAAGCAATTCTTTTATAAGCAGATACGTGATTAGTTGGTTAGTGGGATTGTGCTCTGATAATTGAAAGAGACTTTTTCCACGTGTCCTTTAATATCTACTGCAGGGTGAAAGCGCTGTGAAACCCGGGCAGAGTGAGTTCTGGGCCCCTCTATCCCAGTTTGCACCAGGAGACAAGAAAGCAAAGATGGGTACGGTGATAATAAAGGCACCCCCGTTAGAAGATGCAACATAGAACTGGCAAAGCCCAGCACAGAGGGTGGCTGAGATTTGTGCTCAAAACCTCGGGGACTCCCGCCCTTAACCTTTAGGGAACTGAAAACCTTTAGGAGGTCTGAAAACACTGAGTACACAAAGCACTCAAAAGGCCAATTCTAATGCAGCTACTTCTCTAAAATTAAACAGACATAAGCATTTAGTCTCGTTCGTAGCTAGATGAGATTTGCATTCTTCCTACAGATCTATAAGAATGATGTTTAAGATACCTGAGTATTTAACAAAAAAGATGTCCTAATTTTAAGAATAATCTTCTAGACTTGAAAAAACGGGGCGGCAAGAGACCCAAGAGAAACAAGCCCTTTTTAGTGGGACTTTGAGCCTTCCAAGCAAAGCCGATGAGTGACTGAGTCATGGCATCTCACAGCTCAGGCACTGGCTCCCCACCTTGGTGGCTCTGCAGGCCAATCCACAGCCCCCGAGTCTGCCACCTCGCCAAGCACCTTATTTACATGCCAACGACTTTTGCCTTCGCCAATCACAGATAATCTGGTTACCCCTAACAGAAAGGGACGGCCAGTTAAACGGCTGGCCTATATTTTTCCCTGTCAAAAATATAAATACCCAATGTCATTTTAAAACACTGTAGGAGGGGAGGGGCAAGTGGGAGTTACCAAAGGACTAGAAATAGCTGTAAAACTTGGGTCAATCTGTTTCTTAACCTAAAAAGCACCAAAATTGGCAGTGAACGTGAGCAGTGAACAGGCTTTTAAGAGTAGCAAGTGAAATCTCTTCTGCTCAAATTCTGAGCTGACATCCTCATTTTCATTTCTTTATGTCTTACCGGTAGAAAATTTGCTTCCATGTGATTCCACAGCTTCTACTTTTAATTTTCATCTATTCTGGCAACTGTTAAATGAGGCAAATATGCAAATGCACTACTTCCTCCTCACCCTTGCACTTGATCAAAATCGTGGTCACGCTGAAGGGCTTTTTAAATCATTCTGATGGTCACTTGTCCCATCATGCCAGCAATTACTTCTCCTACTGCATAAATTCCCCTTCTTGAAAGATTACCCTGGCGTTCCCGCTTCAAGTGCTGTGCAAACTGCCTTCTTAGGGTAGCAAGAATAGGCTTGTCCAAAGGACAAGCATGAACTTGCTCACTTAGCTGTTCTTCTTTTCTTCTCCTCCCCCCTTGCCCATTAGCATCACACTTCACTGTGGCAGACAGAAATCTGAATCATGAACCACTTAGCCCCTGGGAAGAATTGGTATCAGATGAGCTAAATTGCGTTTACCTCTAATTAAACCCTTAACTACTACAAGACACTGTCTGACCACACTATGGATTTGGTCTTTGGAATGGCAGCATCTCAACACTTCCTCCAGCTAGGAAATATTTTTCCTATTGAATGAGTCTCCAGAAACTGCCATAAACAGCTATAATTTACGTACACATTTTATATGAAAACCACTCTTATTTTTAAGTTTTCTTTAGATTTTGGAAATAGTTAACAAATCTTCTCAATCAGCTGAAAAAATGGACAAGTACATGTCTATAGCTTTTGGAGCCCTAAACTCTCCAATTTTCGATGTATGAGATTTCAAAAGGTTACATATTTTCCAATGATGGGTTTTGGTCCGGTGTTTGTAGGATGCGCTGGCCAAATTTGAAAGAGCAGGCAAGCTTGTAAAAGCGGCTACTTTGTTGGCAAGGCAGTTCCAGGTTAAGAAACCAAAGCGGGACAAGGCGTTTCTGGTGAAAACCTGTGCCATTTGTCGTCGCTGTCGTTTGCCGTCGCGCTAGAGGAATGCGAGCGCCGGCTGGGGAAAAGCCTCTGCTTGACTGGCAGAGTACGTTACGTACAGTCAGGATACCACGTCCTGGATTTCTCATACCTTTTCCAGACCCGCCAGCTTGGCTGTCAGCCTGCGGTAACGGGAGGTGCTCAACTGATTGCGAACAACAAACAATGCTTTCGGATCTCTAATGGCTGCTAGACAAAGTACAGTATGTGCTGTAAACTGCGTTTCTCGTTTCTCATTCGAAAGGAGAAGCTGTCCAAGCAGGGCATGTAAGGTATGCACAAAAGGCAACTAGGCAAAACCAGGTTATGCTCACAGGGCTCCAGATTTCAACTTTACCTCAACGTTATTTCAGTGTCACCTGAAGCATCTGACAGTGACAATTTCAAAAGCTAGTAGCTCTCAATAGCCTTAATTCAAGAACCCGTGGCAGCCCTAGCTTCAGGGCAGACAGTAGGTAAGCCTGTCAGAGATCTAAATAAAGTAGATGAATGAATGCAACCGTCTGTCACATGTGCATTGTGTGCAACAAAGGTAAATTTAAGTTGAGCTAAGGATGTTTTAAGAGCAAGTGTGCAAAGCTGAGCTTCTGAATAGGTATTATGTCCTATCAAGGACTCATTGTTTAGCAGATCCTATATCTAACAATGCCTCATTGTGAAGGCTCCAAAGATCAGTGCATTAAATACCAGTTTTTCAGACCCCTTCACATTTTCAGTGTCTTCCAGTGCTGCAAACACTTGGATATTCTTGCTACACTCATACCTGTATGTGCATCTATGGGCTGTGTCTGTGCTATTCCGTGAAAGGGAGAAAGAGGTCAGATCAATGGCTTCAGCTCTTCAAGATGTTTTCTCTGTCCCACTCCAAAGAAATCTCCTTTTTGGGATATTGGAAAGCTACTGCACATGTGAAAAAAGAAATCTGGATTTCACAAATGAGTCTACCTGGATGGCTACTTCAGACGGAGACCAGGAGAAATAGCACTGAGTAAGGCCATGGATTAACATGCCTTTACATACCAGGCTCTGTGCATGCAACTGGAGGGAGGATATGGCCTTCCATAGGAGGAGAGATTCCGGTTCATTATACTGTATGTAGGAAGTGGCTTTATGCAATGCTGTCACCGGCACGGGGAGGCAAGTACCACTTCCTTGCTGACAACTAAAGTATGTGAAAACTCTGTAATCTAATTACCAAAAATGAGTGGAAGACGGATGACAGAATCAACATCAGAGCGGGACGGTGGTGCAGAAGTGCCTGGTGAGACATCTCCACACCTCTGCCACGGAGAAGGTGAGACCTAGCTCTGGATTTGTAAAACCAGTGTAATGAATTGCAGCAAACGTTTAATTCTCAACAATTCCAACATGAGATACGCTCATGGGGCAGATCTCTGACACAGGTGGTGGTGGCGGTGGGGGGTGTCAACAGCCCTCCCAGCTATTAAGGTTAATTAAAATAAAGACCTGCATTTTCCTTCTCCAGCACGGGACCCTTTGGGGGCAGGTTGGAGGAGGAGGAAGGCGGAGTGAAAGGGGGGTACAGGGAGGAGGGTGGGAAGGGGGAGGAGATCTTTGAAACCACTGCTTAGGGATGACAGAGACGTGCTCTGTCAGCTCTGGCAGCTCTCTAAAGCTCTGCACAGGTACAGGCAATCTGGTGGGTTCCAGAGACAACTAAAATCACTGCTCCTTTTGCTGGAAAAGGAAGGCGAAAGATTACTATAAATGCCCCACCCCGACATTGAAAAGAAATAGTTAATAAATGTCATACAGCAAGTCTGGCAGAAAGATTTCCTCAGGCTTGCCTCCCAGGCTAGTTATTTTCAGGTTTGTATCCCAGGTTTTGCAAATGTGAATCTCTGCTCCAGCTTTGTGCCAGCATCACACCAATGTAGGGCATGCAATTAGCCACCAGCATCATAACGAGAGGAAGTGTTAAAATCCAGTTTTGTCACTGGATAGCAAAATCAGCTCACTGGCAATTTGAGCCAACTGAGCTCAGCTGGGTTTCTGAGCAGCCTAATCTGTATTCAGCATATCCTCCATCATAAAGGCATCCTTTTAATCCAAATTTCTACATTTTACACATGGCTGAAGCTCCTCTAGACAGCTGAAAACTAGTGAACTAAGTATCACAAATTCCTGCATATGACTTGTCATTTTCAAGCGTCTTTAGAGACTAAAAAGAGTGAGGGTTTGTCTACATAAGGACACAGTGAAGTTCAAAAGGCACATTTGTAAAGCACTAGAAATCAGTGTAGAATGTGGCCGCATCAGCTGTGAAATCAGCCTTATTAAAGTACAATTAAGGTTAAGGTTGTCATCTTCTTTGTGTATTTTACTGCCCTTGTCACTGTGTTAAGCTAACTAATTCACAGAGCTCCTCCCTACCAGAAAAGTTTCCCATTGCGGAAATTCAATATACTAGAGCTACTACTGCCAGTTCCCCCTTTCTCCACTCCCCACAGTCTTACATTAGCGTGGAGGGAAAAAAGAAAAACCTCTGAACCTGTCTGTGTTCAAACATAGCAAACCCCAGTACTCAAATGTTTCTGACCAGATTTTACTTCCAGATTATAACCAGGGAGAGATCGGACTCTTAAACTGACCCCAGGGCAATGTAACTTTTAAGTTCGGCGTCAGTTTTGAACTGCAATTTAAAATGAAATGGCAGCCCTTCAGAGTTGTTCAGCTCCACAAGTCAGCCAAGGTTTCTCCAGCCTGGGCTAGCTTAGAACAGTTCTGACTGAAATTTTAATTCTCTCAACACAGAAATGCATTATGTCTTCCCATGGCATTCAGTGGCCCTGAATTTCTGGCACTCTCCTTCCCCTCAAAATTGTAGGGTTTTTATCTGATTAGCTGTAAGTGATCTTGATAACTACTCAGATCTAGTTATTTCTTGAATTCATTGCTTGAAGATCAAACATTACCTCACAAGAACTTAATCCTGTTCTGAATGAAGCCAAGGACAAAACTCCCATTGACTTCAGTGTGTGCAGGATAAGGCCATAAATCCTTGAAAAGCTAAGCGTCCAATTTTCAAATTGAAACATAATGAACTTAATAGTCATGGATTTAAAGGCTGTTAGATTTCACATCTTGCCTGAGATTCTACAGCTGGGTTACCAACGCTTTTTAAACTTTGATGCTCTGAGGGAGGGTCATTTTTCTGGGAGCTCCCATCATTATCTATCAGGCCAGTACACAAAACACACAATGGAAGTGATACTGCCCTGACTGCAAACAATGTCTTTGGAAAGCTTCAAACAATTTCTTTGTAAACAACTGATCAGGGTAATTACGTTTTCTAATCTGCACTGGTGCTGTGACATTGTTTCAGGTAACACATGAATCATGCTAAAGGGTTTTCCCTCTGCTAAGGCTGGCTGCCTTATCTAAGCAAGCTCTACTCTAAGGATGGAGACCTAAGCCTGATGAAGTATTGTACTGGCACTGCAGGTAGTGGCTCCACCACCTGCCCCCGAGAGACTCCTCCAATCCACTGCTGCTGCTCGGCTCGCCAGCTAATTAAAAAACAAACCTGTAGAAAGAGTGAAGCTGTGCCTAATGCCTCATGAGCCCAACTCTTTCTCTCTGGAGGAGCTGAGGTGTGAGATGGAACAGCCTTGCCGCATGTCTGAATGGTGCTGAGCCCAGGTGAGAGAGCTACAGCCTCGCTTAGCGGGAGAAGGCAAACACGGCTTTGATGACTTTGCGCTTGCTAATGAACACAAATGACCTAAACCACAATGAGAGCGTCTCCCACCACCTTTAAGCCAAGTTGCAATGTAATAATGTGGCTGTCAAATCTTCGCCGCTGCGTGGGATTGTGTTAACAAACTAGTCCAAGTTTATTACACAAATCATGAGTAAATACTCACAGAAGCAGCAGCTCTAGCTTTCTGGTTTGTTTGGCTTTATTTTTAACAGCAGTTACAATAGGAAAACTGCAGTATTGACCTGCCCCTGAAGTATTCTTTTATTCTTCAATCTCTTGTCATAGATGCGATCTGTACACTGCTTAATTTCTATTATCATTGCCTTGGATATCTACCAGCTATGATTGTCATGATTAAATCAGAATTAACTTAATTACAAAGGGCTTTACTCAAGATAAACAGTAAACAAGTGATCCAGAACAGTGAGAACTGCACTGCTGAGGACGTCTAGCAAAGGCTCTTCAGACTCTTTGAGCTCTTTTTTTTTTCCCCCCTCACATAAGTTTCTTTTTTTTTTTTCTTCTTTTTTTTTAAATCCAGATGTGTTGTTTTTGTCAAATCCAAGAAATTAGATCAGTCTGTCACGTCTGAGTCTGATCCTAGAAGCCAGCCCTATCAATGCCTTTGGCCAAGAGTTCTCTTTACTGCCTTCAGCAGCTACATTTTTTCTCTCCTCTCCAGACTCGATGCCACTGGTGGTCCACCACGAGTCGGACACTGAGGGCTTCCCTAATTTCCTTCTCACGGTGACATGAACAAAGGACACCAAGATTTGGCACACTTCCCATGTTCATCTCCTCCTCTAAGGTATTCCCGTTCTGCAGGATGAACACACAACCGTTGATATAATTACAATGGAGGGAACCATTGCTCTCTGCTCACCTCTCTTATTTGACTCTGCAGCAGTTTAGTTGTGATTTAGACACTGAATCTGTCCCAGCTGAATTCAGCAGCAGAACTTCCATAGGCTTTAATAAGAATATCAGGCCTTTTCTAATTAGGATAGTAACCATATATTGCTGACACAGCAGTTGATGATCTAGCTTTTAAAAAGCTTTTTAAAAAAAATCTCTAATGTTTCCACACATTTTTGAGAGCACTGTATAGCAAATATACGTAAGTCACACATAAACAGACAGCAAGGGACATTTCAGCATTTCAAGTGACAAGCTAAGAGTTTTCCACAAATTATACAAGATCTGCCTAAAAGTTTAGGACCTGAACTAAGTTTTCCAGAGACCATGGTCTGTGTATTCAGCTGTTTGATAGAAAACCTGTGGCCAACCACTCTATTCTCCAGGGAGAAGCCTGGAAGAAGTTCCATCAGGTAAAGTGTAAATGTCCTGGTTTTCCTCAAAGTCCTGCCTTCTCAATAGAGTCAGTTAGCCTTCTCCTCAGTATTATCAACAGAAAAGGAGACATGGCATTCACTACAAAATCCAGACTACTGGGTTTTTTCTGCCACCTGAGCTTACAAAGAAAATACTTCCAGATAATGTATGTTTCCTAATTTCTCATGCACATACGTCCAGAAATTTCTCTTGTTTTCCAACAGCAGGAGAAACCACTATTGTGACACCCTTTTTCTCCCTTTCAAGAGCTGAAATAGGGTCCTGTTTACAACACACATTCATGGTATGGTACCAGAAAGGTATATATAAATAATTTAATTAGGGTTATGTCCTTTTTACTCACTGGTGGTTTCTTCATTTTGCCTGGGGAGACAACCACGTGCAATTCTCTCTAGTACTTTTTGGCCTAACACAGAATAGTTTGTTCTTCTAAAGGAGTTAGGTCTAACCTCATCTGTGAAGCACCAGATAAATCCTACCTGAGACTAACCATTCATATGCAGGTTGCTTATAAAGCACAGAGATTCTGTGGAGCAGAGCTGTTAGAGAGCCAAAGTTACAGGATTCAGGCTAGTTTCTTCTCCACAGGCTTCTGGCAAAGGTCAGAGAGGTAAAACTCAAAGACAGACATATAGAAAAGACCTTTCTCTGGAGGAAGGGATGATGGATTTGGTGATGTTGCATACACTCTACTTTCTGGCTGACAGAAACTTCATAAGATTCAGAAGCAGCCCCTGCAACCCTGCAAACTGGAGAATGACTGGGGAGGAATCAGCTCTGCAGAGCAGGACCTGGGTGGAGGAGTTGTTGAACATGAGTCAGCAGTGCGCCCTTGAGGCAATGAGAGCTAAGCACATGCCAAGCTGCACCAGCAAGAGAGCAGCCAGAAGCTTGAGGAAAGTGGCTGCTCCCTTCCAGTTGGTGCTTCTGAGGCCACATTTGGAGTGCTCTGTCATGTCCACTTTTGGCTTTCCCTGTAAAAAGCACTAACATGTCAAGACCAAGTCCAATGGAGGGCCACAGAGACTGTGGGGCATGACACTCAAGGAGGGACTGAGGAAACTAGGTTTGCCCAACCCAGAGAAGAAAAGGCTGGGGGTGGAAGGGGACCTGATTGTGATCTTCAGCTCCTTAAAGGGGCGCTACAGATAAGATGGAGCCAGGCTTCTCTCAGAGGAAAGGGCAAGAAGCAATGGCCACAAGCTCCATCCTGGGAAATTCTCAGCAAGTATAAGAAAAAAAAAATAAAAATCAGGTAAGAGTGGTTAAACCCAGCCAGAGAGGCTGGGGAATCTCCACCCTCAGATACTTTCAAAACTTGATTAGACAAGGCCATGAACAATCTCATCTGGCTTTCAAGTTAGCCCTGCCTGGAGCACAGGGTTGGACTAGATGACCTCCAGGGGTCCTTTCCAATCTAAATTATTCTGTGATTCTATAAATAAGGTAAAGGTTGCAAGGAAAAGGACCTAAATCAGACTCAGGAGTGGCTTGAGTCTTTCCTGTGTTGCGAGGAGAGAACAAGCCTGCAGGCTGTTGCTACTGCTGACCTCTCAAGGGCTGGATGATTGAAAGTCCCTCCTGGATGCAGCGGAGCGTGTGTTCCTGGCACAGCGCTTGCATTGAGCCATTCCCAAGTTTCTCTAAGCAGTGGCCTTATCTGGGTGGAGCCCTGTCAGTCAGGCATTTTTCCCTTCAATTTTGCCTCACCCCTTGCCATCGCCCTGTGTTAAACCCAGCCTGTTAAACTGCCACACTCCAAAAACAGGAGGGTGATTTTTGCAATTATTTTAATTTTTAAGAATACAATTTTCATTTTTGGGGAATTAATTAGTACCTTTGATGACACAAGTATTGCACAAGTAAGATGTACCAATTCACACAAATTCCTATTTCTAACCTGAATTAGAACACCAGTCAGCAAGAAGAAAAAAAAATGGACTTGGACTAGAAATATTCTCCTTTCTTTTGGCTAAAACATTATTCCACTTAAGATAAATAAAAAGCCATACATTAATTATTCAGATGACTTCAGAAAGTAATAGGCAAGAGTGACATTATTTTTCCTGTTAGGTAAATTGGTGGAATGTATTCTCTAATAACTAGTAAAAAAAAAAAAGTTCTGATACCTTCCTTAGAAAAGTTTTACTCCGCTGTCAGCCACACACCTGACACACACAACCCCTCTTACCTGTATTGAACCAAAATGTTTTACACTGATTTAAAATACAATAAAATAAAATACTGAGTTTGATTTTCAGACTAGTCTGTTTGAGACAAAAACATTTTAACCTGATAATACCTGCCCAACAGACTAATAAAGCTGTCTTTTCTTAGCAAAAATATTGGAGTTTGGACTTTCTTGCTGTAAGTAAGGACACATAAAACTTGAGCAATCTTGTACATGCAAATAGTTCTAGTAACGTGGCTTCTCCTGGGTTTTGGTTGTTCCCTGCTCATGTTTCATAGCTGGGACCTACAAGAAGAGTAACAACCAATGGCAACAGTGACAAGAAAAGGCTATGACTAATAGATTCAATTGGCTTTTTAGAATCATGCATGTTTCATGAACAGTCTGTCACTCCATTAGTTAAAGTCCCCAGATTTTCACATTTTGAAGCTCCCCATTTTTATCTCTCTATTGTAGAAATGTCATTTTGTGTTAAAGTCTTGCATTTCCTTATATTCAGAATTTAACATTGATATGTCACAGCTAGTCATTTTTGCTTGTAGGAAAAAAAAATAAAGAGAAACTTCTACGCTATAAAATTATCAGCAGGCCTGAGAACAGGCTCATGATGGGAAACTCCACTACCCTGGTCCTCATTCAGCCTGAACCGCTGCCTTTTAGTCCAGGTGGAGCACAAACTCTGAACACCCATATTGTGCTTATGATGAGCCAGCCTCAAGATATCTTCTGGGGACTGTAATATCACACCTGATCTGTCTGGCCTGTGGTAAAAGAAGCTCAGATCACACCATGGTGCAAGTGTGATCTACCTTTCCCCTTAGCACGCCTGAGCTGAAACCAAGCCTGCATCCAGCATGGCATCGCACGGACGGCTGACAACCTGAGTCTCGGGTAGGCCCATGGAAACAGCCTTACCTGGCAGTGGAAGTAGCCTCAAGCTGGTCAAAACCTCAAACAGAATTAGGATATGGATCCTCTGTTCAGCAGACAACCATTTTATGAATTTCATTAAAATCTTTTCTCCTAAATCGCTTTTGTTTTCAGTTTGATTTTGGGGTCAGTTCCTCACTAGACCTTACACTATTTTCTTACAGTACCTAGTCTCTGAAATACGTTAGGGTGAGTGCTTTCAGACAGAAAGTTGTCTTCTTCGTTTTCAAGGAGGCCCAACTCTTAGCATTTTCTTAGCCTTTAAAAACGGGAACTCAAAAAGACACACAAAAGCTACATGCACTAAGACATGGAAAGAAAAGACTGCTAAAGTTAGCTCTCATGCCCCTAGCTCTTGCCAAATTAAGACTCCAGTGCCCAGCAAATCACACAGATTGCAGTGGATGCTGCCACATCCCAGGGCTTTCGCAACGCATGGCAAAATTCCCGGCGATTTCAATAGGAGTCGTTTAGAACGCAAAGTTGGCAAGCTTGGAACAAAATAAAATAAAGCAAAAGTATTTTTAAGTCTTCACGTTGGAATAAAATGCATCTTAGAGGCTCTATATCAAAAGTGAAAACTGCGGCTGGAACTGAACTCCAGCTTCATGCGTACTTCTAACCTTTATGCCAGTATACTGACCAGTTTCTTTAAATACAATAGAAACTCTGCCACTTTGAAGATAAGCCCTCACAGTTAGCTTAAAACAATAATTCTGTACTTTCTTTCCTGTCTCTAGATTTATTTTAAGTATTAGTATAAAATGTCAGAGTCTGATAGCAGCCAGATCAGTTTGTATAAAAATCGACTGCCTGTTTGTAGTATATTAGGGGCTATATTTGACACAGGAAAGCACTTAATCATGAATGCTATCAGCACACCACACCCATCTTTGTAAGTGCCTTATACGCTAGATTTATCACCATGAACTTGAACTGGATAGAGACAAGTAATAAGGAATAACTCAAACCCCTTCTGTGGAGGTAGGGTTAAAGGTGTATTATCCAAAATACGACTGCCAGGCTCCAGTTCAGAAGCCATGCTCGTGTCTATCAGCAGCACAGAGGCATCAGGACCAACTCTCTTTCACTTTGGCTTGATATCCACAGGACTATTTCCACTGGAGTCAGCGGGCTCAGATAAAGAGAGTTCAGATAAAAGGGAGAAGAATCTGTCTCAAATATACAATCACACAAATTCTGCCATTGTAGGTATTTTATATCTATCGGCTCATTGCATTTGCATAGCAGAATTGACAGCCCTTCAAAGACTTAAGCAAAACCCACAAACTCCGTTGCCACACATTAAGTTTGTGTCATATATCTAATTTTTTATCTTTATTCTAGCTTTTGAGTGCTAATATACCAGTTTTTGAATGTGTGCAGTTCAGAAACATCCTGAAAAATGCACACATTACGTAGGGGCTAGGACCTTCCTGCTTTTCTCTGTTGACTCATGCAGAGTACGGCTCCATCCTATCGAAGCTGCCCCTGTAGCTGGCCCCTCCACATTTCTGTGCCTACCACTGTGTAGGAGCTTTTCCAAGCTCATGTATAGAGTCAGCAATGGAGAAGGAGCAGAACCAGGATGGCCAAACAGCTTAAGCTATTCCCTCATCTGCCCTCTCCTGCCCTCCTTGTCTCCCCAGCTCCTGCCAGCAGCGGTTCCTGGAGGTGTTCAAGGCCAGGCTGGATGGGGCTTTGAGCAACCTGGTCTGGT
>JAOXJM010000012.1:117166558-117181030 GCA_026413425.1 Tringa solitaria | reverse complement strand
ATGATCTTTAAGGTCCCTTCCAACTCTAACCATTCTATGATTCTATGATTCATCTTGGGCCACTGAAAACAGAGTTGTAGTCAGTTCCAAATACTTACATTTTAGGTATATACACATGCACTGTATGTTAAAACTACGGTCAGAGTCAGTAGAGCCTAAAGTCCAATTTAGTTGCTCAGATGTTCTGCTTCAGGCTGAACACAGTGATTTACCAGGCTCCACTGACTCTATCAATAAGATTTCTCCTGGCTATAAAATGAGCTTAAACAACTGTCTACATGTGAGTAATGTAAATTTAGACTTGCATGAATTTTGAAATTGAGACAATACCTCACTAGAGTAAATTTACAAGGAACTTGGATTCCAACTTTTGAAGCTCTGAACCACAGCTACATTCAACAAAGAAGGCATCTCCCTTACCCTTATTTAGAGCAGACAAGGCAATCCCATCATGAAACTAGAATGAACCATACAGAGGCTGGGTTTCCAAAGGTGCAAGGAGAGACTGATCTGGGCATTGATGCATTGAGCACAAAATTGCTTATCCATTAAGACTTTTATCTAGTGCGTGTAATTCTGAGTTAAGTGCACAGACACCCTTCCAGGAGCGTTCCTTGACTCTGAATAAACTCCAAATGCATTGCTCAAAGGCCCCTCAACTCAGTCAGCGTGTGCCTTGGAATCTACAAGGTTAACAAGTAAACAACATCGCTGTTGACATTTTTAACAACAAAAGCAACACCAGTCCAGGAAACTCAAGCCATGAAAAACCCTCTCGTATAAACAGATGCAGGAATGATCAACACTTTTCCTGCTCCAGAGGCACATAAAACAACCAGATTTTCAAACCCAGAGTGGGCCAGACAGGATGACACTGTGAGAATGATTGAGCCTTGTAGTTCCCACCACTGCAACAGGAGAAGTGAGAAGAGACCTTGGGAAGATGCAGATGCAACAGAGGGAATATTAAGCCAAGGAGACAGAATAGATCTGAGGATAGTTTGCTTCCACTGAGAAACCAGTAATTCTTTAGACAACGCCATATATTTCTGCTACAAAAGAACAAGATGGGATACGTGGGCTAGGAGGTGAAGGAGCTGAAGAAATTCAGAATTTTCCTACTGGATAAAAATTCTGTCACACCAGGACTTACAACTACACCTTTTCATAGACTAAACTGTAACATAATAACCTGAAGTACAGACTTCGAGTTATGTAAAACTATTGCCATCTGATCACCAACCAAGAAGTTTTTGAGAAATAAATCTGCATATGAAATATTAAACTGGCCATTTTGGACAGACTCAGCATCTTTCTTACTTTAGGTATACGTAAATATAATATTTAAATATTTAAAATACAAAACTCCTGCAACAATTTCAAATTTTTACAGAACTTGTGAGCATTCAACAGTGCAAAATTAGCTTTGCATTAGCATGTTATAGCTATAACACTTTAGCTATAAAATAGAAAATAATAAAATAGCAATGGGAAGCTATCTTCGTACCTGACCACTTTTATATGACTTCCTGGAGCACCAACATCAATTATGCTCGTATGTCAAAACAATGTTGGCACACTGCCAGCGAGGATTCAGATCAGGGCCACTGATTTATTCATTTATTCCTTTAGAGAAATCAATGAATGGTACAGTCAACTTTTGGTTGTTAAACATGAATACTATACTATGAAGTACAAGGAGTTAAAAGCCAGCGTGTCTTTGTTGTACAAATCAGTAAAAAGGAAAATGCATTTATCTTAACTTGCTTCATTTTGATTCTGCGGTCAGCCACCTGTAAAGACAGTACAGGCTACCAACAGCAGCCACCCAATTTCATAAGAAACGGTGATTTCTAATTATCAGTGTATAATATAACAAGGTATGAACTGGTTCAGAGGCCTTTATTTTTATTTCAGTCTCACATAAGTAGCCAGTTTTACCGAGGAACCGTTCAAAATTATGATGTTGTTGATAAAAATTGACACAGCTTTCGGTATTTTATGGCACAAATAACATTTCTTTTCCTCAACTACTTAATAGTGCTTTTCCGGTTACAGCAGATTGGGTGCTCCTTGCTGTGTAATACATTGTTGCATATGAAAAACCCCTATCAAAACAGGATATCCAAGGCAATCATTTATCTTATGAACATGAAAACATGGTACGTGTTCCTAAGTAAAGAGAATGGCCTTAGATGCCAGCGCTGGCTTAAGAATCTTGCATCGCTCAGCCTGACCCTCATATAAACAACAGTCCATCGGGAGGCTGTTTATTACAGATTTATTAGAAACCTTGTCAATAACTTACTTGTGCTTTTGATAATTCTGTATTCAGTTGCCAGGAGACTTGTGTTCCTGACAAGATAAAATTAACAGGAAATCCTCTATAGCCTTGTCACTTTTTTCACTAGTAAATAAAAATCAGAACAACCATTATAAAATACTACCTACTGTAAACAGAAGAGAGAAAAAAAAAAAAAGACAAGCATTGCATATTTTAAATAAAGCAACATACAGCCCTTTTTGCCCTCTCCAATTATAAGATGATAAAAGATCACCTTTATGAAGTAGAATGACCGGATTCTGTGGAACGTGGCTGTTTTGGCTCCAAGGTATTTGTAGCGTTATAGTATCAGAGCCAGGATACAGCTGCCTTGTGACTAAGACATCGTCCACTGAATAAGTGCTATCCAGCCCCTCGACGTCACCAGACATCTGTTTCCTGTTTTCATTCTTTCTTTCGCTGTTATCATTTTATCCAAGTTACCCTTTCACCTGAAAATCATTTAGAAACCTACAGAAACCGGCGCATGCACGCGCGCGTATATCAAAGAAGTTGATTTAGAAGAAAAAAAAAAAATTGCTGAGAGCAGTTTGTTCATTTTAATACAAAGAGCAGGAGTGGAAACAACATTGCCTTCCCCCCCTTTTCTCCTCCCCAAAATACACAATGATACATAAACACTTTTGTCTTCTGGTCTTCACTAATATGACTAACTTCCTTCTTCGCTTCCAGTTAAGTAGCTTTCCTGTTGAGTACCACCACCTCCACAAAATACAATTGTGAATCGATTCATAAAAACAGAAACATTATGGCACAAATAAGGGAAGGCAATAAATACTCTTCCCCCCCTCCAACTCCTTCCCAAATGGAGGCAGTAGTATTGTAATAACAAAAAGAAAAAAAAAACCTTTAAAAAAAAAAGTATTGCTTGTCATTTAAGTTTCCAAACCAACAATCATCAGGATGCAGAACAGGATACATCTAAAGTGAGAAAGTTATTTACTTCACATTCAAGTTAACACTAGCTATACTTTTTTTGGCACACAGTATTATTCTTAATGTGCCAAAAAAGTGTTGTGCACCTTATAAAACGTGAATGTTAACACCACCAAGAGCAAATTCCTGCTATTCACAATCCAATGTTATACTGGTGGTGTTTTGCTATGTTTCACCTATACTTAAACCACAGGTCAGGAGAACGACCATTACTGATAGCATCTAACACACATTAACAACAGACAATAGAAGCTGGAGAGCAAGTTGTCAAAAATTAGTGACCTTCCATTGTTATTCTCTGTATTTCAGATCATTTAATCCTCATGAGAATAGAAGACTTGTTTTATTTTGTCTTGCGATTACAGATGCTCGTATTAATTGACAAGGCAGTTTGTTGAGTGAAGGGAAAATCTGGCCTGGTTGACAAACACCAACAAAAAAAATTCATCCATTTCTTGTTATTCTCTGAAAGACAAAGAAGATACTTTTAAATTTATTTTTTTTTATTCGCCCCTGCCTTGAGGCATAAAAGTGAAATACAGGTGTTATACAACAGAAGCAGGAGATTCTGGCATTCAGAGGGCTTCCCCTAGGAGAGAGGATGGTTTGGCAACTACAGGAAACTATAAGTAGCATTTCCAAAGGCAAATGAAATTTGGAAAACAAGACTTACTCTTGTGTTCTGTTCTTCCCGTCTGTTTCCTGCATCCTAATAACCAAATTATCCCTACTTTAAAGCCAAATTCAGCTTCAAATAAAGTTCACGTAATTATGAAGCATCCCATTAATTTACGAGTCAGATCAAGTTCTGCCAGATTAACTTAGTCTCCTCTCTCATCTTTCAATTTATTGCTTGGTTCATCACCCCAAAAGCCTAACCTTAAGCTTCCGTATGAAGCCTTGAACACTCCTGCATAGTAGAAATATAGTATTTTGGAGAGACTGATGAAAGAAATATTTTTCAAGATCATATCAAGTTGGGTGTGATTAAAATACTGCTTCCCATAAAAGTTATTTGTTCATAACTTTTCACAACATCTAAATTCACTTGTCCACTGGCACATATGCAATCTGATCAAGCTGAAAACTGAACCTTGATAGTTCATCACATCCCCCATTCCTGACAATCTACTGTCACTGTCTAATATTCATTGACTCCAGATTCTGCTGTACATTTTTATCAGTGACATTACATTTGCGTCTGAATTATAAAGGCCATTGATTTGAGATAGCTAGCTTTTTTTAAAATAAAATTTAGCTAGAAAGTTCTTTTAAACTGCACATCCTGTCTTCCTCAATTCCATCTGAAGGAACAAGACAAAGATCAAGACAATTCAAGCTCTAGTGCTACTCAGGACAGTGGCAAAATCCAAAACATTGCTACAGAATTGAAGAGGTTAATGAATTCTTCTGTACTTTGTTATTTCTGGTTGCTTTTAATTTTCCCCCATCCAAAAATAGATGGGGGAAATACATCTTAACAGTATTCAAGATACCATTTGCTAAAACATAAAATATAATGCTATGCAGTATGAATGTAAAACTAATATTAGTTCTGAACAGCCATGTTTCCAGTTTAGAACTGAGAAGGGGAAAAAATAGGAACTAATTATTAGGTCGAGTTGCTTTTTGGAATCATCCTCTGAAATAAATGCAACATCAAACATTTTGTCTGAAAAAATAACTGGCAAATCATCACAACAGGAAGTGTCCAAACACACACTTTATGTTGCTCTACACTGTTTCCAGATTTCAAGACTTCTCATACACAGTATTATGACAATAAAAAAGTTGATAGCTCCACAGAAGATTACATAAACAAAAATTTATGTTTTGTCTAGTATAACAGGAGTCTTAAAAAAAACAAACACTACTTTGTATCCATTATTTCATACCCAGATGTTTCCTGTGCACCTGCAGTTGTCTCCAGTTCTGAATTCATGAACTATAGTATTTTAACAGCTTCTCATCAGTTGGTTTTAGAATTTTCTTGTCTGCCATATTTACGATCCATCCTGGAGCAAGACCAAAAAATATCTGTCTAGGATCCTTGCGCATGCTTAACATTTTGAGGAGTTCATCCTTGGTCATGTCTGGTAAGGTATAACCATATTTCTTGGCGAGTTCAAGCCTGGCTTCTGCAACCTTGGATGGATCTGCCAGGTAACCACGATTCCTGGCATCTGTGTAGTAACGGACTAGATCTTCAGGGGGAAGCATTCGCTTTGGAATAGGCTGGCCACGCAGAAAAAATACTACTGGCTTACATAAAATTTCTGTGGGCAAACATGAGAGAAAATGAGATACTATCCTTTATAATACATCTTTAAAGACATTAAACAACACCTCCTTATTTAGCATTTTGTACTAAATAAATTATTAAAAAGCACCAAGCAAAATAAACAAATCTTAAGAATATTCTTCTTCAGAATGAGACAGTGTTTTACAAGTTTCACTTAAACAAACAAACAATTCTGTTTTAACTGATATTTATAGTGACAGCCTGAACGAATCATTACTTCTAATACATTTAGAATGCCTGCTTCGGAAGGGTACAGTAACTAAGCTAGATACCACCATTTATTTAAAGGCCTGACTTCCAGGTTAGAAGCAATGCTTTTGCATGCATATTTATACAGTGTACCAACAAATATCAAATTTAGTGTTTCTAGAAGTATTTCAAATAAAGAACCAATGGCATGTGCACCTATTTAGTCATCTGTGAGACTACCATTTCCTCCTCAAGTTTTACTAAGTTTGGCAAATTACATTCCAAATCCTTTTAACCTTAATATCTCGATTATTTTCTGGATTGGAAAAAAATAAATTGTATCACTCCGGGGTAACATATTTTGGGCACAAAAAATGTCTATTCCTCTTGTTCTCAGCCTCATTCACACATGAAAGCTCCATTATTGTCAATAAAAACTGCATGAATGAATATTAGGCAGGATGCAGCCTTAAGCAAAGCAAAGCCTCATTCTCCAGTGAAAGTGTTCTGAAAACAATAGCCATTTTAACTGGAATGATTCTGAGCTTCTGTAGCTTAGTTATTTCCTTATTTTAATTGGAAAAATATTTTACATTGAAAATATAAACATCCATAGCATTTTTTAAATCTAGGATTTTCCCCTGAATGTTCTTAGGGTTATTAAACACATAAGAAAGTTAGAAGACAAAAATTCAAAGAAACAATCTTTTATTAGTTCTTCTATTTACAAAGCTACTTGGATTTCTTTAAATGGCTGATTGGTAAATGGGTACTAACACTGGTAGGGTTAAACATGTGAATGGCTAAAAAAAGCAAAGCTGAGGAGGCACGACAGTTCAAAAGCTGTGTAACAATGTGTTGTTGAAGCTTTTACAGTAGAAGTGGTGGATGATTTTCCAGTAAGAACTATGTTTGAAACTGATTTGGATCATTTAATCTTTGCATATTAGAACAAAAAAAACAAAGTCAGAAATTAAATTCTTACCCAAACTCCTTGGATCATAGAATGATGTTGTTACAACTCCCCCGTTTTTTTCTATGGTTGCAATTGCTAATTCAGATGCCCTCTGCACTTCAATATTTACTTTTGCTGAAAAGATATCAGCACCCTGTAAATTTCAACACATATTAGAGTAACATTAAAATGAGTATTTTTGGATATACATGTATTCTTCCCTGCAAAGTTGCAAGAAACATTAAATCCCACAAAATATTATGATTTGGCTGTTCCCTGCACCAGGATGGGTAACCAAATTGCCCTCACTTGGTCATCTCAGTTGAACGAAAAAAGTTTACCTCCTCAAGATATTGATACATTTCTTTCGGTATATTCAAGTCTTCTGTTGTAAAATACCCGTTTGACCTCTTGTTATGTGCCCCTTAACTATTATTTTTGTAGTTTCTCACATCTTAAAACACCATCCTGGTTATTTGTTTGGGGTTTTTATTTTTTTGCTAACACACAGTGCCCTCTAGTGGATTTATTACCACAAAAATCCCACAGCAAATTTATAAAAGCGAAGATGCTTCCAAAGCATCCTGGTAGGGAAAAATTGAAAATCCAAGGCTTTATACTGCCAAGTGCCTTGATTGCATACCTCCTCCACCAGCTGGACACCGTAATCCCTTTTGAGCGGTTGCACTGTTACACCTCTGGCATTAGTGAGCTGCGTTAAGTCGATCGGCTGCGTGGGGTCGACTCTACCCAAATCAATCAGGTACTGCAGCCTCTGAAGACTGAGTGGTTGATACTGCCGTCTGAGACTGGGGAGAGGAAAACAAACAAAAAAACGAGAAACTTACAAAATTGAAGCTTTAATACAAACTGGTCAACTGAGATACAGCACACTGTATTCCATTTACTACCTACTCCTAAAACTACCAAGGAAATGTTTAAACAAGACCCATCCATAAACCCAAATTTTAAGTTTAATTTAATGCAAACACAAGCCCTAGTTACAGCCCAAGACTCATTATGCATTCAGGCTTCCTCACACGCCCCCACCTCCAATATGACTTTAATTATTTTGCTGTTGCTGAGCTCAATTTACTCCAGAATAACTCTGATTTAAGGAAGCAAAAAAAGATGAAGAAATTAAAATGTCATCATTTCTTGGTACACCAAGAAGATTCTAAATAACTACCACTTTCAAAGTGAATCCTGGTTGGTAGCTTCACTTATACATTCAGAAAATCTGACAAGAACTACAGTCAAAATCAAATATACCCTCCCATATGAATTTAGTCAAAGACTATCAGCCAAACCCTGTGCATCCTCCTGCATAGCTTGCCTATATCCAGTAAGATTTTTCAGTCCATTACCACTGTACCCGACACCGCACAAGTACTGAATAGAATCTTCCTCAAAATAGCACCAAGGAAATGAAATAGTGAGAAAATATGCATTAACTCATATCACCAAAGGGAACTGGAATATTTTGCCAATAGCCATCAGCTTTAGCAGAACCCACTTTGGTATTTTAAGAAGTTCTAACTTTACTATACAAACCAATCCTTAGAATAGCTTTCCTGATCCCAGTGTCTATGCCTACTGCATACCATTTACGTGGATGCTCAAAACTTTCTCATACAATCAATTTAACCACTGCTATTAGAAATCTGTGAGTGGTAGCAGAAAAAAAAAAAAAAGACAAGAAGCTTATCTTTCTATTGACAAGTAAGACAACAGAATTTGCACTGTCAGACAATTCCTAACAGACCAAAAGTTCAAAAGTAGAGGAACACCATAGCAGAAAGAAAAGTGGAGACAGAAAGAAATAAGAAGTGAAGACAAAGAAAAGAGGTGGAGATAAACAGGCAGAGATATTGTTCAGCATGCTCCCACCCTGCCATGACAGTCTCTTCTCAAGTGCACTTACAGCGTTCACCAGAAAAACATTTACAATAACCTGGCAGTGAAATTTTGCCAACAACATTGAAAAGAAATTACAGACTACTTCTGTTTCCACATGCTGTCAGGTCTGATTAAAAACAGTAAGACCTTATTAATCTTTTGTCACTGCAGAAACCTGGTTTTTTGTTGTTGTTTATTCATGAATTTGTGACCACTGTTAACATAAGAAGCTCAGTGCCTGCATTCTGCAGCAGTTCCTTTGTGGGACTGCGGATCTAGCCTGTGTCTTCAGCTATCAAAAGTGCTTCTCATTTACTCTTATTATAAGTTTGTTTAACAAACAGGAGGAAACGACAATACTTGGAAATATAGCCTGAATCACACTTCAAAGCTAGTAAGACTGACAGAGAAAACCTTTGATAATCGGGACAGGTCTGTAGGTCATACTGTATGCATAAAGAATGGAAATATAAAAATTGCACAACTATTTGATGAAATTATAACAGCAAATTAATAATAAAATCAAAATTTAAGTTTAACAATTCACAAATAAAGTCACGTAAGTCTTTTCATTCTTGAACTGTCTGCCAGGTCTGGCACATTTTTATTACTACTGCCTGTAATAACTTCTGTATCCAAACAATGCTTTCATGACCATATCTAAAAGCAATAAAATGGTCAGCGACCATGATAACATACGTGCCATCTTAGCAAACAAAACCAGCTCTAAACAACAACAAAACCGTAATTGTCAATATAGTGAAGGAAATGAATAAAATACTGGCAAACTCCAGCTAAGAACAATGACTGGTTAGAAGAATCATTATAAACACTAAAAAGCTGAAAGAAGGACACAGCACAAACAAGCACAACATGGAAAGGGCACAGACATGTAAAACAAGGCAGGGTGTCTGAGAAGAACAACTATGAAAGATGACTTAATGACTTCAACCAAGAGATTTGATATTAAAGAGCTTGCTGAAATTCTAGGTGGAACAGATGGAGTGCAGACAGAGAAAGACTGCACTGTTGCGGGGCCAAAAAAAAGTACAGTCGTGCAGAGAAGCAGAACTGTTTGGTTAGCAACAGATCAGAGCTTTAGTGACTAAAGCAAAGAGAAATCGCAAAGCAAGGCTTTGGATTACACTTCCATGCTTAATACCCTCACTCGAAGGCAATTTAGTTCAACAGGATACCTGCTGTGCAGACAGGCAAAGGGCCACACAAGCACGTATGGAGCGGAGGTCTGAGAGTAGAAGTGCACACGGCCATAGGAGGGAATGGTAACCTGCTACATATAAGGGATCATGCAAAGAAAAGGGCAAATAAGCAGAGCTGTAAAATAACAGAAAATAAAAAGAATTCATTAAAAAAATAATCTCACAAGAAATGGGAGATTCTGCCAGTAAGGAAGTTACCAATCTGAGAGGAATGTCTCATTTTCAGTTCAGCCTATTTTGGCATATTAGATTCTGGCTTCAGGAGAAAGATCAAGAAAAGCAGACAACGATTAATCTCTGAGTAAATGTGAAGAAACTTACCTATGTCCATCGTTAAACCCATATTTTGGTATGGCCAAGTAAAATGGAGTTTGACCACCCTCAAAGCCTAATCGGGGGCGATTTCCTCTTTGTCTTTCTCCTTTGTGACCTCGACCACACTTCCTACCTCCATATCTTCCACGGCCACGCCTTTTCTCCTTGAAAACAACCAATGATACATTTAGTCAACCACTCTGGAGATAAGTATCTATAAAACATAACATTTCAGAGTCAAACAACTGAGCAAAATGCTGATTCTTGAGGAAAAATTAACAATACCTCTTTTCTAAGGGAAAAATAGTCAGAAAAGTAGTTAATGTGATTTTTTTGCAGATCACAGCACTAGGCAAGTACCACAAATAGTCTGAAAGTTCACATGAACACATATTGCAACAAAAGGAATACTAGCATTTAATCCTACCTCTTACACTCTGAAAATTAGAGAATTTTCCTGGATTAACTATTGATATTTCCTGCTTTTTCATAAGAAAGTTGCTCAGTGCTCAGAAGTTTCCAAACACTGACAATAAAAAAAAAAAAAGAAAAAAGAATCAATTCTACTTCAAGGGGCAGTAGAACAGACTATATATGCCACGCACACATATAATTCTTTTCATGGACTCATACTTTCTACAGAGTCTGCAACTGTTGCAATTTCTACTGACTACAAATGAAAAGAGAAGACTGTATTGTAAACCTTTATTATTTTTTTAAATTAAGACTGTGATCCTAAGCTATTAGTTTCCTGAGCACTCTAAATCAGCATTGTAGCTATAAACAGCAGTTCAGAAATCTTCTTGCACTGACCTATTTGTATCAGCAGAAGCACTTGCACAGCTAAATGGTGAACAGGATCAGAGATAAGCAAAGGTAAAAGTTTTTTTTTTTTTTTAAATTTAAAATCCAGGTCAGTTGCACCATTCAGTATAATTCATAGGTACGCAAATATCCATAGGATTACAAAACAGGCAGTAAGCAAGGCTGGAAATGAGCAGCCGAGTGTGACTGCTATTAAATGTGCCAGCTCACTCTGACCTAACAAATAAAGCTTTCTGTGTAAGGTGACTTCATTTAACTCATACACTCAAGAATTTGCAGCACTAAGGCTCACTTTGAGTTCTTCCACACTTTATCAGGGATAAAAGAGCCACAAGCTTCGGAATCCTTACCGCTGTCCTGTACAGGGTTGAGTTCAGTGTTCGTCTCCAAGAGGGACAACCACACCTGTGCATCCTTTGATAGATCCATTTGGTCTTACAAAGTTTTTCCCATTTAAGCTAACATTCACTGGGGTGTGAATGCACGTGGAAGGAGCAATGCCATGTCACTAACTAGCCTCATATCTGCACAACACACAATTCACAAGTTTGCTATTTTCCATCGTGTTTCTCAACACGAATCAGTCAAGCTGGGAGACGTAAAGCAACACATCCTAAAGAGTATTTGTACTGCTTATAAGCTAACTTATGATCAAGTCATAACCACCGATGGATTAATGATATAAATAACTCATTATTAAAGAGACTACAGTAAGCCTCTTCAATGTCTCATTTTTTGTAATCAACACTCAGATAGCGAAACTTCAGGCACCCCTAATCCTACAAATCAATCTATGCGGTTAGACTACAGCACAAAATACTGAGTAAAACTCAGTTCTGAAAACTGCTCATTATTAGCCTAACACCACAAAGACATGAAATTTCACGTTTTCTGCTCTTTATTGTGTCTGTAAGTTTTTAAAAGTTATGGAACACTTGATGTGCACTGAAATATTAGTATAAAAGTCAGTCTAGACATACATCAGAAAAAAAATGCATTAACATATTTGAAACATCATCTAAGATGCACAATTTACCTGTATTAAAACTAAATAGTATAGAGTTCAAGTGCAGTTTTATGCTAGACTGGACTATTCCTCCCTTCAAAGGCAGTTGACTTGTCCCCAGCCCACACGCTATGCTTCTTTACTCACAGTGCCTCTTGGGCTGACACAAGCAGTTGTGTGGCTCCTCGTTGGACAGGTCAGGGAACTGAACTATACGAAAATTAATTTTTGTCTAACTAGTTTTCATCTGGTTTAGTTCCCTGCTCTAACTGCACAACCTCTAGTAGCAGTACAAAATAAAGAGCAGGTGTGAGCACCTGGAGGCAGAGGGAGGGGACAGCTAGCTCACCCTTTCTGGTAGTTGCCCATACACACACTAAATTACACAGTGACTTTAATTAACACAAATACACTGACAATATCAGGTCACAAATGGAATTTAATCAGAACACAGACCAGATTTTAGATTGTCAGAGGAGCCAATCAAAAATTTATCCTTTTTTTACTGCAACTTCTGTTTGTTAAGTCAAATCCTCTTTTACCTGTTTATTTGAGTACTTGACTAATGATAGAATAAGGTTGTCAGACACCAAAGGAAAAACACCAGAGAAACAGAGCTGAGGTCATGTGTACAAACTCTAACTGAAGGCAAAGAGTTAGCAGTAACACGGGGGAAAAAATGCTCATTTCCCAGATGGAGTTGCAAGTTACTTTCTAAAGACCCAGTGAGCATACAAAAATCTCTACTTTGAAGATTAAACAAAAAAAAAAAAAAAAAAAGTGTTTTCCTAAACCCAACAGCTACCTTGAAAAACAAAAAGTCCCGAGACCAAACACTGGCAGGAAAGCATCAGTTCTAGTAAACCTCAAGTTCAGATTATCTCAAAACTTCTGGATACTAACCCAGTGATTCCTGGGGCCAGGATTACTTTGAAAGACCTTAAGAATCACCACTCCAGTCCTGCACAGGGTTGATTCTTCCATCTCTGCCTGACCCTGGCCAAGCTGGGCATTCACAGCTCCAAGTGAAGTACCTTGACAGCAGGGGGAAACCCAAGAGCTGCAGGGGGGGGAAAAATTTCCATTCTCTTGTCTTGTCACAGGTATAAGGGGTTACAACTACGCTGCACTCACCAGCTCTACAGGCATCTGTAGGGAGCTTTGAGCGCTAACAGGGAAGTGCTGCTTGGCACTCCCTGTCAGTCCTCTATTCCTATAGCTTTAGTTCTTGAAACTCATCCCCCTGTTCACTGATATTTCCGCCAAACCAGGTGGGTTTCTTCCCAGTTTCTTCTCTTTACACCTCTATCACTTCACAAGGAGACAGCAAGCAGCAGTAACAAGAAGCACGGGCTGACATCATATTCCTTTTCTTTTAAGTCTTTCAACCTTCCCTTTTCATATGTATTATCCCATCCCATAAACACTTGGTATTCCATACTTTTTTACTGTTTCTGCTCATCCCCCAGTGATAGCCCTGGGGCTTAGCTAGGGCCACTCATCAGCCAGTTCTCTGTGGGGATGGCCACACACACTGCCTACAAGACATACAAAGGGCAAGAACACTGACACCCACTCCTCTGCCTTCCCACGCCTATTCTGGCAAAACCACTCTCCAGGGCCTGCCGCAGCCTCCTCATAGGCCTTCTAACAGCCCTCAAGCCAACGGCGACCCAGGGCCAGGCGTGCCCGCTGCCGATGCAGAGTCCTGTCGCCGGAGAGAAAGCATACCCACGACTCACCTAACAAGCTGCAGGAACTCACCCGCTTTTTGGAGCCTGGGCTGGGCCTTAGGTTAGCCAGACTGACCCTGGGCAGCGACCGCAACAGCTCCAGGGCCTTGGTCCCGCCATTCCCGCTCATGTCCGCTCACCTCCCAAGGGCGGCAGCGGCGCGCGCCTGGGCGAGCTGCTTTACGGCAGAACCGTAAACCGCGCCTCCCGCGCCTTCCCAACAGTGTCGCGCAGCCTACCCCGCCGGCGGGGCGGGAACACGCATTATTAATCGAGCCTTCCCTCGTAGCGGTGCTGCAGTACTTGATCACTTTTAATATTTTAATTTAAAAAGCGGACCTACTGGAAAATCGTGCAGCAGTTTCCATCGGTATATGGGTCTGGCGCAGGGGGTGCAGGCTGTAGGCTCAGCGGAGTGAGGAAGAGGGTGAGTTACGCTGTGGCGGAGATGTCACGGAGCGGAAAGGCCGGTTCCCGTTGAGAAAGTTTCCTGGTGTTTTTTAGGTGTAATGTCCCGCTTTTCAGTCCTGAAACGTCTTTTTCACCAAAACCTCCTTCCGTGTTGAACGTCTGCTTCGGATTACGTCTTGGAGAAAAAGTCACACAACGGCTCTGTCTATTCTGACAGTAAAGAAAGGTGAAATGGAAATTAGAAATTTGTGACTTTCAGCATTAAATCTGTACAGCTTCGACTCAGAGAATGGTTAGAGTTGGAAGGGACCTTAAAGATCATTGAGTTCCAACCCCC
>JAOXJM010000012.1:117151243-117164203 GCA_026413425.1 Tringa solitaria | reverse complement strand
CTCCCGCCCACCTGGCCCGGCGCCCGTCCCGCCTCCCCGCTTCTGGCCGGTGTCCCGCTGGCCGCCTCGTAGCCCGGTGTATGTGCGGCAACAACATGTCGGCGCCGCTCCCCGCCATCGTCCCGGCCGCCAGGAAGGCGACGGCTGCCGTGAGTGCGGGCGGGGAGGCGGGGGGTGAGACGCGAGCAGGCGCCGGCGGGCAAAGGGGGTCCGTTCTTGGCGGGGCGGCGGCCCCGCGTCCCGCTTTGTTCTCCGCTGCGGCCTCCGCCCCGGGCGGGGGGCGAGACGCCGCCGTCAGGCCCGGCTGAGAGCGGGCGCCTGCCCGGTATGAGGGGGAGCGGCGGGGCGGCGCGGCCCGGGCGGGTTGACAGGTCTGTCCCGTTATTTCTCCTGTCAGAGTCGGAGCGGGTTCCCCCTCCCCGGGCGGCTGGAGCGAGGCGCCGGGCAGGGGAAGGTCACGGGGGCCGGCGGCGCCGTGTGGCGGCGGAGGGCGGGGTGGGCCCGGTGATGGCGGCGGGGAGGGAGGCCCGGGGCGGGAAGCGAGGGGGCAGCCGGGCCGAGTTTTCTTCTGAGAAAGTCGTGTCGTGCTCCGGAGTGGGGTGTGATCTGGCGTGGGCGTCCGTGGTGTGCGGGGAAGGTGCGTTCACAGTTCAGTGATCTTACACCGCTATGTTGGGGTTTTATTTGTTTGGGTTTTATTATTAGTTTTTTTTTTTCTTTTCCCTTTAGGTCATTTTTCTTCACGGATTGGGAGATACCGGGTGTGTATTCTGACCTATTACAGACTTAACAATGATTATAGTTTCAAATGTAACGCTGTGAGTTTAAAGAAGTGAACAGTTAAAAGTTACTTAAGCTTCTTATTTTGCCCTTAGTTGACTGCGGTCCCTAACAACAGATGAAACTTCACACGTGCTGGTATGATGGTGATGGCTAATTATTTAAAATTTCCCAGCATAATTCCTCAAACACTTTTTCTTCTCTGTTTTCAATCACTTACCTAATTTGATCTGGATATGATCCAGATTGGAAAACAATGTCTGTAGGTTTCTGATCTTTCCCTTTCCCAAGAAGTGGGTTCTTGGTTAGTCCTGTGTTTGTCTAAATTTAGAGTTCTCTTTTTTCTGGACTTGTGGATTGCTGGTTTGTTTGTAGGTGCAGTTAGACCATGTCACATTTCACACTTAAGTATGTCACACTTACATTAAAATCTGTACTTGATTTACCTAAGCAAATGCCTAAGTAGTCATCTAATATCTACAGGATTCTCTCTGAAGTGTAGTCTTCAGAACCAAAAATAACCCAGCCAAACAAGCTGTGAAATAACCTGCTTGCCTTCTTCCTGTTATTTCCACCTTTGAGTAGAAATGGAAAGATAGGGAATTTCTGGATGGTGGTGTAGGTGTGGTGGAATGTTTCCATTTCAAGCTTGTGTGTGCTGAGATACAAGCATACCTTCAGTGAAGCCATTGAGTTAACAACTTAGGGGTATGTTGAAACTTTTTTTCTGGTAGGTGACTTTACAGGAATTGGCACTTAGAGGCTGAAAATAAGTAGCATGAATGCTTTCTCTATTGTGCTCCCTTTGGGGAAAAATTACGTAACTTTTTTTTTTAAGAACTCTGTTTTTGTTACCTGGAATTTGACTTTTCCTTCTAGATTGAAACAGGCAGTGTGTAATATATAAACTTTTTCTGAAGAACTAAGAAGAAAAGTTCACTATCAGAGTTCAACATGTGTAACCTGGATATTTAATAAGTGAAAAAGAGTCAAGTCCATGCACTTGGCAGTATTTCTACAAGTGGAGATGCTTGCTCTCATTTGTTGTGCTGACACACCACCTTGTTTGCATTGTCCCTCTTCCTTTCCATTGGTAGGAGGCAGCAGCTGAGGGAGCAGTGCTTCCTGCATCTTGGCACCAAACGTTCAGCAAGTGATTGCAGAATCTTTTGAGTCTTTGGAATCTGAGTCCTTGCAAATGGGGTCGATGTTGGTTTTGGCGAGTGGGGGAAAAAAAAGATTTTCTCTTTAAAATACATTGTGTTCCTTATACAAATGTGGTATTTCCATTTTGGTGACAAAGCTAATGCGCAGTCTTCAAGCTTGAAATGCACTGAGCGTACTGGAATGTGTGCATTAACAAGTCATAACACCTCTGTGGAAATACAGTGACTTAACTGTGTTTGTTCCTCTTGTCCTCTGCAGATCAGATTAGCTAAAACTGCCTTTGACATACTGCCATTTTTTTTCCCCAAAAAAACGTAGTAATGACCCAAAAAAGACGTGTCTGAAGAGCACTTTTAATTTCCCACAGTTTAAACTGACCTGTTCTACTTCACGTTAATTTTTAAATTGCTCACTTCAGTTTACCGTGTTTTTCTTTCTCTGAGAAGTGTCTAACAGAGGTTATGTTCTTTTTCTCTCTTAGCTCCTATATAAATGGCACTTAAAGATTGGTACATACTTGTCAAAATCTGAACCAAAGGTACAACATAGAGGATTGTTCTAAAGAGTCTGCATAAATGTATATACAATGTTGCTTTGCAAATGTGTCCAATTAATCATTATAGTTGGCTAAAAAGTGTACCCAAATTCTTTTTGAATTAGTTTCTTCTCAGTCGTATTTCCCCTGTAGATTCATATTTGGCTTTCTGCGGCAAATACTACACGAGTAATATCACCCACAATTTGTTAATTGCATATATAAAAGTATTGGTAGGAAATAGGCTGAGATACACAGTGTTTCAAATGTCTGTGCTATGCGTTTGAAACGTCTTTAACTTCAGGCAGCAGACCTTAACTTTTCAGGATGATGTTAAAACTAAACCAAACATGCTTTTATGGCTTGTCAGCTCTTGGTCTGATTAGTTCAGCTGTGTCACTGCTGAATTTGTTACAGGTGTTTTCTGCTTAGAATCAATTTTCCATTGTCTAGTTTAGTGAGTGAGTTAGGAGTACTGAATAATGAGGAAAAATCAGAAAATACAGGTACTGTTGAGTGTTCTGGAAAGCTAAGTGTGGGCACAGGCAGTGGTTCTGCACAGGTTCAGATTTGGGTCCAGCTTGGTTCATGTGTAGGTGAGAGAGTGAGTCTTTCAGAGCTGTTTATTTAAATTATGCTTTTCAGTTTCCTGGTTTATAGGAAGTTTGATAACTCATCTGCTGTGCAGATCTCACGGTGTTCTGTGCATTCATACGGCACGTGCTTGAGATTTAAAAAAACTACCTGCGGTGTGGAGTATTGTTCAGGACTGCCTGAGCCTGAGAGCATTCAAGCTGAGCTGAAGTTAATACATCTGACTGATTAGGTTGGCTTCATGTGGAGTCAGCTTAGGTGTCAGTTCCTTGCTCTCCCCCGTCAAGAAATTTGTTTTAGAAAAAGCAAAGTTGGCTGTGAAAGAAGCTGCTTTAACTCTATCGGAGCAGCAAAGCAGCCTCTGGACTAGGGCTGCCTGGAAGCAGGATACCCGTGTTCAGATGTTGTAGCACCCAAGTTAAAAAACCCAGGCAGATACAGAGCAGGCTTTGCCTAGAGCCAAACTGGTGTTTCTGCAGCTGTGTCCCAACTATGGTAGTCAAATTAGATGAAGTGTCCTTGATTGTATATACACAACAAATATTCAGAGAACCTTTTAAGTTTAGTACTGTGCTCATAGCATACTGCAGTTGATGTAAAAATTTTCTGGAAATGTGTTTATATTGATGTAATTCAGCATATTTCATGCTTGCTCTATGCTGTTGCGCCAACATAGAAATAAGAGCTAAGCCAAAATATAAATGCCATTTAAAATGTTTTTTGTTAACAGGCATGGATGGTCAGAAGCGCTTGCAGGTATCAAAAGCCCCCATGTAAAATATATTTGCCCACATGCGTAAGTTTGTAACTTTTCTTGGTTTACATTTTTGTGTAGAATTACTTATTAAGACACTTGCACAGACTATGAAGTGGGATTTATGTGTCTCTGCACTGTGCTAAACTATGCTGTTAAATATTTCCTTATTTTTTAGGAGCTGCTCTGTGATTTACTTATGACAAAACTGCATTTTTATTAGAATTTTGCCTTTATTACTAATTTAGACTGCAAATGTATTTGGCAAGTTTTATGTGCAAACTTAGATTTTTTTTGGACTTTGTTTTCACTGGATTGAGTTGTTTGTTGCCTTTTTTCCCCCAACAGTCATTTGTTAAAAGCCGGTCTTAACAAGGAGTTTTATTTTTATTGTATTTTACTGGCCATTAAATATACTTTGTATTAGGTACATGTACTTCTTAAACTCAGGTGCATGTATAGTAGGTGAAATTTCCCTGTTACCTACAGCAAGGTTCAAAGATTCACAGGGTATTTGTATTTTCAGCAAATAGTGCAATTTGAGCTGATTTTGTGCAATTTGAGAAGTGAAATACTTCTGAGCAGGGTCAGGAGTCAGTAAATAAAGCATTAAGATCTATCCAGTGTTTGCTTAATGATAGAAAAACTAATTAAGTGTAATCTTAGTTTATTTTAACAAAAAATTCAGATTGTGTTTTGCTCCAGCGGTCTTGGGAGACGTGGAGCAGGGATGATAGGGAGATAAGTAAGCGATGCTTTGGTGTATTACTGGTTACTGGGCTGTGATTTATTTATTTATTTTACCACATGGCCACGCTTTGCTGAGCCGTTCGAAAAGAGCTTAGCAATATCTGCTGTTCTTTTTGCTTACCCTTTGTCCTCTTTCAGTCTTTTGCCTCAGAATTTATGTTCCTCAATGCCAGTAGATTAAATTTATCGCCAGATGTGATCCGTGGCTTGATCCATTGAGGTTGCCTCAGCGTAAGGCCGGGAATGAGTCCTGCGATGAAGGCAGGTGCTGCTTAAGCAGGCTCTGCTGTTGGGAGAAACACGGGGGGCCAGACTGGTGTCCCCCACTATGCTGCATTTGGCTGCTTCCTTGGGTTTGCAGATGCTGCTGTGTAAGGTGCCTTCATCCACTGGGCATGTGTATAGAACTGTGATAAATGACTGTTACTGAGAAGCAACTAAATGAGCTATGTGTGTGTGATACATATATTTCTCATATGTATACGCTATGTATGCAGACACACATATTCACATATATTTTTACATAAAGCAGCCGCTAATGTTTTACTCGTTCTCCACAGAGAATGGTAATTCAGCTCTGAACATTAAATGTGTTTGGGTTGGCAGGTTTCGAGAGAGATTGCTCGAAGAGGTGCTACAAAGTAGCTTATGTTAATTATGGTTTAAAAATAAGACAGAATTAAGGGTATGTAATTTCATGACATAATTGCATCTGCATTATTAAATTTCAGTATATATCTTATGTCAGTGTTGTTCATTCTCATTTCTAGGCCAGTTATGCCTGTTTCTTTGAACATGAACATGGCTATGCCATCATGGTAAGTATCTGCTCAATTACAGATTATTCTAATCAAAAGATATCTGAGGGTTTGAACTCATTGTTCGTAATTAAAAATCACGAACAACCTGAATGGCTAGTTTTAACTGGATGTAAGTATAAAAACTTTTTTGCTTTAGTTCTGGTCTTCTAAAAAGACTCTCACAGGTATGCTCTAACTCCTTTTGTACTGAGGTAATGGTTATTCTTTAGGGCTAATCTGTATGTCTTAAAATACAAACCATGCTTTATTTTACAAGTATGGTCTATAGTGTGTATTGTTTATGAATTTATAGTCAGTAGCAGTAGAGACTTGGGAGTGGAGCAGTTATGTGTTGTAATTGCTACTAGTGAGTAATATTTGATAGGTCAGTAGAATATCTAGAAACTGCTCTTTAGAACATCTGATCTGAATCAAAAGCAAGAAAAATTGGGGTAGATTTCAGTGGTCTTAAACCTGTCCTCTGAAGATTTTTTTTTTTTTCTCCTCAAGTGACTTGTGTGTGTTTTTCCTATATTTCTTCAAACAGTATTTTAATATTGTTTGTGCAGCTGATAAGTTGAAATTCCTGCTGATATTTTTGGAGCAAATATCAAACTGAGCTGCTTAAGCTGCAGTAAATTACAGAAGATAGCAAAACTCAGAAAAGCTTTTTTGACTAGATCTACCCTTTTAGCTGCATGCACAGATTGTCCATGATTTCTTATAAACTATGGGTGGTTGGTACTAACTCATACGTCAGCTAACATTATTGTCTGGAAAATATCCCAATTTTATTATTTGTGTTTTAAGGAAGTGGAATGGATGCTCTAATGAGTAATGCTCTTGTTGATATTTTTGTAAGGTTTGATATCATTGGACTTTCTCCAGATTCACAAGAAGATGAAGCTGGGATCAAGCAGGCAGCAGAGAATGGTATGCTAAGGAATACTTTGTATGTCTTAAAAGTACTTCCGTGTATGCCTAAAAATGAATTATCAGTCTGAAACATATTTTCCAAAGACAAAATTGTTAGGGACAGTAATATGTATATATGGTATTATTGCTGATCAAAGTTTACCTAAGGGCGTAGTTTGTTTTGTGTTTTGGTTGTGGTTTTTTTTTTAAATTTCATGACTATGTAGAGTAATTCACCAGTACAAACACTTCTTACTCTCAAATATGAAAGGTACATGGGAGCCAGTGTACTTGTTTGGGGGTTTTTTTGTGGATTTTTTTTTCGTTTGTTTTTCTAAGAGCTTCTGGGTAGCATGGCAGGTTACAGCTGCACAAGCATCCGTTTGTAATGCTGGATAGTTAGAAGAGGATACTGCCTTCCTGACAGTGGGGCTTTTGCGAGACTTAGTTGCGTGTTTTTCTCTTTGGAAATGAAATGGTGACATTGGAATTTCTGATCATGCTCAGATCTTTTGATACTTTTTAATGTATAGCAGATTAGATTTTCCTTTTGCTAGCTTTCTGTTGTCATTGCGGGGAAGGTCTCTATCCTCTTCTAAACTTTCTACAGAATTGAGTGGTTTTTAACTACTAGCCTTTATTTATATTGCAGTTAAAGCACTGATAGATCAAGAAGTAAAAAATGGAATTCCTTCTAATCGAATTATTCTGGGAGGCTTTTCTCAGGTACGGTGTCATTGGAAAGAACTATATCTTTTTCTAGGGAAGTAACATAGCTTTCCTATGGTGGGAAATCCAGACACTTGACTGGAACAGAGATGATGTAAGACGCTTCTAAAATTTTAAGGTGTCAGCTTTCCTTTGCCTTAACAAATTAAGTCTTCCAGTTTAATGCAAATAATTACTATGTACTGGGAAATGACCATGCATGTAGAAAAAAGGTACTAAAATTAATAGTCTGTGTAAAGTCTTTATGGACGTAACTTACATAGCTTTACTTAAAAATCTTGCTAGCATTTTTAATTTAACTTTAATTTGGTAGATATTTGATGCTCTGGATTTATTTGGGAAATTCTTCCCTTCATACTTGTAAGACATCCGTGGTAGGTAAGTTAATTGATTGATTAGTCCATACATCAACTCACCAGTCTGCATACAAGTAAATTAAAATATTGAAGTAGTGATAATACTGTCATGAGTGATGGTGCTTTATTTCATGTTAGTTCCTGTTTTTTTATTTTCTTGCAGCTGTTAGTCATGTTTTACTTCTGAATTGATCACATGGACTTTGCGGGGGAGGGAAAGCAATATAAATGTTGTGCAGGAATACTGTTTTGAGTGTTGGTTGTAAGGAAGAAGAGGTTGGAATAGAAAAAGACCTTTAAAGGAGAAACCAGAGATCTTGAAACAAGCATTAGGAGGAGCATTGCTATCACCATTCTAATACTTCTATCTCTGTATCTCAGGGAGGTGCTTTATCGTTGTATACAGCTCTTACGACACACCAAAAATTAGCAGGTGTTGTAGCCCTCAGCTGTTGGCTTCCCCTACGGGCTTCTTTTCCTCAGGTATTTATGTTTCTTTCCTAAGCTAATTTGCACTTGGGGAACGAGTATATCTGAAGATTGTACCTTGTGCAGGAATTAAGGGCCATTGTTCTTGCTGAATATTGACTGGTGTTCCATAACTCAAAAGTTTTTAAAATAGTGCCTGGGAGTTTTAGAGTTTGGCAAGTAGGGAAAATGAGGAGATACTCAGTAGCTGTCTCTGCTTGAAATGACACTTCTGGGAAACTTAAAGGATACAGCAAATTTTCTTTGAAGATGAATTTCTTTTTGCCATTTGTTCCATCTGCAAGGCACTATCTTATTAGAGACTAGATATTTAAACAAAGTATAATTTTTTTTCACTTGGCCAGAAGTCCTGTTATTCTGTTCTGAAATTGGTGCCAGAATTTTATTTGCAGGTTTCTGAACTTAATGTGTTGTGAAGCACAGAGCTTACTTCATAAGGAACTTGCAGATTATAGAATGTGGGTTTTTTTTCTTCAGGATTCAATTTACTTGTCATGCCACAGAGCACAGTGGCACGGGGTTATTTTATCTCGAAGGTGTTAACCTTACCTCCACTTGCTGTCTCTTTCTTCTCTTCTCCCCTCAAATTCTGCCCCCTAACAGGGCCCTATCAGTGGTGTCAACAAGGATATTGCTGTTCTTCAGTGCCATGGGGACTGTGACCCATTGGTTCCTTTAATGTTTGGTTCTCTCACTGTTGAGAAGCTAAAGAGTATGATAAATCCAGCCAACGTAACCTTCAGGACTTACTCTGGCATGATGCATAGTTCATGTGTTGAGGTAAGTTTCTTCACAGACAATGTTTTAGCTGGGTATGGTTAATTTTTTTTTCCCTCAAAACAATATGTATTGAGTGGGGAGAGGTTTGGGTTGTTGTTTTTTTTTGTGTGGTTTGTTTTGCTGTTTAGTTTTTTGGGTTTTTTTTAATAACAAGTGCTTGATGCTACCAGCTTATTTTAGTGAGTAACTGAATGCCTGGCTGAAAAAGCATCCAAGGCAAAAGCTTATGTGACTAGTGGGAACTTCCTCATAAGATTGTATTTTTGGGACTAGGCTAGTTGGTCTGGAAAATACTTCTTCTCCTAATTTTTATTATTTGCATACTAAAAAACAAAAACAAAAACCAAACCATAACTGAATTGGAAGGCAGATTCTCACAGCATAAATCCAACTTGGTATTTTGGAGAGAAGAATCCTGTTAGTTCTGTGGTTGGAGGCATTGAAGGATCAGGGAGGGAGGGTTGACCCTACAGAAGACACAGCCTCAGAACCTATATTTATGGTTCTGGCTCAGCAAGCAGCTGAGCTGATGTCATGGCTTGCTGTTGCCAGAAAGGGGTAGACTACTTCCCTCTGCTCGTGACCCTGTGGCCCTCTTTTCCTTCCAACCAACTTCCTTCCAGACCAACTCTGGAGCTGATCAGAAACTTCTTTGAACCATTTGAACTTACGAACATGGCAAAACCTTCAGCTTTCGCAGCCGTAGTGAGTTGAAGCATCAGAGCTCACACAAAGTAAATGGTAGGAACAAGGAACAGATCTGCACTTTGTCAGCAGCAGTAACTTTTGTTAATTTGGATTGCTGCATCTTGTCGGAACTGTACCTTTGGACAGCTTCTTTGGGACATTTACACAGGTGTATTGTGTTTAGGCAGTAATAGCAATGAAATATATTAATAATGTGCTCTTTCTTACCAAAAAAAAAAGAGTTAAAATTCAATTATTTTAACATGGATTGGTTTCCCTGTCTAGTTTGCTATATTGCTTTTCCTTAGAGGAGGAGCTGCTGGCTTTTCACACTGCTGCTAACTTGCAAAAGTTTAAAGTGTACAGAAAGCTACGGTCTTAGCGACATTCAAATCCTCTCCATGCTCAGCCTGGTGCTATTTAGATAATCTGATTATTAGTATGTAGCTTGCCTGCTCAACTTCAGAGAGGGGGGGGAAAAAAAGGTAGTCTTTGCTGATTTTCTTGTACTTTAGCCACTTCTGAGTGCATAGTGCCTTGAAGAGTTATCGGCCTTGACTTGTGTGCAAAGTAGTATGATTTTCTCAAGTAACTATTAGTCAATATTTGTAGCCCAGCTGCTCATTATAACTGAGATGTTGAAACATGATTCGGTGTAGCCGAATGTGTATCAGTAGGGAACTTCAACTAATATATACTTTTATCTTTAAACAGGAGATGACGGATGTAAAACAGTTCATAGACAAACATCTACCTCCCGTAGACTGAAACGATATGTGAGAAGCCTTCTATATAAATGCACCAGCATCAACTGTGGTAGAGTGTTAATCTTTTTCGTATGCCTGATAGGAAGCATTATTTCTATACCTGCAGTGTTACTACTGTGTTGCAAATTTATACTTAGGGTGAGGATTAAATAATATACGTGTACAGGAAACGATAATCTTTTTAGTATTAATCATCCACTGGTGGAACTATATGAATGAGGCAGCTAGGTAACAATCACAGAATGTAACCTAAGCATACTGCTTTAAGACATCTGATGGTTTTTTTTTGATTGCAGAATTTTGAACTATTTGTACAAGTAATTAAAAACTAAATTTAAGTGAACGATGTAAATGTGACCAGTTTAGTTATACTTGAGACACGGTTTGTTCTTCATATTCATTGAAAACATATCAAAACATTTCCTTTATGTAATGGATGCATAAAGTACACCACATGTAACATAGTGGGCATATGATGGTAGAAAAAGTGTTACCAAGCTTTAAATATTAAATGTTTATTGTTACTCCAGGTAAGGAGGGTTGTTCTTCTAGAATGGCTGGAAGTCAGTGAAGATATTTCTTATATTGAAACCACCTCAATTTTTAACTTTTTTCATATAAGTAGATATTGTGGAAATTCTAAAGGGATTCATTCCTTGTTAGGCTGTAATTTGGTGTTCATTGTCTTTGTGTATTTTTATTTTTTATTAATGTAAACTCACATTAAATGCTGACTTGGAACAGAATTCTGAAGAACTGCATAGAATTAATTTGAGTTTCATTTAAAAATGCCTGTTTTCATACTGAATATTCATCTTGTGCTTTAGTCTTTGTAACTTTCATTTGTGTAGAAATGTTGATGTATTTCACATGAGCAATTCCAGCATATAGTTTTGATTTTTTCTGTCTGCTTTGGTGTAACTAACTGAAAACAGCACAGCTGTATAGTTTTGTGTATCGTTGAACTCTTGTCTGTAACGGAGACATTAACTAATTTGAATTTTCTTTAATAGAAATATAAATTCAGTTGGGATATAACTTTAAATTGATACTATCTACTACTTTCGTTTATTGCATGTTAAGACTTGAGTTTTTTCTGAAAAAGAACAGATAATTTTATTTTCAAGTAAATCATTCTACATTTTGCTAGATCAGTATAGCCTAGGAATATGAAGATCCACTATGGGAAAAAAATAAATCTGCAAGGTACAGAATATCTCTTCTTTCAGAAGCTTAAAATTCTAGAATGCACTGGGTTACAGAAATTGATGCACACTCAAGAGATTTTTGCAATTAAGAGCCATAATTTACTTCTGGGAGCCGCTGTTCTTCTGTACAGTTTGGAGGCTGTCACCACACTAGGAATGTTTAAAAATACACTACAGTTTTCAGTATATAATACACTGTATAACAATATTCTTAACTGTAATATATTTCTAAGCAAGGAATATTCCTATTTTGGATGCATCTGTCATGTCAACATTGTACTTCATAACTGCATTTAAGGTACCTTCTCCTCTTCCAGTTTAATCCAGTGGTCCTCTTTCAGTATATATGGATTTATGTCTGAGGCATCTGCCAGTACAAATGCATAAATGGGGAATTACACTTTTTTATCCCTTTTTTAACACAACTGCTGCCAGAAATCTGACTTATTCACCTAGTGTGAATTCTCAGTTTTCAGTGCTTTTTTTTCATATGTATTGCACTTCATTTTTAGGAAGCTGTTTTTCTTTTCTAATCCACTTTGCTCTGGATTATTAAACAACTCTTAATATGTAGAAGTGAAATGGATTTTTTTTCTAAATGGTACTGAAACACTTTTAGATATTCCATCTGTGTGGTTGAGAGGGCATGCCTATTAACTTTGAATTAGTCTTTTCCCTCAGTCACTCTGTTCTATGGATCTGCCGATTTGTCTTCCAGTTAATTTAGTTCACAGAAGAAACCATAATATTCTTATTGTAGTTGTGCCAAAGTTGTATTCAGAAAACAGTATGTCCTAGCTTGGAGTCATTCCCAAATTGCATTAGCTAATTTTGCAGTCCTGCGGAATTGCACACTTGGTAAGCAAACTATGTGCTATTTCTTCTAGTTTTTAGATTTGTCCTTGTTCCCCTGTTGTCTAAGTAATTCCCTAAATATTGGCATGTTTCCAAAGTTTGCCACAAATTTCTATTTTTTCCTTTATTAGTTTCTTACTCTGTAAATTGTTTGATAATGCTGGCTAGCCGTCTTGTTCAACTTCTGATTGACTCTGTGCTCATTTCATATATTCTTTCTTCTGTTAGAATGAGTTTAAAAATTATTTCTAAAATGTTAAAATGAGAACCGTCCTAGCTTTATTCTGTGTTATCTTCATAACGCTTTCTTCAGTTTGGTGAACTGTGTTCACAGTTTGTCATTGGTTTCATTTGACATGTTTTAATCCAAGTCAGCTTCAACTGTCGACTCCACGATGCTTTCAGATGTTGTTATAGAAATGGTTTATGTGCTGACTTTGTTCAAATATTCAGCTATCATAACAAGATTTTTTTTTTCATACTGTTGTTTTGCCGCTTGCTTTTTCTACAAAGAGCTGTGTCACCAAAGTAAATGTAAGTTAATTTCTGTATTCCAGAAAGAATTCTTCACCTCAAGTTTGTGGGGTTTTTTTTTGTTTGGGTTTTTTTTGGGGGGGGTTTGTTTTTGTTTTTTGCAAGGGTATATGTGTATGTTGGCATTGGGGGCTGTTAAAGAGCCCAAAAGCTAAAGTAAACTTCAGGGATGTATTTGAAGCCTCTCCTGTCTCCTCCCATATGACAGTGTGTACCTTGAGTCTTTTGTAACTTCCCAGCTGGTTGGAAAGCTGTGTGCA
>JAOXJM010000012.1:117121898-117139844 GCA_026413425.1 Tringa solitaria | reverse complement strand
TCATAAGACTTACTCTCCAGACCCCTCACCAGCTTCATTGCCCTTCTCTGGACCCTCTCCAGCCCCTCAATGTCTTTTTTTGTGGTGAGGGACCCAAAACTGGACACGGTACTGGACGTGGGGCTTTGTCGTTCATTTTGTTTTGGCTAAGAAAATTTTCTTGATTTTGGTTTGTTGCAGTGAAGATAATTAACTTGCTTTACTTGGATCTGTGTTTGCATGGAAGAAATTACACTTATGGCTGTTTAGAGAGAGAAATGGTTTAGTGCTCAAGTTAGCACCTGAAAACAGATTGACATTTCCCAGTCTTGCATCATTGCTGCTAAAATTCTACGGTTAAAATTGGAGAAGTATTGTATATCATGAATAAGACTTTTTGCTATGATGGCAAAATAGCAAACCTTTTGTTTTATAAATAAGGCTGAAGCAGATGTTTGATAGTGTCCAAAGCTGTAGCTGCTTGGATGTGACACACAAGTTCCACTTTCATCTTTCTCAGCCTCTTGGTGGTTATTTTATGTGCTATCTTTAGTGGTTAAGTTGTAAGACCTGCAGATGCAGCAGGAGATTACAAGTTTCATTGCAACAGGTGTCATATTAGAAGTTGATTAGGGAGAATTTAAAAATAAAGATGAGCAAAAAGCATGTTAAAGTAAACAAAATATGATGAGCTTAGAGGTAAGGAAAGAGAATCAAAGTCCAAAGATCTGCAAGATGGAAATTTTTTGGGATTTATTTCCAAACTCCAAGAATTCAAAAAAAAAGAAAAAATGGGAAGGTGATATGCTTACCCTGGATAGAGTAACTTCTTGTATGTGAAGGCTGTTGTCTTCTTGGGGTTTATAGCTCACAGGTTCAGAACCATACATGCTTGATTAACAGCAAAACCTCTCAACCTTTAGGAGGTAGCTATAGTCTGGCAACCCACGTGTAAGGTAAGAAGTGGATGGTGCAGAACTTTGTTTAAGTATAGGCAGTAAATCATTGAGGATATAGACATTAAATTATGGAGCTCACATTTATGGTGGTGGTTTTTTTTTATATTCAGGTAAGGCCAACATTACCAGGGTATGACTCGTCAGTCAGAGTAGCTGTGTATAGAGTTTATTAATGCCTAACAGTACAATCTCTGAAATCAACTTGTCTATCTAGAAAGTTGCTGCTTACACAGGATTAGTTTGTGCCTTTCCTTATGGTCTTAGCAGGGGAAAAGGAAAAAAAAAGTACAACCCATGACAGCTGAGTAATAAATGAGTGCCTTAGCTGAGGTGTTGTAGCATGTTAGGATGGGCTCTGGCTTCTGGTTTGGAACATGTTGCTTGGCAAGTCTCGTATAGGTTGAAGACCTAGTATTGTCTGCACTCATCTATGCATCCTAATCTATGTATTTTGCTGAATTAATATTTAAACGTAATAGTTGAAAATAAGGCTTGGAAGCAAGTCTTGCTCGGTTTTCTTATTTGGGCATTTGTTGGTAGACACGCTCTGATGGGGAAGCTGTACCTTAAACTAATAAAATAGTGTAATCTGATCACAGTTTTTAAACCAGTAAACTTTTCTGGCTTTTGCACATGACTGCAAATACAGTTAAGAATGTTGGCTATATATGTTTTATATGTATAGTTATATGTGTGTGTATATATATGCATTATTGATGGACTATGCAGAGCTTCTGAATTCCAAGTTCTTGTGCTAAAACAGGTGAGGTTGTTCTGGACTTGTTTCTGATGCTGTTAAGTGAAGTACCCTTGAAGCTGTTTTCTTGAGGATGTGTGTTGGTTAAGTAGTAATTGACAGAATGCTTTAACTGGCATTTCCTTATATGGGATAAAACTTACCTAGTCTTTGAGTGAATACTTTGTTTTTTGTGTTAAGGCCTGTTAATACTTAGAGTTTGTGAAGCAGAACATTCCTTATCCTATAGATGGTCTGAGGATAGATTGAGAACTGATGGTTTGAATCCAATCTGGGACCTTGAAGGCAGATAAGAGTACATGGTTGATATTATATTTAAAGTACCTGATTGATACTAATTTTTTTCTTTTTTTTTCTTTCTTTTTTGGCAGGCTGGAGCTCTTGATTTATTGAAAGAGCTTAAGAATATTCCCATGACCCTTGAGTTGTTACAGGTATGATTTTTCTTACTGTTGTTGCAAATATTAACTCCGTAATGATGAAGGTGAAGCCAGCAAATTTGGAAGAAGGTTGCACCATTAAAGTAGTTTCTGATGTAGAAACTCCTTGGAAGAATCAGTGTTGTTACAAGGTAGCTAGTTGTATTTCACCCTGATCTGGGGGACTTATCTTAAAGTGTTTTCTTCCAGGTGCAAGCTCTTAAAGCTTACCTTTCTGTTTAAGTTGAAAATAGTAAATTTTGTCACGGACAAAGGGGAAGAGCTGTTACGAATTTACCTTACATATAATCTGAGGTTCTTGCTAACACAAATATGATGTGTTTCCTTCCTACTGAAGGAGAATGCACCCGATTACAGCTGATACCTTCTTTTCTTGCATAGTTAGTTCTGGTTTTGAATTGTAAGTGAGAAGATGCATAGCTCATACCTTGAGGCAAGTTGTATTTGATGGTTTTCTTCCCCTCCCAACTCTGAGTAGTGTATTTCTTAAGGTAATTATACTACTACTCCCCTTTTGTTCCCCTGGGCAGAAGTGATGGTGTGCTACAATCTCTCTCACCCTCATTTTGCTTATATCTGCATCTCTAACATAGTATCTTATATATTATTTATAAATTCTTTTTAAAAGTAACTCAGTAAACTTTATTTGCATGTCAAGTTTCAAATTTTTGAAAACTTCCAAATGGCAGAGGTAAATGTAAGACCTCAGTTGCTGTGGCTGCCACTTAAATTGGAAGAGACTGAAAAGTCACTTTTTTCCAAGTGACAGTGAATTGTCACAGATACAGAATTAGCTATAAAGTTCAAACCTTAAGTCAGCAGCAATGCTAGTCTTGACATATGGATCCTGTGTATTTACAGAATATACTTAGTACGTTATTACTAATACTGCTTGTGACAGAAAATAGGAATTTGAAAGTGTCACCTTCATGCATGAATGAGCATGGCTGATGCCACGCTGCAACCTTCTCCTGTGTCCAACCTCCTTCCTTAAAAAAAACCCAAAGCAAAGGCCCAGTGAAAAAAAAAACCTCAAGCCCAACTCAAAACAACAAAAAACCACAGAAAACCCCCTCTCATTATTTTGAGTTTCTTTGTGCAGGTCTTAATGCAAAGTATTTGTGTAATAATATTTTTTTTGCCTTTGGAATGAAAAATCTCTCTGCAAGTGCTCTGGAAATTCTGTAAATGCTGCTGTGCAAACCTGTTCTGCTTAGTGTGAAGAATGAGACTAGAAGGACAAGCTTTAGACAGAACAGCAGAACAATTTTTGCCCTTGAACCATGAGGATCTGAAGAATGTACATTCTTTTTTCAGATGCAATGAAAACCTTAGTAATGTTATCAACAGAGGAGGACTCTTAATCTTGCTAAGTACAAACAAGCTCAACTGTCTGCCTTTTCAGGCATTTGTGCAACCCTGTATAAATTAAGTCAGGGTCACATTACTTCTATCCAGTTTTCTATCCTACTTGAAGGAAGCATATTTCTTTCCATCAATATCACAGGTAACTTTTTAGAGTGAAACAATGTTTGCAGTAAAAGATTGTTTTTAATCTGTGTTGGTGTGGGCACTGTGTGAGTTTGTACAGATTTCTCTGTGCATAGAGGAGGTCTAAAGGGATCAGGTATTTTAGTGTGCTTTTGGGTAGTAGATTGTCTGTAGGTTAGTTAAGAAGTTTTTCTTAAGTATCCACTACTCTGCTCAGAACAGTTCGGCTGCTTAAGATTGCATTTAGCAACACGCTTAGACTCAAATTTACACTACTTTTTGTTGAGACTTTTATAAATATTTATAATATGTAATATTTATAAATATGTAAATTTTCTATGTTAGTCTCCCAAATTTGCTTAAGCAATGGAGGACTTGGAGCAACAGCTGAAATGCAGAGTAATAGCGTGCATCGCTCTGGTGGTGGATCATTAGTGCGCTGATGTCAAGAAGGGTGATGATGATGAGAAAGTGGGAGTGCTGCCTTCCTCTTTGTAGACTGAGATACCCATTGAACGTGTCTGGACTGATGAAATACAGGACACAAGTGAAAAGCGTATTTCCACACCCATTTTTAGGCAGTTCTGAAAGCTGGCTACATGGAGAAAAGCACTGCGAACTGATACGATGGTTTCATTATTCCTGTGTAATAAGAGAAGTGATGATTTTTCCTGTAACACGACTTGCTTCATTCTGAGCTGGGGAGCTGGGGAGGTCCTCTCAACAATTCGCAGGTGTGTGGAACAGGAAGAAGGTGCACATCAGTAGTCTGGACCTGTGCTTGCCTCTTGTGTCTTTCTTGCCTGATTTTTTTTTTGTTAGGGAGAGATGGAGCAGTTACAGACAATAGTACGACTGTCTCCTATCCAGCGAGTTTTACGGAAGCCAGCTGATCCTTCCTCAGCGAGGCAGGGAGCCAGTGATTTATCTTCCTCACACGTGATTTATCCAGCGGTCAGAGCTGCAAATGTATTTAGCAGCCACACGGTATTAAAGGCGTCGTGTCGCTGGTGCTAATTGTGGGTAACGTGCAGCTGGACAGTGAGACAGACAGACCGTCTTTATTTTCACAAACTGGTTTTACTGGAAGTTGCACACACGTATGCAGAACTAGGCTGTGAGGTACAGTCCTTATTAATGACTGCTCAGCAGTTCATTGGCGAGCTGGGGAGACCTGAGAACCTGGAGGTGGTTGTTCTTCAGGGGCTGATTTGGCTCTGCTTTGGTCTGGGCGTTCACCAGTTCTCTGTCCTTGTACTCTGTTACAATTTAAAGTTAGTGGCACATCTGCTTGCTTCAGTGGTTGCTCTTTTTCCCCGAGTACGTTCCTTATGTTGTCTCATTTGGTCTGATTTAGAGGAGAATAGCTGCCACCGTAGGCTTTGTGTTGGGTTGAGTCATAGGTAACTCATGCTACCTGTTGCTCAGACCAACTGAAGGCTGCTTGGCCTCCAGCTTGAGTGCTCCAGGGGTGAAAACAGCTGTCTTAAGCCATCTCTGATGCTCTTGACTCTCGGAAAGCAGATGAAAAGGGCTCTAGAACTTGAAGTGGGGAAGAATAATCCGTTAAAAAATGCATTTTGGACAGGCTGAGGAAGGTTTTAGTGTACCTGCACATGTATAAACTGGCACAGGGATAAAGCCATTCCACAGGTTACACTGGTTTAGGCAAAAAAACCCCAGAGTTTTACGCTTGAAGTGGCGCTCACAAGAACAGCTCTGTAGGCTGGAAGATACAGGAAATTTCAAATGCTGACATTAAAGCACAGGTATTTTGAGAACGTAACACTGATCTTGTGATTACCTGTGTCTGTTTGCAGGCGAATAAACTTGTAGATCATTCCTTCCCCCCTCTTTAAGCAAGGCCAGATCAAGTGCTCTGTAAAAGCAAAGAAATGGACATTTATGTCCTGCCTTAAGAAAGCTAGCAATTTAGAGAGTTATCATAATATATTTCTTTCTTGTGATCAGATGAAGAAATTAATTTGTCCAGTTAATTTGGAGATTTACTAGAGTTTTTGAGTTTTACTTACCTAAGTAAGTAAAGTAAATTGGCGTCTTCCTTTTTTGATGATGAGGATTGGCCATGGTTATGCCTCCTTATCAGTGGAGGGCTATTTTTTTTTTGTAGGTGTATTTTTCTCATTCAGGTATGATGAGTATTGTATGGATTCCCAAGCACTGGTTATTCTTTCTTTAACATAAAGAGTTAACCTAACTCTTTAATATAAAGAGTATGTGTTTAACATGTCAGGAGAGTTGGCTGTTAGTCAAAGTGAGCAGAGTCCACCTTGAAACACTTTAGTTACAGGTGAGTAACCATCTGTTTTCTTTAATCCAAAATACATGTTTAGAGCAGTTGCTGAGATTGTTTGATGTGTTTCCTTTGCTGAAATAGCTACAGAGTATTTCAGTATGTTTCCACTCATTTAGCACATCCTCGGTGCCCCAAAAACTGTTGTGTGGGTTGTAAGGGGTAATTTACAGGAACAAATCATTTCCATTTTTAGTGAGCCACAAAGATTTACATTTTCTTTTAAAGAAGAAGGAGATTTATGATGAACTCCTGCAAAAGTAAGTAGAATAGATTATACTGAGTCGTGTAAATAGTAAATGCAACAAAACTGAACATCTTAAGAACAATTAAAAAAATTTAGTCCTCAATCAAAATATGAAATGATAATAAAATACTTATTTGTATTGCTAAATGCTTTTCTTCTCTGATGGAACTGAAGGTGTGGAAATGTTCTTCTTGTTAGAGTAACACAGTAGTCAAAAGTCTTCCCGAATGAAACTTCAGTTGCTGTTGAGCTAAATTTATGTCCTCATCTTCTAAGAGTGGGTTGTAAATTGATCTCCTCTTCACTCTGTAGGTGGCAGCAGTGCCAAAGGTTTAAAGCCTGTCACTGTCTTGGCCTTTTGAGAGAGGTAGGCCAGTCTAAAAGCAGAATCCTCTCTGCTTAAGATTTTAAAGAATCTCAGTATTGCCAAAATTATTAGGAACCTAAAACGTGGTACTAACAACTGATATAGCAGCTTCTTCCACAGCCACTAAATGGCAATTCTAAGAGCATGAAATCATTAAAGCCATTGGCAAGCTCCTGATGATGCCAAAATATAAATACAGTCATTGCTTCACAGAAAAATAAGGTTTTGAAGCTAGAACCTTTGCTAAAAATTGTATATAACACTAAGATGTATATATGGTTTTCATGTTTTTAGATGTTTTGAATGTTGTACTTAGTCGGTAAGTGGCTCTGCAGAGCTTTTTGAAAAGGTTTGGAATGAAAATCTTCTGATTGACTCCCCTTAATCCTCGTCCATCGTGTGTCACGTGTCCCATCCCCCCCTTCTACCTCAAACTTCTCTGATGGAGAAATATGGTAATACTGTTGTATTTCTTTTTAAAATGTCTGTGTTAAAATAAGTTTTGTAAAGGCTTGTACCATTTCATTTTGATAGTCTTAAAAGAAAAAACCCACAAAAAGAAAGGAAAAAAAATATAAAAATTATGTCTAAGTACGACTTTATGTACGTTTACTTGTTAAATTGTCTACGTGTTGTCTTTTATCCTGTCTTTTTTTATTTCGGTTGCAGTCTACCAGGATTGGAATGTCAGTGAATGCGATACGCAAGCAAAGCACAGATGAAGAAGTCACATCTTTAGCAAAGTCTCTTATCAAGTCTTGGAAGAAGCTGTTAGGTACGGTGGCACAAACTTTTCTTTTTCCCCCTGCTCTTGCGTGCTTTTACTGTATTCAGCCTCGAAGCGGATCCTTGACACTGCCTTGCTTTAAGATACGTTTGTTTTCCTGTGTAAGCATTGAAACTTTCTGCGCTGCTGTAGCTGGTTTTTACTCTTTGACTAGCTGCCGGTGCGTTACTGTGAAAGTGTCTTCAGAGAAAAAATTAATGTATTTTTCTATGTGGGGCTGGCAGGCAGTAGGAAGCCGCCTCCTGTGCCATGACTCATTTCTGAAGTCTCGCGTCCTGCCGTTGAGCTGGAGTGGCTGTTCTGCAGTACTAAGCACTAACGAACCTCTTCTCGACTATTTCCTTTGTCTAATCTGGCAGGTACTCTGAAGAACTTGTGCAAAATCTCGTATGAAGAGTGTGGAGGCTTTGAAGTTTGGTTATAGAGCAGTTTGTGAAGAGGGGAAAAAAAACCAGTAAAAAATTGACATTAAAAATACGTTAGAACTTACAGGTAGTGAGAAAAAGATCTGCGCTTTCTAAAACCTTCATAATTTTAAACAACTTACTAATTAGTCGTTAATACTTCTTATTTAATTTCCCTTAAAACAGTGAATTCAGTTAATGAAAGCGTTCTGTTAGCAGGGTTTTAGGTTATTTTGTAGCATTTAACTTTTAATGCATTTGAAAACACTCAAATCTCAAACTGTGTCCAAGTATTTTTCTTCATAGATTTATGCTGTACTCAGTTTTGTTACTTTCTATCTAATTTTAGGTAAACCAAGATTTAGGAAGCTTAAAATTTTGAACTAGAAAGCAGTTTGTGTTATTTGGTACTGATTTAAATATTTGCTATTCTATATGGAATAATATGCTATAATATAATATAGAATTATATTATATAATAATAATATAATTATTCTATATGGAATAATATGCTAAATACCAGGAGGTGTTATACCCAGGTTAAATACCCTGCCATTTGAAGTCAGACTCATTTTTATCAATTAAAAGTATTTATCAGATACTTTATTACTCTCTTATAAATGCTACAGAAGTGACTTTGTATCCATCTGGCAGAATATGTGTGTAGAAATGGATAACTTGTCACAGCTTTCAACTTCAACTAGTACAAAGCAGCAACTTCTACAACAAATGTTTTTTTTAACTTACTTTTAAAAAGTTAGATAATACCAATTAGGTTAGTTTAAGTAGTTAAATTTAGATAATACTAGATATGCTGATAAAATACTTTTAAAATCATGATAACTTTTATTATAAATTAAATGTGTACTTTGTAAAGGATTTGATCAGCGTTCATTGTTAAATAGTGAAAAATATGTACTTTTTGTGTTTAAATTTCCACTTACAAATTGAAGTCCAACTGTATTGTATCCAATGTACAACGTAAGTTGAGAAATGGACTTGTGTATTAACTTGAGTTACTCCAAAGACTTCTAAAAGCAACAGCTGGATTGAGTTACCTAGTGCTCAAGTTATTAATCGAAGTTTTTAAAAAAAAAGCCTATAAAAGTCTTGGGGTTTGGTTGTTTTTTTTCTCTAAAGTTCACATTTTTGATACTGCAACTTAGTTTAGGCAACGAAGTAGAGAAAATACTTTCTTTTTTTTTTTTTTTTGTCCCCCACAAAATTCTCAACTTTTGGGAGTTGAGATACTGCTTGGATACTGTTTTTTTGGGGAGGGTGGGGGCTAATCCTTCTGGGTATCGCTGTCCATTGAGCAAAGGAATTTCTATTTGTTTGTTGAGACAGTAAAAATAGTCTTCCCTTTCTTTTTAAACACAGGATTTTGAATCGGTTGAACTTGTCTTAATGTATTGCTTCTTAGAGCTGACTGATCCATGAGCGTTCAAACACTGTGAAACGTGGGGAGTGTTAGGAGATCGGGTGTCTGGGTTGCGTGAAGTATAGGTGGGAATCTTACAAAGTACTCTTATTCTGTTTTATCATTAGTTTTGGCTTTCTCAGAAGAATGCGAAATACCGTATGTTGAGCTGCTTGAGAGATCAGTTTCGATTATGCTGTTTATAGTGCATGTAAAATGGTATGGAGCAAAGATGGCAACAGAAGCGGACAGCTGTTAATCGTACCGAGCATTGTACTCAGGGATCTGAAGTCTTTGTGAGTTATTTTTATAAATGACATTTTGAATTTAGGCAAGAATTGTTGACTGTTCAGGCTGCCTGTACTCTTTAAGTTCAATGCTATCGCAACTTAGGGTTTAAGAATGCGTGGGAAACATGAGAAGAAAACAAAGTTAAGGTTGTGAATCACCAGGTGTTTATGGCTTTACCAGAGCTGGGTTACCAGTGGGTTTTCAGGGAGGTGGGAGGTTGCCCAGCAGAGGGCTTGCAAGCCGTGTCTGAAGTGGCTCGCTGAGTGAGCTACAGTAGAAGGTCGCTTTTAGATGTTGCTGTAAGAACGTTAAACCACACAGCCGAGTTGGTTGCAATTTACATAAAGAAGCAAATTCTGCTCTCAGAACAAAATACTGTTCAATTATAACACAGGATTTAAAAAGAATGATTTTTTTTTTGGCCAAGTAGCTGAGTATATAGAGTATGGTATGCAGATAAAGAATCTGTGCATATCCATTCAGAATATGAGGAATATTCCTTTATATTAAAAAGCAACAACAAAAAGTTCCGTAAGGAATCTAACATTCCCCATCACAAACAATTACTTACTGAATTCTGTAAGAGTGTACTGAACTGCATACTGAAAGAGTATAGAGTGAAAGAGAATGTCCAGTCCTCTTAACTAAGTAAGTTTAACTCCAGTACATTTATGTACTGAACTAGACATGCAGAATGATTGGACAATAATCTTGACATTAAGTGCAAATGTGATTATCTGTTGCCAGGAATAAAAATTAAAGATGGGGCCACGAGTATTACAAAATGCCTATTTCAAAAAAGTGCATGCTTGAGTAATTTTGTTTTAAAAGAATGTTTAAGCACTCAGTGCTGTCAGGAGACAGTTGCACCAGCCAGACTTCACAGGAGCGTTTTACTCAGATTATTTTGTGTATAAAATCCTTTAGTATTTCTAAGCTGAGTCTAATTCTGCTGGAGCAAGCTGGTACAGTCTAGGACTATCTTACAGGTATGTTAATGCTGTCATTAGGTTCAAGGCTGTCAAGTAACCTGCTGGCTTTGCTCAAAAAAGTTGTTACTGACAAAACAAATCCTTAAATTGCAGTCTAATGGTGTTTAAGAGTATTGTTTACTGTAGATGAGAAGAGTACATGTCTTTATAAGATATCGAGTAGAATCAAATGCAAAAATAATTTCAATAGTTTCATTTCCATATCAGGTATGAGCTGTGGAAATCACCTCCTCTCAAATGTATATTTGAAACTGTTCCATGTACAATTAGTAGGTCTAGCATTTGTTAGGATTATCAGTGGGGAGAGATAACACATGATGCAAATTACATCATACCGTGTAGAAGAAAAAAACATGTATAGCAAAGTAGTTAATGTGTTATACTTTTCTGTCACTTAAGATAAAAAAATCTTTTTAAAATGGCAGTTGATAATTTTTTTTATTTATTTATAAATTCTAGATATTATTCCTCCCTACACTACTACTAGGAAGAAGCTTCTCTGATCTTACCTTCGTGTCTTACTACATCTGGCAGAGGAACTGCTGAGAAGCGTAGCTGCTTGTGCTTCTCAAGATTATTTTGGTCAGAGTTTGTAAAATGGGGCCTGAAGAATTATTAAATATGAGGGTCATTGTAAAATTAATGACTATGCCATTTCTTACTTGTTCCCGTATCTCTTTCCTTAATTTAAACGGAATGCTCAGAAAACTTTTGAAGTTTTGGTGGTGATACTGAATCAGTAATGTAAGATAACCCACTAAATTAAATTCTCATGTGCTTCCAGGGAATAACTAGCTATCTTTCATTAACATTTCTGTAAAATTCTTTCTTCAAAAAGATTTGTCATTTAAAGTTAAACTTAAAAATTTATAACGTTACATCTAATGTTTTTTTTTTTCCTGCCACTAGCAAATGTCTTGAGTTCACTTGTAATATAATTAGAAGAATATACAATGAAGCTATTAAGGGCTTCTAACATTCAGATTGATTATGTGATCTCTAACTAGATGATCTCTATGGTCCCTTCCAACTCCAAAAATTCAGTGAAATTATTAAATGAAAAATTTTGTTCTGGTAACAGGGAACACTGTCTTGTTATGTTTTACCCTGGAGAGTTTATTTCACTGACAAAGATAGAAGTATCTTCCAAATTAATTGCAAGCCCCAGATGGAAATTGCAATGCAGTAGTCAGAATTTGATAGACTTATTCCAATGGCTAATAGTCAATTCATGTTACGAGCTTGTTCTTTGTATTTTAAAGAAGCGTTAATTTATATTAACTTATTTAAAAATAATCTAAAAGATTTTTTATGGCCTTCTGAAGCTGCAGTAGCTAAAACTCTGAAGTTGCAGTTTTCAGTCCTAAAATTGATGACAATTTCAGTTTGTTTCTGGAAAAAAAGTAGTTTCGGCAAGCTTTAATAGTTGTACAAAGTTGAAAAAGTAATTGTACCTCTTTAAAGCAACTTGTACTATATATTACATACTATATATTATAAATATTTATGATGTTATATAGACTTCCTGATATGAACCTCTTGCTCAATGGAATTTTTAAATGTCTTTCATAGAAGGGCCATTTTTTCCATCTTACTGCATTAGGATTTCTGTGGTTGGTTGTAGTTCTCATTAGCTGTCATTTCCCCTTTGCCTTGAGTCTGGCTGTTGAATGTAGAATAAGTTAATTAGTAGGGAGTTTTAGTTTCTTGAGGGTAACTTTTTTTCCTTTCCCCAGAGGATAGTCGAAATGATGTCTAGCAGGCTGTTAATTTTATTCTGTTCTTTTGTCAATACAGTATTTTCATAAAATAAGAAATCCTTATTAACATGTGAGTTTAAGAATAAATACTGCTTGACACTGGGTCTCCTCTCCTCGGTGCTTTCCAACTTATGATCCATAAGAGCGAGGAGAACATTTTGAGCAAACAGAGAATATTGTTAACTTTATTTTAAGGTTTCTAAAACTGGGTTAAACAAAACAGTCTTTCAACTCTCCTCGAAGTGATTAAACAAATTGTAGTTTTGAAGACTTGTTTGCCTGAAGATGGTCCAGTTGTCTCAGCTACTGAAGCTCGAGACATGCTTGCAAGTGGGGTATTGGCAGATGTTCTCAGGTACCTGCCTTCTCTGATGAAATGGTGCTGGGCTAAATGGAAGTGTTTGATTAACTAAAACCAAGTGCCAGCTATACCACAGCGGTGTGTTTGATGTAAAATGATGTAAAGTAAGCAGGAGATACCTACGTCAGCTCTGATTTTGACAACTCGTGTGCCAGAAAAAAATATGGAGGTAGATGTGCAGAAGCAGAGCTTTGAGGCAGCTATGCTGCTTCGTAGAACCTGAGCTGTACCCAAATGTTTGATCTGTCAGTCTGTCTTAAAACCTCTGACAAAAATGATCATGTACTCAAAAAATGATGAGGGTAAATAACTTTACATGCATATTTAGAATATTTTTAATATTATATCATTATATATCATGTATTACATATCATTATATATCATTTTTATGTGAATGTGCACATTAATATGTGTTCCATTCTACCAAGTTTCCCACAGAAAGGTGGGGATGGGGCTCTTCTGGAAATGAGGATATTTTTCGATGCTTAAACAAGGATTTAGACACCTATTTCAGGGCATCTTTGTGGGAAAGACTGATTGTTATCAGATTTCCCTCCTTTTCTTGATCTGTTTTTAGTTCTTTTTAAAGTTTGCAATATATGTCTATGGATTTAGAAGTGTAATGGCAGCTTTATGAGGGCTTAGAGAGAGGAATTCACAAAATCTGTCAGTGAGTGATGCCAATCTCTCTAGGCTTTCTCTGTAGGCAGCGGAGAGTCTGCCTTTCTGTAGAGCAAATCAAAGCAGGAGCTCTTTTTAGGCACTCTGAATTCCTCTTTACAATAGAAGGTTGTATGTGTTCTTGCTAAGCTAAAGTTAAAGGTTGCAATTGCCCTTTCAAATAAAGGCTTTCATTTTTGTTCTTTATAAAATCATCATTAAACATGGCCTGTATGGGAAAGGCAAATTCAAATATTTATAGACACTAAGGCAAATAATTTAAGAGCTATCGCAGAAAATGCTATTTGTGTGTCCGAAAAACTCCTTCAAAATCATAGGAAAATTATCTTTATATTTTTTGGCAACCGTTGTAACTTTCACACTGCAGTTTCATTTGGTTCAGTCCTTTTGTAGGAATCCTGTGAATATAATTAAAAAGAATGATGTGTGTTTAGTAGGAACTTATGTTTAAAACATGGAAGGCAACTGAAGACTTGATGCAATAATTTAAGAAGTTACTGTCTACCTCATGCAGGAGAGCTGGCAAAAATAAATCATAAAAGTCCACGTTTTCATCGTGTCTTCACTGTCAGTTTAAGCAGATGCTGGACTTGACTCGAAGGATCTGAAGTGTTGTCATATTTTCCGTTTGCTGGGTTGGGGAGGGTGTTGGGGAGTGGAAGGCTGTACTGCAAGAGAAGGTCAAAGCAGAGAGTGGGAGCTGCGAGCGTTTCGAACTGGTGCAGGAGAAATCATCAAAGATCTTTTACCACTGGTTACTATTTCTGGATAAAAGAGAGTTTCTCATGTTTTGTATTTCCAGATGGACCTTCAACTGATAAAGATTCTGAAGAAAAGAAAAAGGAGCCTGCATCTTCCTCACAGAACAGCCCTGAAGCAAGAGAAGAAAGGTGCTTGATTCTTCATGACTATACAAATAACCTCATTCTGTATAAATTGACATTAAACTATTTGGTCCAATTTTGTCATAGTAGAGACAGCTTTGACATTCTTTTCTGAAATACATAGAATTGTACAAGAAGTGGCGTGTTATTAGGGAGGTAAATCCTGCTGCTACTGCCATGAAAAAGATGAAAGCTACAGGTCAGAATAGTTATTGTTTATTCCACCTGCCTTATCTGTCAAATACTCCTTCCTCTCAGTATGAGCACTGAGCTCTGAGAACTGTAAAACAGCTTTCAGACACAGCTTTGTGGTAACTGCATATGTTAGAGATCTAGAATACTACTTTTGCCTGTTAGCTTTTACTTTTAATAATCTCATCTTGTACTTTTTTGGGTAAACACAAAATATTGGGGAGGGACTCTTTATCAGGGAGTGTAGCGATAAGACAAGGGTTTTAAATTGAAAGAGGGGAGATTTAGATTAGAGACTAGAAAGAAATTCTTTGCTGTGAGGGTGGTGAGACACTGGAACAGGTTGCCCAGAGAAGCTGTGAATGTGCCATCCCTGGAGGCAGGGATGGATGGGCCCAGGCTGGATGGGGCTTTGAGCAACCTGGTCTGGTGGGAAGTTGGAATTCAATGATCTTTAAGGTTCCTTCCAACTCTAACCATTTTTTGATTCTATATGTTAGCAGAAAAATGAGTCCATGTTAATGATGCTAAAGGAGCTGAAGAACGTTTCCAAAATAATATTTGAAAGCCCATTTCTTCTCTACTTTATTGTTTTTAGTGAATGTTTCCAGTAGCCATTTTCAGATTGAAATTTAACCTCTAACCATTTGTCCTGGTGCAAGCTGAAGACTTTTTGGTTTCTAGTTTGCAAAGCTACACTAATTGCTTGATGGTGACCATGGTACCACTTCAGTACAGTGAGCAGACTGAATGTTAGTGTGATGTACCTTCAGTCTTTTAAAGTAAAGTTCAGTGATGGGGAGGATTTTATGTTAATGTAGAGGACTGAGAACTGAAACTTCCATGCCATATAATGGAATGATATACTGCTGTGTCTCTATTGTGTGGAATACCCTGGTGAATATTCTAAAGACACTTTTAAAATAGTATTGACTCTAGAGCTGGAAGTAGCTTTTAAGAAGTGGCCTGTGGTTTGGTTTTGTGGTTTTTGGTTGTTTTTTTTTTGGATACCATCAAATGGATGTAGGAAAAAACCTGTGTTTTGCCCTGGAACAAAGTTATTTGAAGGGGGTGAAAATATTAATATTAATTTTCTTTTAATTTGCCTTTTTTTAGCAGTTCAAGTAGCAATTCCAGCAGCAGGAAGGAGGAGGGTAGCGCTCCCTCAAATTCTTTCATCCCTTCTTTTCCCCGGGCTCCAAGCACTTCGGATTCTGTACGAGTGAAGTGTAGAGAAATGCTCTCTGCAGCTCTCAGAACAGGAGGTGAGCTTTGAAGACTAGATTTTCAAGTTTAACTATTTCCTTCTTCTCTATTTGAGCCCTTCCCACTCTTTTTGGTAGAAAAACCCCTGTTTATGTCCATTTGTGTGTATATACCAGCAGGCCAGTTCACCCAAGCTGCAAGTAATGAGTAACCTTGACAGCATGGGAATGTATTGAATTACATTTTTTGTTGATAATGATATGGGACATTTTGTGTCTTCTGGTCATCTGATATCTTGCCTACAGTGGAACTTCTTTTCAGGAAGGTTATTGCCTCCTTAATGCCTCACTTAAATCTTTTTGTAGAAGCTGCTATTTTTTTGTCTTCTCTCTGACTGAGAGTGCCACTATATACATGCCTTTCTTACACAGTTCCTCTGGGCCTTAAGATTTTGGGTTTTGAAGTCTTTGCTTTTTTGATTTAATCTTGAAGTTTCATGGCAATAAGAGTTTTACTCTCAGTAAAAGAGTCTTGCATTGCTCTGTCTTCATGCTTCAAGCATCTGTAAATTCCTCAACTGTTTGGGTGGGGTTTTTTTGCCTTTTCCCCCCTCATGTGCACATGGGTGCCTTTAAACTGACAAATGGAATGATATGCTAGATGAGGAGCAAGTGGAAAGTTGGACTCCTCAGAATGATATGAATTTTCTCTTGTGGGTCCTTCTCCTCTATCAGAATTTACAACCCAGCTCCTGTTCCTCTGTTCTTAGCTTAGTGTCACCTGGCACAGTGTAAGCAGGCTTCTCACTCATCCACTTTTACCCTCTTCGTTCTTCTGTTCTTTCTTTTAATTCAACTAAATTCAAACACAGACAGTAATCAAAACTGACTAAAGACCATGAATTTGTGGTCCTTTGGATATGTAGTTAATAGACTTCTAAAATAATTTGTGACCAGAAAGTTGTATGTAGCATCTTAATATTCATAATTCTATGTAGTCTTAATTTTAGCTAGCTTTCCAAGAACTCTTTTTGCTATGTTACTTTCTACACCAAGTATAAACCAATCATCTATAGATTGAATGCCAATCTCAAAAAATGGTATAAAGAAAAGCAGAAGCTTTTATGGCCTTCTGCATAAAGGAGAAATGTTGTTTGGGTCACTCATTGTTAAAATGAGAAGGAGGAAAACACATAATGGGTCAAATTCGACCTAAAACATCTCAAGATAATTGTTTACTGTTTCTGACCGAAACCCTTATTCATAAAGACAGCTGCCCTTTCCAAGGTAACTTAGAACAAGTTTTGTATTATCTTCAAGATTGCTATGGTTTATTTCTTCTAATTTACATGTTTTGAGACACATCTCTGCTTTGCATCTTTAAAAAATATCTAATAATATTGTTTCTGTTATTCAATTACTGTTTTTAATGAGATCTTTCTGTTGCATGCTTGCAAAACATTAATTACTTATGCTTCTGTTGTGTGGTCTGAAAGAATTGATGAAACACAAATCAAAATCTTTTATTTTTTCAATAGTCTATTCTACGTGCAGATAAGCTGTGGAGACGAATAGTTGCCAAACCTATTATAATATTTAAAATTTTTCTGTATGGCAGAGTTCTTTTTGTTACTACTTGTGTTTGCAACAAGATGTTGGAATTTTTGGTTTTGTTGAAAAATGTAGGGTTGTTTTACTATTTTTAAACTTCTGTTGCTCTTCATTTCACTTATTTTTGTTCTTCCAAGTAATGTAACAAGGCCTTGAAAAGATAAGTATACGGTAAATTAACCTTTCTCTACAAAAGGAATATTCACTGCAGTTGTTTCATAATTTGCCAAGTTTCAGAGTTTCAAATGGGCTGTCAGGGATGTGGAACACTGATGAGACTGTCAGTTTACTAATATTTTAATATTTGTTTTCCTCAGATGACTACATTGCTATTGGTGCTGATGAGGAAGAGCTGGGTTCTCAGATTGAAGAAGATATCCTTTATTGTACATCTGTGCACTCTAGAACGAGACTATTTTTTTAAAAGCATTAGTAATGTTAAAAATAACTAATTCTATCTATGTATTGAATCTTTTAAAATTTCATTTAAAGCAAAAATAACAAACTGTTAAACGCATCAGTGCAGAAATGTAGTGTTTAAAAAACCAGCACAATCTAAATGATTTGCCTTAAAGCATGTAGGAATGTGTGTAGGTGAGCGTGTGGGGGTTTTTTTCAGCTCAGTATGTTTCCCTTGTGGCAGCAACATTATATCTTACTGAAGCGTTCTGCCATAAAATGCTGGGCTCTTCCATGTTATTTTCAAACCTTTTCTTGTTAACAATTGTAATATTTTTTCTAACGTCTTTATTTTTTACATTTTCTAAAATGTTTCTAAATTAATTTGCCATTTTCAAAAGGATC
>JAOXJM010000012.1:117067634-117080951 GCA_026413425.1 Tringa solitaria | reverse complement strand
TGGGAGGTGTCCCTGCCCATGGCAGGGGGGTTGGAACTCGATCTTTAAGGTCCCTCCCAACTCTAACCATTCTATGATTCTATGATACAGAGGACCTGAACAAAAAAAGAAGAAAAAAAAAAGCTCAGAGATACTAAGCTTTTGGGGAAGGCACTCAGTGTGTTCCTATGAAACCATGTTTCTCCTGTCTGATGCTCAGAGAGACCGACACTCCTTTCTGCAGGCTGCACCTTCCCCTCTGGCCACTCTGGGGCCGTCTGTCATGTTTTCCTGCAACTGGAAATATGCTGCATTTTGCTGTGGATTTGAGAAGTGTCTATCCTGAGAGAGGGTGAACAGCAGTCTAGATGGATAGAAATTTGGACAAACCCATTTTTATATCCCATCTTTATGCATCGTTGTTCAAAAAACTCATTAACAGACCACACTTGTGGAGCTTTCCCTCCATTACACCACTGTTTTGAAAGACCATGTCCTCCTCCTGGGTGGGTGAAACGTCCCTCCCAATCTCCTTTCTGTGCTTCATTTCAAACCTTCCTCCTCACCAAGCACAGAAAAGACAAAAAGGAACTGAAAGTGTCCTGCCTGCAATAGCCTATACTCTCTTTTCTTATCCATAACACCTTTAACTTATTTTTCCTGATGATTTGGAAAGGCTGGTAAGAATCCAGTGGAGTTTGGCTTTTCTTTCTGTTTAAAAGTGTGTCTGCTCACAACCCAGTATGATACTTGAGAGCGCACAGCATTTTTTATGAGCCTGAAACAATTTAATGCTCAGAGTATGCCACTGTTGCTCAGGTAAATCATTCAAGCAGATGCTATTCCTATAATTAAATGAAGCGTACACATTTACCTGCACAGAGTCTGGATGAATAGAATAAAGGGGGCAGTGAGGAAGGCCAGTCTGGCATAAAAAAAGCAACTATCTTTCAGAGTAAAAAATTTCAGCGAACATAAAGATATGCTACTTTGAAGAAATGTCCCTGGCATTTAAGCCTGTGACTCACTTTATCAGTCTTCTGACTGGAGAACTCTCCAACTATTCCACGCTGAACCATGCAGAGGATCAAACACCCTTAACTCTTTTATTTAGAGTCCATATTAAATATATGGACTCTATGGATATAGATGTCTGTATATGGACATGGATAGATGTTCATTATGTTATAATGAACAAATGACAATTTAAAAAACGAACAATATAGATGGTATTTTAAACAAATGGACATTAGAGATGTCCCAGTTATTGACATGCAGAATTCTGGGTAATGTGGATCAGTAAATGGAGTAAGAATTTGCAAATGACAAAAACAGGACAAAGGGACTGAGAGGAGCATCTCGTCCACTCCCCTGGTACAGTCTGAGCACCTGTTCCAAACTATCAGAAGGCACGAAGGGTGTGAGTGCCAAAGCTTATTTGGGATACTAAACTCCAGGATTGGCAAGGAATCCCTAAAAGGAGATTCTCTTCCTCAAGACATCCCTCACAGAAGAATGCTTGTGTTTAAACAAATCAGTTTGGTAATAAAAGGAGAAGACCATGGATTTTACAAAACCAAGCACTGCAATGCAAGAAAATTAATACTTGAAACTATTATAATCCTCCTACCTCTCATAATAAATGCTAATTGTTATGCAGTTTGAGAACAAACACTTTATCCTATCTTGCTCTAAGTCTGATCCACTGTTTGTCTTCTTAACTTGATTACCCTCCAAGGAAGCATGAAGTTGACAGAACAGTACTGTTCTCTTTTTATTGAATCCTAAAGCAAATCACACAAGATGTCACAGGAAAAATCACAGCTACTTCCTGAATGGAACTGAATGAATAATCGTAGAATGGTTTGGGTTGGAAGGGACTTTAAAGATCATCAAGCTCCAATCCTCCGCCATGGGCAGTAACACCTCCAGGTTGCTCAAAGCCCCATCCAGCCTGACCTTGAACATCCACGGCTTCTCTGTGCAACCTGTTCCAGTGCCTCACCACCCTCACAGGAAAGAATTTCTTTCTCATACCTAATCTAAATCTCCCCTCCTTCAGTTTAAAAACATTTCCCCTCATCCTATCACTCCACTCCCTGGTAAAGAGTCCCTCCCCATCTCTCCTGTAGGTCCCCTTTAGGTACTGGAAGCTGCTATAAGGTCTCCCCAGAGCCTTCTCTTCTCCAGGCTGAACCACCACAACTCTTTCAGCCTTTCCTCATAGGAGAGGTGCTCCAGCCCTCTGATGATTTTCATGGCCCTTCTCTTTACTTGCTCTAACAGGTCCACATTCTTCTTACACTGGGGACCCCAGAGCTGGATGCAATTCTTCAGGTGGGGTCTCACCAGAGCGCAGTAGGGGACAGAATCCCCCCGCACTGGCCACACTTCTTTTGATGCAGCAGAGGATGCAGTTGGCTTTGTGTGCTTTGAGCGCACATTGCCAGCTCATGTTGAGCTTCTCATCAACCAACACCCCCAAATCCTTCTCCTCAGGGCTGCTCTCAATCCATTCTTCACCCAGCCTGTGCTTGGAATTACCTCGACTCAGGAAACAAAGCCCCCTTTGTTTCCCCTTTCCAAAACTTTCCCCTTTTTCTGTATGAATTCCTCAGCGTACATCTGACTCCCGGGAATAATTTTCATCCTTCTTGTGAGAGTAATTAAGGGCTTGCAAGAGTGAACCAGGAAAGCTGATGTGACATTTTGTAAGATCATCAGCTGCTGCTTGGAGGGCATCATTGGGCAGCTCCTGGTTTGTTGCAGTCTGTTCTTACTTTGACAGTTGATACAGTATTTTAGATTAAATTTATTTTGAGAATAATACTAAAAGTATAATATTGAGGACAATTAGCTTCCTGAGCTGTTTCCAACCACATCCAGTGGTAGACTGAAGTTCTGTTAAGTTCAAGATCTCAAGATCTAAGTTGCTGAAAATTTCATTGGAATCAGTGCCCGGTGCAGGGATGGGCTATGGGAAAGGCTAAGCATTCTGACACATCAAAATCAGCCTGTAAACAGGCACAGCCCCCCTGCAAGCCAGGCTTCACCAGTTCATCTGCTCACAGATCCTTCCCTTTTCCCAGGTGCTACCCTTCAGCAAACCTTTTGGATGTGGCTGATGGAAAAATAACATTCTGCCTGCCTCAGTGGTAAGTTTTAATGCTTGAGACGAAACATAGAGTTATATATATATATATACTTATATACTAGTACATAAACAAGGTGCTTTCATCCCCTCTGCAGCCCACGAGAGAAGAGTGGTGGGACTTTGGCTTTGACCTGCTCTCAGGAGGATGCATCTAGCTGTCACCTACCAACCTGGAGCCAGGCTCTACGGTAGGATGTTCTGATCTCTTTTTGGAGTTTTCTTTTGACTGGATCAAGCTGATTTATAAAGAGATGCAAATAAATGGGACTAAAAATTTGTCCTGTTACTGCACAGAAGGGGCCAGCAAAATGTAGGACTGAGTAAGCTCTAAATGCCTTAAAAGAAACATTTATTTTCCCCTAGAGTCTGAACTTCCTGTGGAAAGAAATTGCTGTGGAAAAGCATGTACGTGATTCATCACTTTTGTGTCTTTGCACCACTCATGGGAAATGCATATCAGGTAGTGTGTGTCGTATATAAACAGGCAAGGGAAAGGAGTAAATTAGTCTTCATGCTCACTACACCTACAGCAAGGAGTCATAGATTTAAACAGCAGACAGGGATATTCAGGTTAAATATGGTTTTTTAATCGTAGGATGGTGAAGAATTGGAGCAGGCTGTCTAGACTGTAGAGTCCGTCTTAGTGAGGTTTTAAAGAGCAGGAGAGGTAAACCTGTGCCAGGAAGGGCTTGATCATGGTTGATCCTAGCAGCAAAGGTCAGATGACACTTTCAAGCTCCCACCACAAACTGCCTTTGATGAGAATGAAACCCACGTCATTCTTCTGCTCACTGGAAGGATTTGGTAATTAGAATGGACTGGCTGATACCTGCAACCCAGGCACGACTTATTCTGGCACTTAAGGATTCCTCTGGCACTCAGAAATCCCTGAGAAATCTGAGCTGAAAAAAAAATCACACCACCATTCCTCTTTCAATTGGACTTGAGGTATATTGGAAAAAAAGCAGGGTGTGATGGGAACTCTGTGCTCAGGTGATCACTACCGTATGATGGCCTCTAGGAGAAATCATAAATGAGAGCAACATCAACTGCATTATGCACTGGTGATGCACAAATGTACTTCATTTTAGTTTTGTATTTTACTGGAAATCATTTACTTTCATCAGTCTGAGGGTGAGCGACATATCACGGAATAAAGGTCAATTCAATTCCTCCTGACTCACCCAAACTAGATGCCTTTTTAAGAAGGTCTCCATGGTCTTCCAGAGAAATGTTGCTTTTCCCCAGTATCCTTTATCTAAACTGTTGATCCTTGCTGGTGGAAGTATATTCTAAATTACTATATTTGTAAATCTCAAGTTACTCATATCTCAAATTAGTTGATTTAGATTTAGGCTGAGTGGGTTATTTATTAACCAGCATGACATTTTGTTCCACTTAAGGAAGGTCATCTTATATTAATGAAAATGGCCTCTGTAATTCAGGTCAGTCTAGGATTGTTTCGCTGAAAAATTTTCAGAATTAGTGTTAAAACAGTTCATCTTTCTGACTGTAGTATCCTAATCAGCCCAGGATTCTACATTTTTCCATTTCAAAGGTGCACAGCTAAAGAGGAAATTTTAGGCCTACTCCAAAGGTAAAATATGTAAATCACTAAATTGGAAAAACACATGATTGCAAATGAGTACAAATTATCTCTGAGGACTAGAAAATTTGCACACCATTAATATGCAAGTAATCCACCCATTAACGTGTAGCACATTATTATTTTGACAACGTTTAAAAAAGAATGCCCTCTGATCTCTGTCTGCGCAGCTATTACTGGCTCATAGACAACGCTGAGCAATACAGGCAGCTATTCTCAGAACAGTGTTTCTGGATGCAGAAGAAAAATCTTTTATGAATTAAAAAAAATATTATTATGCCATGTAACTACAGAACAGTCTAAAAAAGAAAGATGCTGTGAAGAGCTCTTTGTTTCACAGAATAGTTGAGGGTGGAAGGGGCCTCTGAAGATTGTCTAGTCCAATCTCCTGCTCGCAAGTCTCGTAGTACCACGGAAGGTTTGAACACCTCCGAGGATGGAGACTCCACAACCTCTCTGGGCAATCTGTCCCACTGTTCAACCACCCCCACAGTAAAAAAAACAACAAACAACTTTTTCTGCCTGATAGAATAATTCCTGCATAAGCCACATTCACCCGTTCTTACCTTCATGTGTTATGCTAAAGATTAAAGCATAATAGTTTTTAAAGGAGTTGTATTTAATGGTGTGAGACACCTGGAACAGACTAGTATAGTAAGGATGCTCAGAGGAGACTGGAGGAGAAGAAAACCCCAAACCAAACATGAAAGGTCTCTTGCAAGGCTGCCCAGGGGTAGCAAGCAAGTGGTGAAAATGAGTTCTATCCATCCGTATCAGTTAAGCCAGTGGCTTGTTATGTATCTTTCAGGGCTAAGCCTGCAAAAGGGTGCTTCATTCGCAGCACACGGTGCTCCTCCACGACTCCCAGCAGGACCTACAGAGCTGAACTGGGCACCAGTGCCTGCTCAGTCATCTTGCCATCCAAAAAATGCCAACACACTGCACAGGTAACTGCCTCACAGGGAAAGAGAGAACTCTCGATTGTAGAAGGAAGCATTTATGCTGCACCTTTCAAAGGAAGTTATGGGACTGATTTGGCACTGTATGTGCATCACCTTTCATGAGGGAGCTACAGCCACTGATACCACCCAGTCCCCACCCACAGACATGTCTGAATGCTGCTGTTAGTGCTGGGGTTAGTGTTGGAGATACAAGCTCTTCCACTCTGAATTTGCAGGAATTTATCTCCCAGATTGGTGGCCAGGCCACTGGAGGGGGTCTATCAGCCTCAGCTTTCAGAAGTGCCTTCCCTGGCTCAGACCTGACGAAGGGGAATGAGGATGACATTCCAATCTAGCTGCAAGGGACCTCCCTGTGGATTTTGGTCTGGGCCTCACTGAATACTTGCTAAAAAGAAAAACTGAGTATTTCTCATTGAATCTCAGACCTTTGTGGGGTAAGTGCCTTAAACATAGTAAAGCATCACCACCCCTTCTATACAAGGAATAGTACATTATTATACAACAAAGAATGCTTTCAACACAAGGGAAGGAAGGGACACCTGCTATCCTTATCACAGACACATTGCAGTAAGTAGGCAGGTTATTCAACTGGAGCATGTGGTTTCAAGTCACCTCAGGGGAAGGTTTTGAACCTGGACTTCCCATAATTTGGGCAACAGCAGTGAGAAAGCACTCTGTTCTGTGTCAGGTATATTTTCAGGAGAGTGGTATAATTTCAGGAGAGTGTTTGGATCTGTGATTCACAAATACAAAGAGAAGCCTATCTTTAATGTCATTTGGTGTTTCTGCTGATGGCCACCTTGCCAAAATGGTGGCTTTTTGAATCTTATCCCTATGTAACTCAGTTCTGCTCATATCTACACAGACACCCAGTCCCCAGCTCAGACATGTGGGCTCTAGGGGACACCAGCACACAGCGATGCTGGTCACTGGGCTGACCATAGCCTGGTGTGTATTGTACTTTTTTAAGCTATAATTATTAAATATCTGTTAATGTTTGTTTTGGATTCCAGTCCTGTACTTTCTACTTTCAACTTATTGGCTTATTTTATTTCCCTCACCCAATACAGAAAACTGTAGGCACTTTACCCAACCAGCAGATTTGTACCCCGGTGAATGTAAATCCTGCAAAGATGAAATATCTTTACCATAGTTACAAGTACTACAGTTAAGCTAACACATCTCCTGCATCAGATGACCAGCTGAAAGGGAGGACTCTAACCCCTGAAATGACTAGTGCAGGTTTTCTCACAGCATAGGTGACCTGACCCTAATAAGTGCTATATAGAACTGGGTATAGCTATAGTAACCCTGAAATATTGCCTCCCGTGCCCTGGGAGTGCTTTGTGACTTCTGAAAGCAACAGTACATGAACCAAGTTTTTCCTTGGAGGAATTCTGTTGCAAACAAGAGAAACCACTTCCAGTTTCTACCTGATCCCTCCTGCAGAGTTAGGGGCCGATGGGTCTTAATCCTCCTAATAGGTCTGCTGATGAGATGGGCACCAATATTTTGCTGGACACTGAAGGTCTCAGAAGGATTGATACAGTCTGCAAAAAATATGCAGGAGTAGCCCTTTCTTAACTAGTAAAAACACTTCAGGAACAAGATAAACCCTTGTTATAACGGATACATATAAAGAAAACAAAATTAACCAGGACAGAAGACTACAGGGAGATAATGTTCTCCAGCTTGTCCTAGAAATAATTTTGCTTACCTTTAAAACCAACTGCATATGATTTCACCTTATTATCTTAAGCTATAACTATTCAGCAAAATACCCACTCTTTTCCCTACCTAAAAGTATACTTTATTATCAAAGAAGTTGTCAATAAGACTAGATGCTCATAAATGGTCCCAAATACCCTGTAATACTCCTATTTCTCTCCCAGAATTCTGTCTCTCTCTGAAACATTGCTCCTGAATAAAACAGAGCATCAAACATGTCTCTAATTTTACATTTGCTGCGTAAGAATAACTGTCTTGGCAAAGATGAAGAATGTCAGCTGCCAAGTGATTCAACCCACAGCCATACAGTTTGCATCCCCTGCCCATCTCAAACATAAGAATTAGATAAAGTGTGACTATTAAACTATGCTGCAGCCTATGTAACTAAGCTCAACACCTGTTCAAAAGAACAGAGAGAGAATGTGTTCTTGGTATAAGTAAGTTATTGCTTAGCTTGTTCCTAACACCCTACGACACAATCACAAATTTTAGGACATACAAATGGTATGTGACTAAGTATGAAAAACAAACTTCACCCAATAAACTCTCCTCACATGAAAATGTCCTTGGGAGAGATTATATTGACTGAAGAAGGTGAGTTTATTTACTCATATCAGGCCTTTTGCTACTCTTACAAAAGATAAAGAAAATATCTGATTTCAGAGGGACTATTAACAGCAATACTAATTAATGACTGATAGCAATCATCACCTGAAGACACTAGAGTACTTGGCAGAACAGCACAATCATTCAGCTGACAGGCTGTCCTTTGCAAATAACACATTTTATGATTTTTGACCTTTCTTGAGTTGCTTGTGAATGGACCCTCATTTTATCCAACAACTCATGATTCACAGCAGTTGCCAAATAATTTAGATGAGCTATGTGTGGTCACGAGTGACTTCCATATTACATGCACTTCATGGAATAATGTCTGACATCTGCAAACCCAAAGGATTTCTGCAGAGCTGAGATTAGCTAGATGAAGGAAAAAGGATGCCATACTTCCCCTGAGCTGCTCCTCCAGGCACCACGCTTGTATCCACTTCAGTTTCTGGCTGGTCTCCCACACAGAACCCAAACGGGGAGCGCTTGGCAAGCAGAAAGGTAATGCTGGTATAACTGGGGTCTCATTAGGCCTTGGCTTACAGGTTGATGTTAAAGGAAGCTTAACATCTGCTCTCTGCCTTTCCTTGGCCACACAGCTTCTAACTTCTACCTAACGCTGTGCTTTTCTTCACCTCTCTGCTCCATGCCTTGGGGAGCAGAGGACAGAAAGCCCTTACAGTTAAGGCAATTCTCAAGGGGAGCTGGAAAGGATTCTGCTTGCCAGGGAGCAGCAAGAACAGGGCTGCTCCCTCGGGCAAGGTGAGCTGGAAGCCAAGGGGATCCCACAGCCCACCCCACAGTACCTGAGCAAGGCAAACAGGACAGACATGAAGATGTCCCAAGCAAGGTCTAGATCACAAGGCAATATTACAGCAAAGTGGAAGGCAAATCCCCCCGAGATCAGGTCCTACAATCACCTAGCAAGCTCATACTGACAAGAGACAGCCAAGATCAAGCACAGAAATCAGCCTATGGTAGGGGTTAAGGTCTCAACCAGGTAGCTCCATCACCAAATGAGGCATAGCTGTCCCTCAGCTGGAGACCAGTACTCCTCCAGCAATGCTCAGGCATTATAGAAGAGAATGGATCCTGTCTAGATGTAACGTGGATGTGAACTAAAATGTGGCATCTTCGTGGAGAACATTCTCATCCTCTTCTGAGGAAACGATGGCAATGAACTCTGTGTAACAGGATTTTGGTGAATTTTGTCATTAGGTAAATACCAGGATCTATTCGCAGCCTCTCATTACCTCCCTGCATAGTGTAATATTTCTGGGGTGTTAATTTTGTTAATTAGCAAAAAGCACATTGGGAGCAGATGAGAATGGGCCCAGGTTAGCTCTGGGTAAGTAAGCTGGTAAGCAAGTCCTTGCATCTTTGTGTTGAGACTCATAAAAAGTTTATTCACTTTTGCTTTTTAGCACGCTTATAAATCAAGGTGCAAACATGTCAGAGGGAAAGGCTTTTTAAGCAATGCAAATGGAGATTAGAAATTTAAAAGTCATGAAGAGAATTTAAAAGGCCTTTAAATTCTGCCTACCACTTTTCAAAAACATTTCTCTTGTAATTCAGTTTCTCCTTGAAAGCATGTTAAAGAATAAATAAACCTAACTCAAGTGTTCTGTTAAAAGATTTGGGTTTGTTTTTTTTTTTTAATCCCATTTTATTTAATGTTTCCATTTTGGAACACTGAATTAGATGGCAACTTGCTCTCAGAAGCAGCCACTGCCCACATTCAGAAGCGTCAGATTCAAGACCTCATCGAAGGTGGAAGGGAACATGGGAACTAGTGAATACTGGGGAATCAGTCTGATCAAAGTCCCTGTCGGTCAAGAAATTTATCAGTTTGAAGACATAGTTTGTCTAGAGCGATCAGTGTCACATATAGAAAAATTGTAACAGAAAGAATCTGAACTTTCTGCAGGCCTCAATGCTACCAGGAAAAAAAAAAAAAAAAAAAAAGAAAGAAAAAAGTTTTAATGTGATCTTGTCTATTCTGGGTAGCATAAGTGACAAACTGGTCTTGAACCTTTCAAACGTCCAGTTTATTTCCTAAGACCTGGGAAATCATGTAAACTCTCTGTGTCTTGATTCCCTATCAGTAAAAAAGAAAGTTATGTCTTTCTTACGTGAAGTAAACCTTGCAATTTATTTGAGTTCCCAGTCTTAGGGCTTTACCCGTTTCTAGATGGGTTAGTTTTCTAACTTCCTATCCCTAACAGTCCTTGTAGACTCATTAACTACTAGTAACGTTGCTTATATTACACATGTGAAAGGATCATTTGCTGGTAGGGTTTATGAAGTTCTGGAGACATGTTCCCCCAGATTGTATAGACTTATACAAGAGTTTCCACATGACAGCAATTTCACCTCAGCTGAGCTCAGGGTTGTGTGCTAAATGGACAGATAATGAGACAGAATGACCTGAAATTCTGAATGGAGTGTACTTGGTTCATTATCAGAAACAGTTTCCTGATAGTGGCAAAGCAGGCTGAGTATTTCCTCTCAGCAAAAATAATTGAGGATTTCTTCTGAGTGTATTCCTGTAATTCAAATGAAATGGCCCCCTGGAAATGGATGTGCATTGGCTAAGATGATGGAATGGAGAAGCTAGTTCTTGCTTTAACTTGAATGTCTGTAGGGCAGATGTGGAATGAGGAATGGCTGCTTCTCCCATTTTGCCTTTCACCAACCCTGCCAACAACACCTTGACTGGGTGTCTTAGTCCTTTCCACTCTGGTGCTAAGTTAGCCTCAAAAAAACCCAAACTTTGTGATTCCAAGAGTGCATGACTTTGCTGTCACTTTGTTTCCATACCATGCACCAGGGTGCATTTCTGCATCAAAGTTCTAATAAGATACAGTTTCTTGCACCTGTCTCTCTTGCTCTGTTGAGCTGCGCAGGAACAGGCTCCTCACCATAAATTACATTGGTTCACCCTTCAGGCAACTTCCAGGCTTTGGGCAAAATCTAGAGGACAGATGACAGTTTTCAACTAAGGAAAATGGTTCAGCTCTATAAGTTCACTAGAGGGGATTTACTGCAACACCCTAATAGATTTTAGTATTCTGCTGTGTTTGATTTCTCTGGGATATATTCTTTTGTGAACTACCAATAAAACCCATCAGTAAAAAATGCAGACCTCTTCAGTGTCTAAGCATCAAGAAGCAACATGTTTTCCCTCACCCTTTTAACCACAGATTAGCTCCGCAAGGTATGAATAATTTTTATGAGTTATATGGATGTGTTTAATATGTTGTTTGAAAGCAGACACTTAACAGGAAGGTGGATCACCACCTCCTTTGTCACTGTGGCTGTAACACACCGAGGAACAGGAGGCAGAGGATGATGCTCAGGAATAAAGGAAAGCTACATGAATACAGTTGTCTGGGTGACAAATAATCTGTGGTTGTTATACATGACATTAACTCTCTGCTTCTTTACAGATCCACCTTTTCCCCTCTCCTGCAGGACATTTGGATAACCCTGGATTTCGTCTTACCTTGAAAATCCACTGTGCTGCTTTAATATCCTCTTCATCTTCATTTTGGAGGGTCTCCTTTGCTTGACAGTTGTCTGCACGGTAGCTGTGCGTCCTGAAGTAGAGTAAAACTTGCCTCCACATTGAGAAATGAAAAGGCTGTTCCCGAATCCAACTTTACAATGACCTTCCTTGGAAAAGCACGACTTTTATTTAACGATGAAACAAAACCAGATCCCAGAGATGGGGCTGAATGACAACAACATAGAGATGGCTCGTCCTTACGCCGATGGGCAAACGTCAGGGGCCTCTTGTAGCTTGCCAGTTCTCCCTGCAGCCTCCACAGTTCTGGAGACAAACAGGATTATCTGCCCTCAGATATCTGCAGTGCCTCATCCCCTCAGCATCGTGCCAGCTTAGAGATGAGATTTACGACTTCATAGGTTTTAGTAAATTGAAAAGGAGGAAGAAGGGGTTGAATACGTGTCAGAGAGACAGGCTGTAATAATCATGAAATGCACTTTGTCACCTCAGAGTGAACGTATTTCGCTTACAACTTGAAGGAAGAAGCAACTCAGCAGGAGGTTGTACTCTGCAGGCAGCACCAAATGGAGATGTCTGTCTTAGGTCAGTGGCACCTGTCAATCACGTTTTTTCTTGCTGACTGAACAGATGGTCTCCTGGTAATCCCTCCAGCCCCAGTGAAAACACCACACGAGCAGCAGCCACGTCTGTGGGTAGAGACAAGCTAAATATAAAGACTAAGACTCCAGGTAGATTATTAATAGATTATTTCTCTTAGCTTTACAGAGGGCTGCCAGGCTTTTGCCTCCTGTTTGTCAACATTCAATCGCTATTTATTTTTTGTGCTGTTCAAAATACAGAAAGGAGAATCACAGAAAAAATAGGAGGAATGTTAAATGATTGTGAATTTTTTTTATTCAAATAATTGTTTAAACATCGTTTATAGTTCTGGACATTAGCAATGCTGTTGTAATGAGAGCTATGAAAATAATATTGTTCCTTCTGTGGGAAAACATTCAGTTGTCTTCTAAAAAAACCTCATCTTAGAGACAGCAGAAAGTCAAGCTCATACGTTTGTCAGCATTCACGGGAAAGACTCAATCTTTTAATTTATTCATAATTTCAAAATGCTGCCAGTTTTAATAATTTTATATTTTAAATTAGTATTTTTATTAGAATTAGCTAAAACATCTAAATGAAAAGTTATTTTAAATGGGGAGACAAAAAAGAGTTTCCATTTTGAAAGTGTCTGATATTCTATCTATTTTGAAAGTTTAAGTCTTTTTCCAAGTTGAACAATATATCTAAACCAACATTTTTTTCTGCCAAGTGTCAAAAGTTTTGACAATTCAGCATTGTAGACACAAGGTAGGGATAACATCACCTGCCCCCATAGCACCTCTTGTGAGTAGAGGTGACTTGGTCGCATCTCTGTCTTTTTTTCTGAGAAATCCAGAAAATGCTGAGGAGAAAAATAATGCAAAATGAGAGAACACTTTTTCCAGCACCTGGCTTGACGAGCTGAATTGCACTAGAAGTCATCATATAGTAAGAAAGCTGTTGCATAAGCTCTGGTAAGAAGTCCATCTTTGGCAGAGTTACTGCTGAGATTTAGGTAACCACCTTCTTTTCTGTCCTCTGGCCAGGCTGTCTGTCTGCTCAGCATTTCCTTCTTCCTCCAAGAACCTACTGCTCTGACCCACTCTTTTTTTTTGTGAGAGAGGATGAAGTTAGAGGATCTATTTTTATTTTTAATTTTTATTTATTTTTATTT
>JAOXJM010000012.1:117029641-117042314 GCA_026413425.1 Tringa solitaria | reverse complement strand
CTTTGAGCAACCTGCTCTAGTGGAGGTGTCCCTGCCCATGGCAGGGGGGTTGGAATTCGATGATCTCTAAGGTCCTTTCCAACTCTAACCATTCTGTGATTTTCAAGGTGAAGATTCTTTTCAGGAAACAGCATATTGGCCATTGACTCCGTGACTATGAGTTTATTGCATGGTCTCTGCAGACGTGTGAGCAGAAAAATCCACAACAGTGGATATGAAGTCTCCTGTCTTTGCCCAAGTGGTCTTAATTCAGTACACGCAAAGATTTTAAGTGAGAAGTTGTTCACAGATTGAACAATTGCCTCTCGTGGTGCCACTGACTGAGTAAAATTGTTTTGAGGAAGGATGGTCACTACCTTTGATAGCTGAGCAATTATCGTAGGTAATTTTTTCTGTGTTGTTAATAACTATCTTTGGTTCTTCCATTATATTTCTGTGCTTTTCTTGTGAAGTTGTAAATATCGTATCAGCTGTGTTTTGAGCACACGGAAAGCCTACCTGGGTGTTATGGATTATTCCAGCAGTACTGCTTATGGGTTTGATCATCGTTCTAAGAAAGATTTCTTTTGGAGGCTGTCAGAAGTGAAATTAATATGGCGACTGCCTTAGAAGAATGTCACTGTACTGCTTATTTCTGAGTGTTAACATACTGGAATCCCTGAGGAAATATTTCTTATTCTATTCATATGAGAAATACAGGGAACAGTTTCTCTGGATTAGTGACCCTGTCACACTGCATGGTCTGTTACTTGTGAAATCTTTAAGACCCTGCACTGTAGTTGGTGCTGCTAGCAATACCACCCAAGTCAGCTTCATTATGCTTCTTCAGAAATGACAGATGCTAAATTATTCAAGTGCTGACATGAGAGCTTTAGGATTTCCATTTTATCAGTGTAGTCAGTAGCTGCCTAGGAAGGTGCAGCACTACGTATTTCAGGGCCAAAGGCAGTTTTCCACTCCTTCCCTGCACCTTAACAGCAAACCAGATTACTTTTCTGATTAACAGCATGTTGAAGTTGTTTCAGCTTTTCTGCTTCCAGAGCTGTCTGTCTCCTCCTTACTTATATCGTAAACTGAACTCATTTATTTAGTTGTTTTTGATCTTTTTAGCTAGACTCTGTGTAGCATATGTGTAGATGCTAACAGTGATTTATTTGATCAAACTGCCATTTTTCTGCAAACTAGCCCTCACAGAGTGGAGGCTCTCCAACAAGGCACTGTATTCCACAGATCTTATTTTTTTTTATTTCATAGTTTGAACAGCACATTTTGAGAGGATATTTGAGTGCTTTTTGACACATGCCATATAGAACATTAATCATTGTATGGGTTATGACAGTCAGATGTGACTGTCATAGTCACGTAGTGACACCTGACCTTCCCCAGCCAGTGATGAGGACAGCAATTTCCAGCCAGTGTGGTGGAGTAACATTGATCCTTTAAGTGAAGGGTTGGTTGCAACTCTGATGCTTGGTAAGATGCCAGAGTTTGGATCATGGATACATCCAGGTCATTTTGTGCATAATGGATCATATTCCAGCAAGGAGGCTTGGCTAGCTGATTCTTGGTCCATAAAATCACTAACAGGGTGCTGAATTGGGGAAGGAAAGCCCTTCAGCCAGGGGAGTTTGAAAATTAAATTCCTTGGGTAGTGGAGACTGAGATACTGTTCTCATTCAAGTTTGTGTTTCAACAGTTTACCTTCCTTGATAGAGTTGTATACTTTGTTCTAATAGCTTGAGTTCAACGGGAGACTTCTCTTTAGAATAAAAGCTTGCTATCCATCAGGCTAGTAATTATATGGAAATGCTGGGCAAAAGCAAGAACTCAGGTATTTGATTTTTCTGGAAGACTGTCTATATTGTAGGCTGTTAGGAAATAGCAGAGCTCCTCCTTCCGCTTCAAGTTTGCGTGGCCTTTTCTCTGGTCTGCTTTAAGGAGAACCACAACAGCTGCTTTTCACTGTGGTTATTAGGTGAAATGCATGAAGAAACTGTGCGTGGCACTTGTTCAGGTACTTGTGGTCTCTTGTTCAGCCTAGAAGCCATGGAGAACAGACTTCTGGTGACTGTGTCCTCTCTGAGGTATGCAGGTTGCCTGAGATAACAGCTTAACCAGTTGCAGACTCATCTGAGAGAGAAGAGCTCTCTCCTCATTGAGAGGAATGGAGAGACAGGACTAGTTATGTCTCCCAAGTTTCACTTGTAGCACAGGCAGCTATGTTGAACAATAGGCTTTTGTGTGGAAGTAGCAACATGTGGAAAACTTTATATGGACTTCATTCAAGCATGATTGATTGGGTGAGGAGTAGTGTTCCTCTGGAAAAAAGGCAGTATTTAGCTAATCTCTCATTTCTATCATTTTGCTCGCTTCATCAGAAGGATATATCCAGTTTTACTCAAGCAGATGTTGGACTACTGAGATATAACTAGGGTGTCAAAGTTTGCTTCCCCCTGGCCCAAATCTCTAGCCTTAATGTTGGAATGCTGAAATGAACTGTATCCACAAGTAACTGTCACAATGAAAAATTTCTGTAGGCTGTTACAATACAATCAGAATACGCTCTGATAATGTATGCCAGCATAATGAGGATCAAATACCTACTTTATGTTGAATGCTTTTACAAATCTCTGATCTTTTCCCTTCTCCCAATATTTACAGGAAAATCACCAGCGTGTTTGTATCTTCTTCGATTATGCAAAACGTGGTAAAAACACTGCATGGTCCTATTTTCTGCCGATGTTGAATCGACAAGATCTTTTCACTGTTCATATGGTAAGTTGTAAATGAACCTGTCTCTGAAGATGGTAGAGAAAAATGCTGGTTTTGTTTTTCTTTAAAAGAATTTGGAGTTTGAAGCTAAACTACTGCCTGGACAGCTTTCTTCTTGCAGTCTAGATGAGTCATTCTTAATACAAACTTCACTTGACCACGTTTTATAAAGAAAAGTTACATTGTTTATTGACATTGTTTTCTCTGTGAGATTTGAGCAGGTTTTAAAGGCTCAGAAAAGCAAGGATTTTGGAATTATTTAGGCACAGTAAGACAACTAGAAAAATAACTTTTGTCACAACTGCCATGCTGTACAAATATTAGAATTTAAATTCTCATACTGTGAAAGGGAAATAGCTTTACGTTTATGAGCCTTACTCTCTCATATGCTCAAATTACTTATCGTAATTTGAAAATTCCCACTTGAAATCTGCTTAAAATGGTTTGTAAGCATACTGGGGGAGAAATAGCTTCTGCTGTTGTGGCGGGTTGATCCTTGCTGACTGGAAAAGGAGGTTGTAGAGAGATGGGGGTCAGTCTCTTCTCCCAAGTCACAGGTGATAGGACAAGAGTAAATGGCCTCAAATTGCACCAAGGGAAGTTTAGATTGGATATTGGGAAAAATTTTTACACTGAAAGAGTTATTGAGCATTGGAATGGGCTGCCCGGGGAAGCAGCTGAGGCACTGTCCCTGGAGGTATTTAAAAGGCGGGTTCACATAGTGCTTAGAGATAGGGCTTAGTGATGAGTTTTGCCAGTGTTAGGTTGATGATTGGACTATATGATCTGAAAGGTCCTTTCCAACCCAGGCAATTCTATGATTCTATGAAAGCTCCCACCCAGTTGCTTGCACAGTCCCCCACAGCGGGACTGGGGAGAGAATTGGGAGGCCAGAAGCGAGAAAACTCCTGGGTCAAGATAAAGATGGTTTAATAAGTGAAGGGGGGAAAAAAGGGAGGAGGGTAGGAACCCAAAATAAATCTGCCAAAAAGAAGCGATGCAAAAGCAATCACACAACACCAGTAGACCGATGTCTAGCCAGTATATCTCTTTGGTCAAGCTATCCTGGCTGTGTCTCTCCCAGCCTCTTGGCCCCCCTGCCCCCTCCTGCCTACTCACTGCAAGTGTAGAGTGAGAAACAGAGAAGTCCTTGATGCTGTGTGAGCGCAGCTCACCAACAGCTAAACCACTGCTGTGTTATCAGCACTGGGTTTTGGTCACCTGTCTAAACCACAGCATCATATGGGCTGCTATGAAGAAAATTAAATCTATTCCAGCCAAACCCAGTATAACTATGTGCATTGTATGGTATCTGCTGTGCTTTGAGCCACTGAGTGCTGCTGGTGTATGTGGAGTAACTTCTCTGGAATTCTTAATATTCTTCTGTCATCTGTAGTGACAACCGGCCATTTCATCCCAGCAATTTTTTTTCCTTGTGGGAGGGAAAATACGGTTGTATTACTGTAAATTCCTAGTGGAGACCATAGTTTCTACTAATAAAACTTGTATTATGGCTTGAAAAGGGAGAAAAGTGCATGGCTATGAATTGTTCTTCACATGTTTATGCTGGCACGGCGTGGTAGAATCAGATCAGGGTTGCGTTGTGCTATGGTGGCAGTACTGGTACAAGGAATTCCAGGCAAATCATGCTGTTTGCCCTTAGGTGTGGCCAGTGCGACTGTGTGTGTGGCTGTGCTGTGACCTGAATAGTCAGCTGGCCCATTTTCAAGAAAAATGTCAGGCTTGATTGTGATGTTTTTTTTTTCTTTTAAATTTGACTGATTCATTGCAGGGCCGTGGAATCAGGTTTTACTTGGTGCGGGTGACGGAGGAGGCTGTTGGGGGATTTTAGGTTGGGGTGTGTGGTTTTCTGTAAAATTGCAGTCTAAGCAAACTCGGACAGTAGTGACTTGTCAAGTGTTCAGGTAAAGTGTAATTTTTAGACCTATGCAATGCAAACTAACTAGTCTCCTAAACTAATTAGCCTCTCTGGTGGCTTTCAAATGTATAGTATAGAAATTTCTATGTGCAGTATTTCTCTGCTCACAGATGTGTTATTTGGATATTGTTTTCTTTAGGTACTGCAAAAATACACAAATAACTTTACAAGTCACAGAGAATGTGACACAAATCCACTTAAAAACACTAAGTTTGCTCCCTTATTGTGCCTTTTTAGTACTCTTTGTGCATATATTTTTTTTTTTTTACTGTTAAGCACATGAATGTTTTCAAAACAAAGTTTTAGGTTTGTGGGGGTTTTGTGGTTTTTTCTTTTTTTTTTTTCTTCCTTCCTATGCACTCTGGGAGACTTTTGATGCCACATCACTGCATATATGTAGACAGATAAAAATACTTGTTCCCTGTGTCCAGGCTCAAATTCTGCTTGTCATGAATGGTCTCTTCCTCAGGGGCCAGGCAGCAGTTTTAACTCAGGAGCATGGTAAACTAGAGATCTAATATCTCATGATTTAAAGCCGAAGGGATTTTTATAGGATTACTTGGCTGCATTTGGAAGTGCATTTGATGTATTTCAGTGTAGAGATTGTTGTCCCAGGCTCTTGTAATCCCTCTAGAAATCAGTGGTGGTGGTGCTGCACATCTGAATGCAGTGTAGTGGAAAGGTGTCTGGAATAGTCTCCTCACTGCCTCATGGAGCTGTATGCAGGGAACTAAACCCCTCCTTCAGTAGTTTCTTGGTTAGGCTGCCTCCCTCTATATAAACTGGCTCAAATCTTTCTGCAAATAAGCTGCAGGCTGCAACACGGTTACTTCAAATATTTTTTGGAAAGGCTGACAGAAATATGCTCTGCTATACCTGGTCTAGTGGGAGGTGTCCCTGCCCATGGCATGGTGGGAGTTGGAACTCAATGGTCTTTAGGTCCCTTCCAGCCCGAACCATTCTATGAAATATAGTCATTATGTTTGTTCTTGTGCCATGAGCATCGTGAAAATTCTTTAGCCGATTACGTTTTTACTCCTCAACTTCATTTTTAAATTCTACCTTCCATTTTGCTTTTCTGCTCTTCTTTTTCTGGGTTTCTCCCTTCTTGAAGGTGACTTGTTTCACTTTAAGTACAAAAAACTTTAATACTTTGCAGCCATTTGTGTTCGCATATGCCATAGTTGCTTAAAGTAAGCCTGTTCAGGTATGTGTTAGGCCATTAAGTCTCTTACTGTTGATGGATTTCTGACTGAAATGGTGTCCAACAGCAGTAGCCCATTGCTAGCTCCTCTCCACCCCCTTCCAATTTCTTCGTTGGTGCCTTGTGAGCTTCATCAGCTACAGGTGTATCATAACAGTATGAAAATACGCCAGTTCCTAGGAAATAGAAGTAGCAGAACGCTGAAGAAACACAATTACTAGGTGTGAGGAGTCCCCTACATAGAAAACGGGCAGATTTCTGTAAGGTGCCATCTTCTACCTCAACTTGGTTTCCAGAGCTTGTAGGACTTTACATTGAATTTTGAAATTCTGAATGCTGCATTTGAAAAATCTGTTTATTGCATTCCCTTTTTTCAGGCAGCAAGAATTATTGCCAAACTGGCTGCCTGGGGGAGGGAGCTTATGGAAGGCAGTGACTTGAATTACTATTTCAACTGGATTAAAACTCAGCTCAGTTCACAGGTAAAAAGCTATTTCTGTTTAAACATTACACTGATTTTGGAAACTTTTTTTCAAGAATATGAATATACAGATGTGGAAGCAAGAGGTATATTTTCATTTTAAAGCAAGAAAACTAAAATTTTACTTTGTCATTTTTAAAGGTTAATATCCTTTACTCAAACACACAGTTTTTAACTTAATATTTTATGTTTTCTGTTCTAGTCCTTGAAATGTAAATTAAACAAAAACGGGCTTTTTGCCTTTTCTGTTGGTTAACATTTTTTTTTTTCTTCTGAACACTGAGAAAACATGTGATGACAGTTTTTTTTTTTTTTTTTTGTCTCCTTGGATTGTTCAGTTTCTCAGAGCTTTTTGCTGGGATGCAAAATCACATCGCAGCAGGAAGTGGATATCAAAACTTTTTTCCAGGTTACCATAGTACAAAATCTTTATTTTTAGACCTGTCTCTTGAAATTAAATAAAACCTGACTTATTTTGGCAGGTTTTTTTATGGCATTGGCTCAGTATGATCTGCCTAACGCTGGCCTGTCTGTGAAAGATAAATCGTTCTCCTTTGTATTCATTTTTGGGGATTTTCCCTTCAATTCTTATCAAAACCCAGTGATTTGTCATTCTGTAAGGTAGTGTTGCAGCAAAAGTGGATTTGGGAGAGCAAAGAATTATTCAGTAGGTTTATTAATGGTATCTTTTTCGTAGATTTCCAAACTGGGTTTATTAAAAAGGGATTTTTTTTTTCCTTTGAAAGAAGAATCTTAAAGTTGGAATTTCCTTCAGAAAGATTTAATTGAATAGTTTTCAAATTCTAAGATGAAGCTGGGTAAAAGTCTTGAGTAAATACACACTTAAATAAATTTAAATCTTGATTTACCAGGATCAGCTCCAAGCATGTTCTTCTAGACATGGTAGTGTGTGTCTGAAATAACTACAATATATTATTATAATATATTGACCGGGAAAAGATTCTCAGTATTTTCTTTTAATGACTAGAGAGATTGGACAATTAAAAGAAACTTGGTAACAACTATTCGTAAGGGTGAAGGGCAACTCTGATTTGAGACTTTTTTTTTGTTGTTGTTGTTTCCCTAGAAACTACGTGGTTCTGTGGAAGCAGGAGCAGTCTCCACAAGCGATGTGAGTATATGTTTGAAATTGGTCAATTCACTGGTTTGGGCCGGTGATACCCACTCCTTGGTTTGAGGTGCAGAGCTGTTCTGGTGCCACTAATAGAAAGTACTTGGAATCAAAACTGTACGACAACAGAGGGCCAGGTGATGGCGCCAAGAAACAAAAGTATTTTTAAAACACTGATTTTGCAGAAGATCTTGACAGTGGAAGTATGTATTTTACAAATTGGTTTTGGTCAAAACTGTAGATGTATCTAGCATTCTCTTTGTTAAAACTTGAACAAACTGTATTCAATAAATTTAATATTTGAACAATGCTCTCCGTTTAGCACTGAACTGTTGGATTTGTAGGAGAAACCTGAGATTGCCCCTCAGTCTCCGTAGCATGAAATTACAAGAGCAAGCTGTAAGCTTTTCATATTTGAATAGCTTGAATTCAGGGGAAAATGGATTGTCCTTTTTGCCCCAGTATTTACTTATTGTGAATTTCACGTCCCTATAACGGCTGTTGAGCTTGGAGATGATCTGTGGCAGTACAGCAAACACAAGTGATCATCATAACTGGATTTTCTGTTTTGTTGTGGCGCAATGGGGTGGTTTATCAGAGCTTTTGAATGTGGAGTAGAATTCAGTTTGATCTTTTTGTTCCTTTTGCAACCTGAAAATGTTTACAGTTTTTCAGAAGACTTAAATATGAATCTGGATTTCTTTTTTTTTTTTTTTCTAAATGTAACCATGGCTTTAGAGAAAAGCCTCTGAGTTACCACCTGACTGGGCTTTAAAATAGAAAAGGTGTGACTGTTATGTGTGACCATAGATAGGGGTAAAATTACAGACTGACCAGAGAAGTTGAAGTATTTCAGTATTCCATGTGCAGCTCTGTGTGCTATACTGTTAGGTTTTGTCAGGTTGTCAGCCCTCGGTCGTATAGCTGAAAATGAGTAAACAATTTACAGCACACAACACAACTTGTTATGGAGCTGTGAGCTCTTTTAACTTGCTTAGAAATCTGTATTTGTTGTACTGTAGCACCCCGTGGGTGTACCACCAAACCGCTGCAGGGTCCCAAAGCAGCTGAACTGATAGTGCAGATAATCTAGGATAATTAAGTTGGGTAAGCATTGCCTTGTCTTCGTTAGTGTTCTGATTTCAGATCCAGCTTGTGCAGGATTTCCAAGCAGGTCCGGACTAATTTATTTCAGAGTAAATTAGAGAGACAGTTGTAGCATTTTACACAGGAAATGAGGGCTGGGAGCTATTATGAAATTTCAATTATAATGGTGTTGGAAGAGAATACTTTTATGACAGACTCTTTAAAAAGAAAACTCCGAGTTCAGTAGTACACAGGTTGGTGATGCAGATAAATGAATACATCATTTGAGGCGGGAGGGCTGTCTGTATGTTTATAGCTGTTTTATTTGCAAGTTGTATGAGAGTTAATACCTACCCAGGGAAATGAATGTTCTGTATGATGTTTTGGGCCTAGATGTTCAGCTTTTACATAAAGGTCTTAATCTCTGAGAGACACAGAATGATTTAATCTTTATTGTAAATTCTGTTTGTTGTCTCTTTTCTCTTCATGTGGGATTGCCTAACTTCTTTATTACGTTTGAAAGGTTTGACCTTGTATTATGCGAGTGATCTACCATAAGACTTTCAAGACACTTAGTAAAGAAAAGCTTATAGGAAAAAAAACCCCAACATTTTATTAGCAGCATATCTGAGTATTACTGAAGATAATGCCAGTAGTTGAACAAGAAGAGAGGAAAAAAATGCCACTTCTGTTGTACTTTGGAATTTTTCTGTTGCTGTAGTGGGAGTGACGATGTGTTGACCAAACCCCATTTTTGAACTGCAGCCCATCATATGTGTTACTGCACAGAAAATACGTGCTTTTAGAGATGAAAAGCTGTTTAATGATTCTGGTTTTGTGACTCAGAGGAGTCTGAATGAAAATAGAATTCAGTGGTGCATTTTTCAGTGTTTTCCTGATGGGGAACTTTTAGTCTTACTATTCTTTTCTTAGCACAGTATGCTGTGCTGAGCTTTTAATGAAAGGAAGGGAAAAAAAATTAAAATGCAGAGCTAAACTTTGAGGATGGTTTTGCATACTTATTTTTCTAATGGTATTTTTTTTTGTATAAATATACATCTCATTATGATAAGCATGGTACTTACTGTGTGGCACATACTTAGGAAAACACAATTCTAATGACACCACTGCTGTTCTGAGTTGGAAAATGGGAGTAGGAAGACCCCGAGCTCAAGATTCCTTTTTCTACGATGACCAGTAGCAAACTTCTTCAGGCTTGGTAATCAGTTTGCTGATTTATTTCCCAGAGTTTACTCAGTGGAATAACAATTGACTCTGTGAATGGCAGGGCTCTGGCAGTATAATCAAACAGAAGTCAGCCTTCGTTCATAGATGCTGAAAGTTGGCATGTTCAAATGGGCTATAAAAATCTGTTATGGTAATGTAAAATGGTATTACTTGCATAATGCTTTCCTATTCAGAACTCTTCTCCATTTATAATTTGCTTCTCACCTTTTCTTGTGAGATTTTTTTTTTTTAAATAGAGTGATATAAGGCATTATAAGAGGGAGCCTGTTTAACTGGAAGTGATGCTGAAGAAACGCGTGTTGAAGTATGCCAGTAAAGCCTGGTTTGGAAAACTGAACTGCAGTACTTACTACCTAACTCTTCTTGTAAGAAGTGATGTGTTCTTCTTTTCACCCAGAGTTCCCAGTATGTACAGTGTGTTGCTGGATGTCTGCAGCTGATGCTCAGGGTCAATGAATATCGCTTTGCGTGGGTAGAAGCAGATGGAGTAAATTGGTGAGCATTTATTTCAATTTATATGGATATACTTACACTTACAATAGCATATTCCCCACAGACCTGTTTTGGAATAGAATTCTTTTGCAAAAGACAGCTGCTCAATTTGAGTGCAAAACCTATTTGTTTTCAAATATTAACGCAGTCAAATAGACAAATGAAACTTGCAGATATAAGCACCAATGTTGAGGCTTTAATGCTACTTTACTCTTCATAAGGAACTGCTTAAGTAATTGGCCAAAGAGGAATATAGCCATTTGTCTTCAGCTGAAGATGCTTTGTTTTTTATTTAATAGATCAAGGTCTAACAAAATGAGTTTCTGCTAATATTTCTTGTCTTTCACCTTGGAATTGTTCAGTCTGAAAATATTAGTGAAAGGAAAAGCAGATTCTAGAGCTCAGATCAATTTTTTTTTTCTACGTATGACTTCAAGTAGGTCATTCTTTTATCCAGCTTCTCTTCATAAATAGCTCTACATGAGGTTAGGATGTTGTCACTCATATTATTTAAAAAAATGCTTGCCTATAGTGGCTTTTCTGCTGTGTGTGTCTCTATTGGGGATGGTGACAATATGGTTTGCACTTTAGGAAGAAATACCCCTGTACTCTGAAATGGAGAAAACTCAGTTGCCAGTGAAGTGAAAGTTCAAAAGATGTTCACATGTGTCAAGATGACACTATTGAAACAAACTTTTTCACCAAGCTTTTTAATAAACTATTCAAGCATTACAATAAGCCTGCATTTCAAGAAGTTTGAATTTGTCTTAATTTTGATAGCAATGATCTTCAAAGTAGTTGATTATTTTTTTTAAACCGCGTTAGCTTTTTTGGAATGGACTTGTAAATGGCTTATTAAATTTTCAAAACTTCAGCTGAACAAAGCTTCTGTGTGATTTCTCCTTGGAGATCTTGTGATTTTATTTTTTCTCTAGCAGTTCTGTGTATATCTGTGATGTGTTATATGTATAAGCTGTTTTCTGAGAACTCTCTTGTTAAATAATGACTACTTCAGCTCATTTCAGACACTCCTGGGGAGAGATAAAATTTAAGGAAATGAGTTCAATTTGTCTAGATTTTGCTCTGTCTGTTTACTCCTCCTTTTTCTTAACTCTCAAGGAGTAGCTCTGTGTTTCTGTTTCTCCTAGAATGACAAATAATGCTCCAAGCATGTCAGTAGAAAGAGTCTTTAGGTGAGCCTAAAGATGGATTTGGTACCACATCAGCTCACATGGGAAAAGCTGCTTTATGGCTGTAAGGCTAAGGAGGAAATAACTACATCTTTAAAAGATGGCTTTCTGAACAAGCTGCTTGTACAGTGATGAATACTGGTGTGGGATACTGTGGTGTATACTCATCCTCAGGACCTCTTTCCAATAAGTTCCTGTTAACACTTTCTTTTAAAGTTTCAGGGTGGATAAATGCAATCGATGCAGTCATTATTTAAAAACTAGATGTATACTGTGTTAATTTTTCAGTATCATGGGGGTCTTGAGCAACAAATGCGGCTTCCAGCTTCAGTATCAGATGATTTTCTGTGTGTGGCTGCTGGCATTTAGTCCTCAAATGTGTGAATATCTCCGTCGGTATAATATTGTTCCAGTGCTGTCGGATATTCTTCAGGAATCTGTCAAAGAGAAAGTAACGAGAATCATCCTTGCAGCATTTCGGGTAAGTGTCCGTTGACTGCAATCACGCTGTGCTTCTCTCTCAAACGAGGAGGTCTCAAATATTGGTGATTCTTGGTGATTGCACAGCTGTTTCCGCTAGACCGTATCAGTAAACTGGATTGAAAGCTTAATTCTTTTTTTTTTTCTGCCTTTTGTGAACGGAGTTTTGCTACAGGTAATAGACATGCTATTACAAATAACAGAGGTCTGCCATTCAATGTCATCTTAAAATAAGGTTGACTAAAAAAAGCTATGTTAGCACAGGCACTAGAGATCTCCCTTCTTTAGTTCGAGATTCTTTTTTCTGCTGGTACTGGTGTAAAACACTCTAGTTACTAAAGCATGATAAATTTTGCCTTAAGCTTTGATTAAAAATATTATATTAAACATGCATATATTTGTCCAACTGACTGACTTAGAAATTTTTTTTATCTACTGGGCCAAAAATCTTTTCTTGGAGGCTGTGTCAAGATAAATGAGAATATTCTTATAGAAGTGATTAGTTGACTTGATGTGTCCACTTCACCTGAAGATCACTGCTCCTAGATATTTTGAAATAATCATAGAGTCATAGAATCATCTGGGCTGGAACGGACCTTCAAAGGTCATCTAGTCCCACCCCCCTGCAGTCGGCAGGGACACCCCCAAC
>JAOXJM010000012.1:117014783-117029541 GCA_026413425.1 Tringa solitaria | reverse complement strand
CCTGTCCTCATAGCAGAGGTGCTCCAACCCCCTGATCATTTTTGTGGCCCTCCTCAAATAAACTGAGGTTTATTTTCATTGTGAGAGTACGAATTTGTGTTCATGGATGCTAACTGTGTGTGTGCACATAGTTCTGTGTACGTGCTTGCTAATTGTCCTGTACATAATACAAGAATGTTATAGCAACTTGTAATCCTGTTTTAAACAGGATTTGTATTCTGAGTAGGAGGAGTGGATTTTAGAAACAGAGGAGACAAAAATGAAGCCAAGTTCTTTTAATAAATAAAGGCTAAGAAAGAATAAGATGGTTCTGTTACAGGCTTTGGGGAAATCAGCTGTTTTCTTTCTCCAACATTAAAGAGTAATGTTGGCATGAAAATGAGGTGATAAACTGGCAGGCAGGAAAAAATTGATTAGAAATTATACGTCAGAGCTGTGAGTTCTGAAGCAAAATTAAAATGGGTAGCAAAGGCAAAATACCCCTTTTCCTGTGTGAAAGGCCACGATGTCAGTTCATGGGGGAAAAAAAAATACATATGTGAATTTCATAAAGGATGAGGCTTGGTGATTCCCCAAATCATCTCTACTGCCTGTGTGTTATAGAAGGTATGCTGTGAGTCTTCACAACTTGCATACATCTTCTCAAATACTTGATTTCTTCTTATTTGACCTGTTTCACCTCTGGCAAATTAATTGCCTGCACCCTGAATATGTAATTGTAATGTAATTTTTTTTTCCATAAAGTAGCAGGTATTGGGTACTTCTGTCTACTTTGAATGAATTAATTTCTCTCTTTACCTATTAAAATTTTTTTCCTCATGTTTTCATACTTTTTTCTTTTATGTCTGTTTCCTGCCTATAACTCATTTTGTACCTTTTTTATCACTGAGTAGTTTACTGATACAGGAATGTATGATTAAATAGAACGTGTGTACTTTACTAATGTATCTTTTTAATTTCACTGAAAAGCTTGAATGTCTCACTATAGTATGGGATAGTAATAATATTTGGAGTAGCTTCCACATCTGCCTATAATTCTCTTAACTGGAAGTTAACTGGAAACTTTTATCTTTCTGCTTCTTGTACTTTTTGAGTTTTGTCTTTTAAGATTCATTACTTGTTCTTTTACTCTCCTTAGAACTTTTAACTCTTAAGTAATTTAGCATTATTTTCTGTAAATTATCTTTTATTTACCAGTTCTCTCACTGAAAAAGAAATAGGGTTTTTTGCTGATTAAAGTTAATTGTATGTGGCCATTAAAAGCAGTAATATGTCTTATTTTCGGTATGTGAGTTTTAACATTTACTTGCAGTGCTCTGCCCCACTAATATGATGTCTGTCTTAGAAAGCTTAAATGCAATGATTCCATGATATGAATGAGTGATGTAGTCAAATTCCTCCTTATGGTTGCATTGCTTATTTCTGGTAGATGTTAAGGCTTATTTATATGAGCACTACTTCTGTTTGTTAAGGACTTTGTAGTTTATATGGAATTCCTGTTTTCAGCTTTATCAAAAAGTGCAGGTGGCTACTTCTGATTGAAAACCTAATTTGAAGCTGATTAAATTGAATAAAAATGTAATGAATAAGTGACATTGGAATTGGACTATTAGATTCGGTGTTTATAATTTCAGTCTTACCAACAAACTTCTGTTTGAATTAAAATGTATAGTTGGAATATTCCCAAATTCAAAGGAAGATGATCTAATCTAGATGGTAACTCCTGAGTTTGAAAGACGACTTCAGGTTGTTTTGGAGTTTTTTCTTTTTAAGACTTTCATGCTTTGTGCTATTGCTGCACAGAAAGCTAAAATGATAATCCCAGATAAAAATAGTTGTTTATCTCAGAGTCTCTGGATTTGGGACGTAAGCCTGCCCTTTTTCTTTAAATAGTCTTTGTAGTCAGCCTGATTAGATGTGGAATATGATCAAAGCAGGTGAATTAATACTTTCTGGTATTGGAGGTATCGTACCATCTAGGAGGAAAAAGGTCTAAGTGACCTAAACTTGAATGCAGTGTTGGTTATGCTTTTTGGCACATTATACCTCTTTGGAGAGATTATTTCGGGAAGTGGTCAATTCTGTCACTTATTAATTCAAAATGTGCCAATAAGAATTTCTTAAAATACCACTTTCTTTCCAAGTAGTCTGTTCTTAAAACTAACAAAATAAATTTTTTACTTCCTAGAATTTGTTAGAGAAATCTACGGAGAGAGAAACTCGCCAAGAATATGCTCTTGCCATGATTCAGTGTAAAGTTTTAAAGCAGCTAGAGAATTTGGATCAGCAGAAATATGATGATGAAGACATAAGTGAAGATATCAAATTTCTACTGGACAAGCTTGGCGAGAGCGTGCAGGACCTTAGGTATGCCTTGCAGTGTGAACTTTAAAAAAAATATGAAATTATATGAACATTGGTAAAATTATTTTCTTTTTTAAGGCTAAATAATATACAGAATTATGATACATAAATGCTGGTTGATAAGGTAGAGCACACAGAGATGCTGGTTGTATATAAAAGTTTTTCCTATTCTAAGTGAGTATTTATAGACTGAATAGAAAAGAAATGTTCGCTTTTGGCTGTGTGATCTTTGTAACTGATAAATTGTTAAAGGACTTCAGAGGGATCTTACAGGAGTTCCAGTTGAAGTGGAAAACTTCATGATTAGAATACATTTTGCTGCCCAGATTAACTCAAGTTTTTGCTACTGTGTAGCATTTGTTTCTTTTTTTTTCTTCTCCCTCTTCAAGAGCTGTGTTTTGAAGTGGATGGGAGGGTATGTTTTTCTGGTGCCTTTCATGCCTTGCCTTCTTTTTGAAGTGTTGAACTTTGAGGCAGCTCTGCAGAGAGCTGACTTCCAAACGCGTCATAGCAAGTTGTGCTCCAGCTTTGTCTTGCTGGGAACAGGCTTGGGCACACGGTTCAAACTCTGCTCAGATGCTTAGTCAGTATTTTATTTAGGTATTTTGTGTTGCAGCTCCTTCGATGAGTACAGTTCTGAGCTCAAGTCAGGCAGACTGGAGTGGAGTCCTGTACACAAGTCTGAGAAGTTTTGGCGGGAGAATGCTGTAAGACTAAATGAGAAGAATTATGAACTCCTCAAGTAAGTTTTCAAGTTTGGAATCATATAATTCTTTAATATTTTCTGTGTCTAACTAGACCTGTATAGAATGAAAGAATGTTTAGAGTTGGAAGAGACCTTAAAGATCCACGAGTTCCAACCCCCCTGCTGTAGGCAGGGACACTTCCCACCAGACCAGGTTGCTCAAAGCCCCATCTAGCCTGGTCTTGAACATCTCCAGGGATGGGGCATCCACAGCTTCTCAGGGCAACCTGTTCCAGTGTCTCACCACCCTCACAGGAAAGAGTTTCTTCCTGATACCTAATATAAATCTACCCTCTTTCAGTTTAAAACTGTTCCCCCTCATCACTGTCTTTCCAGTTTAGAGACCAGGATGTCATGCATGACAGTGTCAAACACTTTGCATAAGTCCAGGTAGATGATGTCTGTTACTCTCCCTTTGTCTACCAATGCTGTAGCGCATTCGTAGAAGGCCATCAAATTTGTCAAGCATGATTTGCCCTTTGTGAAGCCACGTTGGCTGTATCTGTTTTGCTGGTAGCTGTTTTCCACTAAAACTGATTAAATTACTTAATTAAAAAATGCAGACAATATTAAGAGTTGAGAAACTGTTTTCTTACAGCTCAGTATTTCTGTTCATCCTAACAAAATAACTACTACATGGAATTGGAGTCAATTACAGGGTATAGCTTTCATCATCTCAGTCTTTGAGTTAGGACCGAACTGCTTTTTAGATCACAAGAGCTGACTGAACAAGTGATGTTTTTGAGATCAAGTTGATGGTCTTGAACTGAGAGATGTTCACAGTTGTACAGACCAAAGAACATGGTGTGCTGCTTTGTTCTCAGCTGCTGGGATGCCTTTTAATTTTTAAATGACTCTGTATAATAGTATTCTGCATAAAATTCTGCCTGTTTTGTCTTTCTATCCTGCATTGAGCAAGGCTACTGTTGAAAGGTGAGGGGAAGAATAGACTTGGTGAAAGGCTGATAGATAACAGGCTTGTCCTACCTCCCTTGCTGTGTCACGAGCAGTGTGGCCCTAACCATGTTCTGAATTCCAGAGTGCAGGATGCTGTGTGCAGGAGGTGGGAACAGCATGTGAGCATCACTGGGGTCTGTTGTATAACAGCATCTGTTGACCTTGTGTAGGCTTTGTGCTTGTGTCCCGCTCTTGTCCCAGTCTATAAATATTTATATGTTTGGTTAGTACAGCTTTTCTTGGACTCAAAACTCTTAGTCTTGAAGGTAATATGTGAAAAAGAGGAGATACTTTTTTTAAACCTTAGTTATAGGTATTTGTATATGCGGCTCACTAAACTTACTCTTTTGAATGCTTTTAGTAATTCTGTTAACTAGGGCAGGATCTCCGTTGTTTCAAGTGCAACTGCTCATTTGGAAAAAGTTCTATTCTAGCTTTGCTTTTGGGATGACTTGTAAGACATATTTATGGTTACAGGATTTATTTTAAGTTATCAGTGATTTAAAAAAAAAAAAACACAACAAAAACAAGAATGAGGAAAACCTAAACCAAAAAAACCCCAAACTAAACCCTGGAACTTGATTGTTTCACATCCTTTCCTAGAATCCTGACAAAACTTCTCGAGGTTTCTGATGACCCACAAGTGCTGGCTGTAGCTGCTCATGACGTGGGAGAATACGTACGACACTATCCCCGTGGGAAACGGTAAGAAAAATGCCAATATGTTGGTACTCAAGAGAGTACCTCAAATATATATTTTGCCTGCGGCTTTTTTGCTTATTTATATTAAAATATGCTAGATAGGAGTAGCAGGTCTTGCTTAAGTTCAATTCACTGGGAAGGTGGGAATGCACAAACTAGATCAGATGGGAAAATACAAACTAGGTCTTTGACTTAATAAATTTTAGTGTCCCTTAACAGTGAAGGGAACCTGTGCCTAAAGAAGTCTTGAGTAAGTTGTTTAGACTAAACAGAGGGCATGCATGAGAAGAAAGTAGAGGAGCTACCAAGAATTTATTCAATGTGTTTTTAGCCTCTGTTATGACTATTGGGCTATAATTGTTTGACTTAGAGTAGGGATGGACTATTTCAACAATGATTAAGTATTTTGTGATTTAAGATTACTGACACAAGATTTTTCTCACAAACAATTGCTATTGTAATTTCAGTGATGTTGGCACAGATTCAGTTTGAGCTACACAAATACACATTTCAGTGGAAGTGTTAATGTTTATCATGAACCTGAATTCCTGTCAAAATATACAGAGAGATGTTGCTGTACTTTTTTGCTTTGTTTTGTTTTATAAATGTGAGTAAAGGTGTTTGAGTAATTGCATCTTGCAGGTAAGGAGACCACTGTAGCAGTCAGAGGTCTTTGTTTTTTGCAGGAATCATGCTTATCAGTCACCTAAAGGGACATGTGACTTAATTTTTGTAGCAAAGAAGTGGTCTGTTCCTAGTTTCTGCATAGGGTTTAGTGGAGAAGATGAGAATGGTCTTCTAGGGTTGTTGGGAATTTCACGAGCACTTTGTGTGTTGACTGCTGTCTTGACAGCAGAATCACAAACAATAGACTGAAACTTTATGCCATGTATGTGCTAGAAAGATGTGTTCACTCTAGGAAGATTCACAGCCCTTGTAGTCTTGTAAGCAACTTGAACTGAAGATATTTTTAGAGTATTGGAACAAATTAACTGTTTTCTAGGCCCACTGAGAAAGGTCAGAGGTGTTCATTGCGTACCACTAGTACTGAACAGTGCTGTTTCTTTGCTAATCATCTACCGTGTCTTCCAGTAGAGATTTATAACAACTGGTATTTGGAGGAGAGGCAAGATATCCTCCAGTAAGGTGGAAACTCATACTGCTGCCTGCAAGAGGCACAGCTGAAGGACTGATACTGGTTGCTCCTGCTTTGATCTGCCCATTTGCCATGATTTTTAAACATCTTGCACACATGTACTCAAATGTGGCATAATATGTGGGCTAGTATGGCCATGCAGTGGCTGGACCAAAGCTATGAAGTTGGATGAGGTGATGAACAGGACCTGTATCTCTTAGTCTGTAGTTGGGAAAACGTACTGCTGGAGGGACCACAGCTCTGCTCAGCTCCCAGGCTGTTAAACTGATTCAGAAGTGTGTCAGCCTTCAAAAGGAGTGGTCATCAGCATCGGTGGTCCTAGATACTATTCTAACCCACATTCTTATATCAAATTCTAATACTTTAGCTGCTTTCCGTTTACAGATTTATTTAGCTTTCAGTTCTGATGGACAAACCAAAATGCCCCAATGTCTTTGAATTTCTGTTTTAAAGAATTTCCTTTGTAATCCATTATTCTTACTAAGTATTACTTCAGCAATTTTAGGACTGAACCTTAAAATACCTGAGGACTGTCAGTTTCTACGTAATAGTCCATTTCTTACCATGATGGTTTTTGATATATAGTCACTTACTGCTCCCACGCCTGGTTGGCATTTCACACTCTCATTGCATGACTCACTTTGAGAATGGATGTTATTTGTTGGTTTAGAAGAATAGGAGAATTCAAATATCGTAAACACTTAAAGGAAACAAAAGTATTTATCCTCTACTCTTAACTGGATTGTCCTTTAGCCTCTGAAGTTTGTAGAGGGGACTTAGGACCTAAAACTTCTTGAGTTTACCTGCTGTACCACAGCAGTGACCTAGTTCTGTCTAACCTTTCCCTTTGTACGACAAAGAGAATCAGAGAATGTTTTAGGTTGGAAGGGACCTTAAAGATCATCTAGTTCCACCCCCCCTGCCCTGGGCAAGGACACCTCCCCCTGGACTAGTTTGTTAAACTAAATACTGCATTTTTTTTCTTGGCTGTTCTCTAATGTTGTCATATTAAATAATTTTAACTTCCCTTAAAATTTCACGTTGTGGACCAAGTTCTCAAGGCAATAGCACCGAGCGCCTCTAATGAGGCTCATTAATGTGCACTTTCTGACGATGTAACAGCATAAATAAAGGACGGCATTGGTGTTTCCTGTCACAGAAAACAAATACTGGCTAAACATCAGCCTCCACTAGAACTTCCACTTGGCCCAAGGGTTACTGCTGTGCAAGGTCAACAATTTTCAGTCCCCTGAATGCCGTGAACATGAGTTTTACATTTTCACATACAAGAGATTGACACCTACAGCCATTTCTTTCTTTAGTTCGTGATTCAGTAACAGCTTAATTGCATTCACTTTTTCACCTTGGTCTGCTTTTAGATATGTAGTGTGGATTTTATATGAATATTTTGTGCTAGAACAGTCTAAACTGTTCTCATTTGTCTTCATTTTATGTTTCTTCTTTGTCTCTTTTAAATGGGTCATATTAAAATCTTGCTCTTCAGCATCCAGAAACTTGTTTGAATTGCCACTGTTTTGGCTTAGTGCACTGTTATTACAGAGACCAGACCCTGCAGAAGATGTTCATGTACCATAACTGGCCCGGTGGGCTCTATTACCGCTGTGAAGTAAGCAGAAGTTGAGGGAAAACAAAACGAAAAGTAGTGTTTTGAGCAGGTTTGGAATTTGAAGGAGCGGGATTGACTGTGAGCCTTCCTCACAGTAGCTTACCTTCTGGGCTGAAAGAGTTGACTGGAAAATGATTTGTGCTAATATACAGTTATACAAGGATGGTAACACTGTTCTGTGACTCTTCGTATCCTCAGCCGTAATTTCAGTGATGTACTGTCATCTGAAATTCTCTATTTCCATTTGTGATTAGAGGATTTTAACTTTTCATTTTTTTTTCTTGTGTGCTTCTAGCATAAGGAGCATGATGCCTTTTTTACTTCATTTCCTGAAAATTGAGTGTTTAAGTCAGTCCTCTAATGAGGAAAAAATTCTTATTTGTGTTTCATAGTCTTTGTGTGCAGTGGTTTTATATTTAATTCATGATTTAAAAATGTGATGCAACCTAAGGCAAACATAAAGGGTTGGGTTTTTAATCTGTTACATTAATAATAACTTCTTGAATTCTTGGTGAGGATTTTCCAGTTTAAAACAATTTCACTTTTCTGAATGCGTTCCTGTTGTATGTAACATCCTTATATCTTTAATACTGTTGGGGAAATAATATTCCATTTGGTCTGCAGGATGGTTTTGACTAGGTTATAAAACGAAATAGGAAATTCTCTTTTTCATCTCCACTCTGTCTTTATACTGTTCTGCAGCTTACGGAAGTATGTTGTGTTGTGCATCAGTGCATCAATGGGGCCAGGAAAAGAGCAGTGATAAAGTCAGACAGCTAATGCAAGTTTAGAATGGCAGGACAGCAGCAGGTTAAGAGTAATGCAAACGATAGCCTCTTCAAAGACTATTATGTTTAACTACTCAGTGACCTGTGAGAGAACAGATATAAAACCAAAGCACATGCAAGTCAGTGAGTAATCAGTCTGTATATTCCTTTCAAATTCTCTCTGAACTTTTTTTTGTTATGACAGACCAAAATGCTGCACGTAGAGGGACATCTGAATGGTGGTATTGTTTCAGGTTTTAAGTGTATTGCCTTCCAGTTGTTTGTGTGTGTTTTTTTTTTTTTAAAAAGAAACTACATATTCATGATGTGATACAAGATCTCATCGGTATTTCGTGGGGGATTTGGGAAAGCTATTAAAAAGCTATGGCTGACTACTATGGTGAAGTTTGTAGTGAAAGATGTGGCTCAAACATACTGTTTTTCTGTAAATGGTAACTTAGCAGCCAGTTCTGCATCCTGTGCAAGAATAGTTGTGGCTTTAGAACAGTTTGAATGGCAAAATGCGCGATAAGGAGTACAAAGTGCCTGGTTTAATAGGTATTGGTATGATTACAAGCATTTTTGCTGTTCTGGACTGGATTGAGGTTTTAATCTTGCAAAAAATGGAGTGACCTGGTTATCATCAATTTATGGAGGGGAGGACACTACCTCCTAAATAATAATTGATAGTGCTGTACCCTGCTAATCCTCTCAAGCCAATATTGAGTTCTTTAGTAAGCTGGGTAAGCAGTAAACAGCAAGCTGGTTGTTTAATTCAAAATTTATGGAAGTAGGTAGTGGGTAGCAAACAGCAGAATCCAGTACAAACACTTTCTGATGTTGTGAATTTTTTAAAAAATAAAAAAATTCAGTGAGTAGAACGAAAGATCTGTATTTGTAACATGTCAAATAAGCTGTATATGCTAGGAAATAAGGACTTTCAATCGAATAAATATTCTTTGATTTAGCCTTTTAATGTCTTGAATGTGAAGTGGTTGGATAGGATAACTACCCAGAAGCTGAAGCAATGTCAAAAAAACCCCTCCTCTCTTTCAGAGTGATTGAACAACTTGGTGGTAAACAGCTGGTAATGAACCACATGCATCATGAAGACCAGCAAGTTCGTTATAATGCTCTACTGGCTGTGCAGAAGCTGATGGTTCATAACTGGTATGTGAAGATTATTTAACATACTACTGACAGTTAAAAATACTGGGCTGTGGAGGGAGGATTCAAGACAGTAGATTTCTTTAAGGGGGGATTAATAATGTGGCAAGACTGCAGTTTGTAAATGATGGAGCAATACAATGCTGATGTGTAAGATCTTAGCTAGATTCTGTGATTCTATGATTTTTTGTATTTTTTTTGTTGCAGTTGAACTGAGCAGCTTGACCTTACATGATTAAATGTCACATGAGTAATTCACTCAAACAATATATTTTTAACTTATTTGGACTGCTTAGTATTTAATACAAGCTGTAATTTAGGCTTGCAAAACTGCAGTTTTCAAAATGTTAAGAATGTGTGTAGGTATTTTAACAAGCTTACTTAATCTTACTTAGCCAGAGGAATCGATGGAGTTGTAAGAGTTGATGTTCAACATATTTAATTGGCAGTTGCCTTGCAAAGGGCATGCCTGACCATTCTTTTGCACTGTTGTTCTTTGCTCTAGGCCTTTCTCCCACTCTGTGCTGTTATTTTCCTGTTTTAAGTGGTGAAAGTGTAATTCTTCTTGAGCTGATGGAGTAGCAGAAGTCTATGGGCTGGCAGGTTAGATGAAGCTGAAAATTGCTCGCTGGTGTTTTTTTCATCAATTGCTGAGAATAGCATTTGAAATGAGGTTTTTTTCTTTCGTTGTTTGTTGACTAGTTCTCTAATTATTTCTCTAATAAAGTTCCAAACCCCCTGAAGTCCTGGTGTGTTCTGCCACAGAACTGGCTGGTGGGTGATGCTGTCTTTCTGACAGAGTACAGGATTTTTATAGTGAAGCATCGAAGGGCTGAAGTTGTGAAAAACTTCAGTGTTCACGTAACAAGTTTGTATAACTTGCCAAACTATTTAGGTATGCTAAGCATAAAACGTGGAGAGCTAAAAATACTAATTAGGAATTCTTAATCTGATTATTAATTATGACTTCACTAAAGCTTGTGTTTCCAATTTGCATTAGAGAAAGATAAAATACAATAGTACATCTGAGTAATTTAGAATGTAGATGTTGAGGTACAAACAATTAATTTTGTTTTGAACTTAAAACAACCTTTTATTTCTGAAAAGCTTGGTGTTTGGAAGAGCCTGTAACTTTTGTCAGTGTGTGGGTTTTTTTTTTTGCTTCTGACGGGTTGCGATCTCTTTGAAATGCTTAGTAGTAAGGATGCTAACAGTGTGAAAGTGGTAGGGGAACAAGGTTTATCATGCTTACAGGTTCTTTAAGTCACTTGCTGTAGAATATAGACTAGCAAGGCTGATAAAAAATCTCCTGTCCCCTCTCTCTGCAGTGTATCTTCTGTAAAACAAAGGTAGCTTCCCCCCTTTTCTTCTGAAGAATATAGGTTTTAACTCTTGTGCATGTTATAATTTTAATTATATCTTGCTTCCTCCCCTTCTCAGACTGTGGAAACGTTCTATAGCAGAGAAAAACTTACATGTTTAAATAACCTACTATGACAAATCCAGAGTTAACATTCTCCACGCGTAAGGAGGACTTTGGACTTGAATTTTTGAGTGTGTGGTGACGTGCAACCTAATTTTGGGGCAGTATTGTATGTTGCGATTCACCCTGCTTCTCAGTTTGATGATATGCTTCTTTTCTCGCAATGCTGCTCTATTTGAGGCATTCTGAGTGTTATAAACTGGCTGTAGCTAAATAGGGATTACAGTGTGGAAGACTTAGTTGCTGAATTTACATTCTACAGGGGGGACGGGTCTTATTTCATGTGTGTTCTGATGTCTTAAAGATGTGGTGATAAAAACATAAAAGTCCAGTCTTTTTCCAGCAGAAACCTTACTGGTAGCAAAATTTTTCTTGGATGCCTAACTTGGCTTTTTCTCATTTTCAACTTAAGCATACTAATTTTAAAAACATCACGTCTTCTAGATTTGTCTTGTTCTTTTAGTGTCATGAACATTTCTGTGCCTGGTTTTCACAGTTTGTGAACCTTTAGACTTGAGACTGAGAGATTGCAATTACATCTAGATTCAGGGGTGTCAGTATAAAGGATCTGTTTAAGTTAGTGCCGTTTTCAGATTCATACTGTCTTCAGGGAATATGTTGCTGTTTAATTCTTATTGGAACAAGCCTCTGGGACACATTGTCCTTGGCTCTTATTTGCCAAAGCAGCGTTCCCCCTGGAATGGACATCAGATAGCTTGAGCTAAGGAAATGACATGTTGTTTGTATGTGGGAAGCTCGATTTGTCTCTGTATGGATCTGGCTTTTGGTGTGTGTCAGGAGCTCTTCTAGTTTCACAGTTTGTGTGGGGAGAAGAGAAAGCAGAGTCCCTTGACTGCTGCGTGGTGCAGTTCAAGTGCCTACTTGTTTCGCTTTGCTATGCCATAAGATGGATTAGTCACCCCCTTCAAGGTTTTGCTTACCTTGCTCTCCAGAGCTGGGGAAACAATAAGCATTTTCCCCCCTTGCTTCCACGTGTTTTGGAATTCCAGTTATTTCACTCAAAGCAATTGTTTGGGTGTGGTTTTTTTTTCCTTCTTGAATTTAATTGATGTGGAACACCTCTGCATTAGTATCTGTGACACATGCATGACAGAGGTGGTCAGGCTTTTCCTAGATCTGGAGGCTAAGGGAGAGAAGGGTGAGATAATAAGGGCTTGGTACAAGTGCTGTGCCTGAAGCAGCAGAGCAAGGAAAACTTCTGGTACCTGAACCGAGGGAGAGTCACGGGGCAGCTGAAGTGGTATTCTGTTTAAAACACACCTCCTGTATCATTAGACTGCTAATAACTCAACTTGGAGACAATTAACTCCTAAGTAATTTGAATAGTTCATTACAGGCTGCTCCACTGGCTTTTCCTTAGGGGTTTTGAAGTCAGGGATAAATGAGGGGGAATCAGACTGTCAGGCATTCCATTCAGTGGTAAAATAGGTTGGCAAAAGCAGTTACTGCTGTCAGCATTTCAGATGAGGTAAGTTCAGGTGAAATATTCCAGTAACATTTGCATGTTAAATGATCATGCACTTGATGAAGCAGGGAGTGAAGGTGTCTTTTTAGTATCACTTAAAGTCTTTAAATGGTAATTTATCCAGTGTTTTAATCTCACTTGAACTAACCGTATTAGTTGTGGTAAAAATTATGGTAAAAATCTGTTATTGGCAGATGGGGGAGTTTGGCATGGCATTGATGGTGCAGATTTTTGTGTGTCCTGTTTAATTTGTGCTTTAGCTATGTATGAGAGACATCATCTCCTTATTCATTGTCTTTGCTGGTGTTCAGAGGCAATACCCTCATTTTAGTATAATTTTAATATTAGTAACTGGTTTTAGGAATGTAATGCTGGTTGCAGTGATGTTTTTAATGATGCAGACCTTAAAAGAATCATATAAAAATCAAAACAATCAAAGTTCTAAGCTGACAGCACTTATATACATCAATTTAAAGAAACTCAATATGTTAATCTCTGGAGATGAATCATGTGCCTTTCATGTGCTTCATGGCACAAAATTTTACTGAACTTCAGCAATGGGGTGTTGTGACTCAGAGCACCCACAGTTAGAAGCCTGAGTTCCCTCTACAAGTCATAGAATGGCTGGGGTTGGAAGATCACCTAGTTGGAGGATGCTAAATGATGGGAGTTAGGATACATCATTGATACACAATCAAGTATAGTATTGGAAATAAAATTAATAAACAGTATACTGAATGAAGCAACAAATTCAGATAAGCTTTGATTATGCAACAGGTTCATATATGATTTTCAGAGCACACATCCCAGACAAAATTACTTCCTTCTTATCTTTTAAAATGACTAGTAATGCAGAGAGACATTAAAAATCTGCAGCTGCCTAGGATGTGCAGTATGCTATATTTAGAACCTGTTGTTCTATAGAGTTAACATGGAGTATTCAGCACTTGTCACTATTCTTCTTTGGTATAAAATATGTTCTCCAAAGCCCATGCATCTCCTAAGATAGCTTCTGTATGTTGCTTGCTTTTGGTAGTGGGAAGTGAAGGTGACAGTTAACTGGCACCATGAAGTTTGCTGCCCCCCTGGCCTTTTTTTTTCCTATCCCAGCACTCAGACTTAATAGAGTAGACATAAATCTAGGAAAAAATGCCTACATGACAATGCAGTCCACTGTATTTATTTATCCTGTTTCTTAGCCTTCATCATCAATACAATTCCTTTTTAGTAGTTAACAGAAGGTAACAAAATGAGAAGTCTGAGGAGATAAAGTGTGTCTCTGATAAAAAATATTCTTTTTAAGAGGACAGCTCCTAGCTAGTATGAGACAGGTTAGGCAAAAATCCAATTAGTTATAGGCATGCTTGGTATCCAGTATGAGCGTTCCATCTTTTTATTTGAACATAAATATGTATTCTTGTAAGGCTTCATTCCATTCAGGTAAGGACTGTGGTTTGTATTGTGCGTATGCTCTCTGGGATTTCACACTCCGATCATGTTATCTGTCTTGAGATCTGCACTGTTTGGAAAACACACTTTAATATTTCTAGAGCTTCTGTTAATGTGGAACAAATATTTTGCAAATATCAAACACCTTGCTCAGTCTGCATTTTCTTTTTTTCAAATGAATTGTTCATTTTCCGGTGCCGTGCATGTCACCAAAGAATTAACTTAATACTTTCACTTCTGATTAGTGTTACTTTAGAGATTGGATTTCTTGATAAGAGAATTCAGTTAATTGTGATCTATGTTGTTCTGAAATATTCTGTGCAAAATTAAAGCTCTTAAGTGTTGAAAGCATTTTTGCTTGCTGTTCATTGTGGCGACTAAATCTGATTTAATATAAAACCACTTTCAAACCCAGTTGCATGGTTCAGTCAAGTTAGTTCTTTTTGATTCATAGAGTGGCTCTGTGTGTTAGCTCATAGTGCATCTTATAAGCAAAAATGACTTCTACATTGTCTCCCTAATATAAAGGCGTATATTGATTTGAATTTCATAGACTTTTCTTTTAAAATCTAATAAAATGTTTGAGTAATGGCCTTGTAATAGGAGCTCATTGATCTGCTGTTTCTTTATAGCTTGCATGTAAAATTGTGAACTAGAAGACTAGAATTAATCTTCTGAAAAATGGAAAAAATCTCTCTGAAGGGAAACTGCTGAATGAAAAGGAGGTTCTTGCAGTGTCTCTCTGTCAACAAATCCAGGTTATTAGACCCACAGTAGAAATACAACGTAAAGATGGTTGTTCAAAGCCCCATCCAGTCTGGCCTTGAACACTTCCAGGGATGGGGCATCCACAAC
>JAOXJM010000012.1:117001456-117011514 GCA_026413425.1 Tringa solitaria | reverse complement strand
CAACACCCACCTCTCTACAACCTCCTTTCAGGTAGTTGTAGAGGGCAATGAGATCTCCCCTCAGCCTCCTCTTCTCTAAACTAAACATGCCCAGCTGGGACAAGTGTTTTGCATTTCAGTGGCCCTTGGTGGTGGCTGAAGAAGTGATGGGGTGGGGACAGTATGGGGTTTTTCACCTGGGTTTGCAGCGTGGCAGCACAGAACAGTAACTGCAGATACTCCTTCTGTGCAGGGAACAGGGTAAGAGGTTTTCCTTGTCCCTGGACTTATCCATTTGGAGGTGTGAGGTTTGACTAAAATAAAAGGTTTTGTAGGGAAGGTACTGTCAAAATATGCTATGGCTGTGCCTTCTTGGAGATTTTTGCTGAATACACTGTATTATGGTTGGATTTTAGTAATCCTTGAGCATGCATCTGAACCAAGGTAGGCTGTGCAATACTTGTACTGTTACAGATTGCTAGCTTGATTGATTTTCCTACTTCTAAGTAATTGCATAGGAATTTCACATTCCAAGTGGTTCACATGTGCTTTAAGAATAGGTAACTTTGCAGGCTTGTGATACTGTGAGCACAGCCGTGTATGCAGCGCCAGTTGCCTTCAAGGCTGGATGATAGACAAGAAACCCTAGAATCAGTACATGAAAATGGGCATGAAACAGAGAGGGGAGTAAAAAAAATACCCAAACACAAACCATTGAGGGAGCAGAAGGAGGTTTGAGTTTGGAAGCGTTTCCGTAGTTGCTGGCTATGTTTTTGGATGCCTGTCAAATCTTGTTTATTGTGGTGGAACATTTTGAGTCCTGCAAAACCACAAGAGAGCAGCTCATTTCCTTCTTTGCCATCAGGCATCTCTGCTTTGAGGGTGGTGATGTACTTGTTATGATCAGGAGTTGTACCTATTGAGTGCAACCCAAGTGTTAAAATACTGTGGTCCTGCAGCAACACCTGATAAAGCTCTGAAGGAAGGTGCTAAACCATAATGTATAGCTCAGCATATAAAAGATGCGTTATTTTCTTTGCTAGTGGAGCTTTAAGTTAACATTATACATTATAGGAATTTTGCTTTTCTAGCAACTTACCTGTATAATTGAGGAAAGTTCTGTCAAGTGGTACAGTTGTGATGCTAATCTTCATTGTGCGATAGGAAGTAAAATGCACAGGGAATAGCTGTTCAACAGGACACTAAGCTGGAAGCTTACACGTTTTTGAAATGTGTAATTAGAACTGATTTTTTTCTTTTTAAATAAGTCAAAAGTGCATACCCTTGAGTTAGGTTTTCTTTTTTAAAAGGCTTTATTCTAAACATCATTTCTCTGAACTGCTTGTAACGTTTAGCCTGTGTAGGTTGAAATACTTGTGTAGTGAGGAAAATCTGTGGTGCTAAATGTATGATCAGCAATGGAAAAAGAACACCTACGTTTCACAGGTCCTAAAACCTCTCAGCTGATACTGTGATACAATACTTGAAGTTTATTTTCTGTAAAAAGCAACAACCCAGATATTACTAAAGGCCTTTTTCAGCTTCTTTGCATTTCTATGAAGTGCTGAGCTGCTTTCACAGGAGACAGTAAAAGATGGGAACATTCAGAAGAATTATATGCTGGTTTTCCGTAGAATTTAGATATTGTTGCTCAAAGCAAATGCTAAGAATTTGGTGTTTGTCCCAGCGTAGGGAGGACAAGTATAAAATAAGTGACGTAGTGCACTTCAAAATACAGATGAGGAAAACATGTCAAAAATTGTTGGTGTACAGTGGGCCTGGCTTGGATATTTTTTTTCTTCCAATTTGAACGTACAGTTCTTCAGTAAGTGTCTGTGTTTCTAGCCTGTGGGTTAAATTGCCAGTGTGTCCATCACTATTACTCGTGCTCATGCAGCTGGGTTATAGGAAGAGATCCTTTTAAATACCGGTTTCTAATATGTGTATTAAGCAAGAAAAATCTGTGGACTTTGGTGTTCTGTAACAGCTACCAAGACTTCTAAATATTACCACTGGGCTTTTTCCAGATAGTTTGATGTTCTTTTTATACTTTATTTTCAGAGGGATAGATGACGGATACCTAAAGCTTAGGTACTCTCCTAGTAGCTCCAGTTGACTATCGAATATTAGTAGACATTAAACTTAAAGCTTTTTCTTCTTTCTCTACTTCATACTTCCCACCACCGTCCTACTCCCCACGTTCCAGAGTGTTTCTCAATCTAATTTTTTGTTGTATTTCAGGGAATACCTTGGAAAGCAGTTGCAGTCAGAACAACCTCAAACGGCCACCGCCCGGAGCTGAACAGTTCCATCAATTCATACTTATAACTACAGTATGTTTGTCTTTAAATTACTGTCAAGGAAACACTGAAATCACATGTTCTTTGCCTGATACTAGTGCATAAACTTTCCAGCTTTCCTCCAGTGTTGTTGGCTTAGTAAAAATTTCTTTGTTCAACTAGTTCTGATGATTATGGCTATTAGCTTCCTGTTATATTCTGAATGTATATGAGGAAATGTGGCTAATATATTGCATTTGTTTAATGTATTTATTCTCATAATAAAGAATGTTATTAAAGGATATTCATTCCAAGTTATAACTAGCCTAGAAAAATTGTTCTTTTCTTTAAGTGGGTTATCAGTGTTGTTGCTTTCCAAGAAAAGCAAGTAGTCCCTATATGTCTCCAGAGAAATTAATAAAGCTTTGACTTGGTGTTCTGTGGGAAATGCAATAGCCTGAGAAATGCTGATTATCAGTACTAAAATATATACCAGGTCTCAAAACAGTGTTGAAATTGTGTATGTAAAAGCAAATGTGTGGTTCTCTTGGGAGGTGGGGGGGACTTCTCTCTTGTCAGAGACTACTTTAAAAAATCTGGACGTGAGAAGGGGAAAAGAAAATGAATGCTCTTCTAATGAAAATTGATATGCTTAAGATAATTAGTTGAGATGTATAACATCAATGTTAAGGCTGTAGCTCAGAGATCAAGTTGATCTTTTTTGGTAGTGTTCTTTTTTTTTTAAATAACAAATGTGTAGTAACTTATGAACTTTGAATTTCATGGAGTGTTTTCATTATTGAAAATACTTGCAAATGTTAGGGTTCTGGTGTCATTCTAAAATCCATTGTATTTTCTTAACAGCCAAATTATTTGGCTTAGCATAAATCTTTCCTGTGTTTTGTAGCTGCTGGAAGTAAAAACGATGTAAGCATCAATAAATCAAAGATTATATTGGATTGACACGTGAAAACAGTCTTGTTGCATATATAGGAATATGGCTCCAGGCTCGTACCACACTAAGCAGTTAATATTCTTGCAATTCATTTTTAGAATGAAAAAAAAATATGAGAAAACATGGCTTATTCTCTTCAGTACTTCACTAGACTTGTGTGGTGAAAGTCTCTGAGGAAGCTTAGGGTACTTTGTCATCAAGTGAGAAAACAAATTAGGGAAAACTTTTCTTACCTAGTCTGGATTTTCATCATATATAACTGAAATTTGACTGCCTTTGTAATGGAGGGAGAGAAGCCTTTTAGGGTGTGATAGTTTTGATTAGATCTTGGCCTGCTTAACTAAAATTGGATTGTGTAAATTAATGACTGTTGCTTACTTGTGCGAATAGGAAGATAGATGCTGAAGTCTGAAAAGAATTGAACTGACTTTTGTTGGAGTGAGGGTTATCTGAATGGCTCTTATCTCAGCGCTGCACCTTCCCTCAGTGATGAGGGATGCTGGTGGTGTGAGAAGCTGCTGGGAGAACAAGTTGCACCTACGCTGCTGTTTTTATCTTGGGTCAGTTGAATGCTCTTGAAGTAAATCTCTGAGTCTTCCCTGCTTTTCACACTTCAATTTGCATCACACAACGGTGTTGGTGCACGAATCATAAAATGGTTTGGGTTAGAAGGGACCTTAAAGATCATCAGGTTCCAATCCCCCTGCCATGGGCAGGGAGGTTCTTCTCTGATAAAGCTGAACTGCAGGACACGTCCTGTGTGTCTTGGCTGCTTGGCAAGTGTTCAGTCCACTGGACCAGGTAAGATTTTGCTTGAAGTATGGCCCTTTGAAGTGCACGCAGAGTGAAAGCTGGATTCTTAGCGCCAAATGTCTTGCCCTACAAGTCAGATTCTCATGTCACGCTTGCTGATGTAAATGTAGCCTAAGACTTATCTTGAAGATGCTCTAAAAGGTTGGTCCTATGGTTATGGCTCTAATGTTGGGCACAAGAACCATGACAGGGCTTTAATGTGGTATTTCCTTGTCTGAAGGGAACACTGAAGCAGTGTGTGGTAAGGGGATTTGGATTCGAGTTGTACAAGTACAGACAAGAATGCTACCAATGGCAACCCCTCCTATGTTTTTGGGAGGTAGAAATAATCAAGCTATCCATAACACGAATCAAAATTGTTTACAGGGGTTGGGTTGTCCCAAAACATCTAAATGTGTTTGTGTATTATACAGATAAATTCTCCTCTCTGTTGCTTTGCTAGTATTACTCTGTGCATAGTTTAATTCTTTGTTATGGGCTCTGTTTCCAAGCTATGTGATAGCTGGCATTCTCCTCCATTTAGTTAGAAATCTGTTGGAGATGGAAAAAGGTATTTAAAGAAATGAAGATGATTTTTGCTTATATCAGTTTACGGTATTGGTTCTCTGGTGCCTGTGGAACCTGAAAGCCATGAGATTTCCAGCCCCTGATGATAACATTCAGGTGGCTCAAGGGTTGTGATCTCAGGGAGTTCATGCCAACAGCTATATAGTGAGAAGCCTCAGTAAGAACTCGGGGTGGTGGGATTATGAAGGATCTTTCTGTGCAGCTGGTAATTTGGACTGTGAAGTTGCCAGAGCTGAGATTTCTGCAGGAGTTGAAAGGCTCGCAAGGTCCTGGGGAATCTTGGCACAGCAGGGAGCTGCAGACCGGTTTCTAGCTTTAGGTTCTCCATCTCCTGTCCTATGGCAGGTCTATACCTGTAGGTGCTCTAAGGCCTTGGATCCATGATCCCGAGAGAGAAAACGGGGCAGAGCTGTCCTGGAACTTTTAACCTCTGAAATCGGGAAACTCAACCAAAAGCTTTTGTTGAATTTGAACTAAGTCATAAAACTTTCTACTGCATTTGGGTTTTGTCTGACAAGTTATAATTAGCTTTAGCTTTTGCTACTGAGCACCATTTCTACTCGTTCTCCCAAAATCTGGCATGGGGCAGGTTCCATGGTGGCAGATTGAATGCCTCAGGGCATGTGATGACAGCATGGGCAGAGCTTGGTGTTAGGAGAAGTGTGTGCCAGCAGCTTCCTTCCTTCCTTCCTTCCCTCTGGTGACATGAAGATTGAGAGATGACTGGAGACTGGCTGCCATGATGACTAACTTCCTTCTAAAGCGAGGAGATAGTTACCTTCCTCCAAATTACGGTAATCAATCTTTATGATTCTTTTTTCTCAATTTTCCTAAGTTTTGTTTTCACTCTTTGGCTGCATCCAGGAATAAACAAACCGTTTATTTTCCTGTAATGAAAGTAACTGAGTCTTTGAAATCTTTTTAAGCTAAAGTTTTGCATTTGAGGCTTCTTTGTTTCTTTTGTTTTTCATAATACATCTGCTTAAGTGATTTCCTTCAAACTTTGGTCTCAGTCTGAAATGTAAATGAAAATAAATTTGAATAAGTTTGTAAGATGCAGCAACTGTGAAAAGAATTTAAACCTGTCACAATTTAATTCAGGGGGGATGGAGAGGAAACGTGACAAAGACCCGTTCTGACATCTGGAACTAAAGCAGGAAAATACTTTAATCATATGCTTAGTGCATGTTTGTTATTCCCACAAGGCATTTGAGATCTTCAGGCCTGCAGCTGGACGAAGAGGAGGCCGGATCTTGGTCTTGGCCAGTGTGTGCTACTCCTGTAGAAGGAAACCAGGGCTGAGCTGGAGATGGGCTGCCTGGGCCCCGGACGTACTGTGCTGCGTCCAGCCTCTCCTCAATAGCTCACCAGAGCTGCAGAAATGTCTCTGTGTACCTGCATGATCAAATGGCAATTCCCAACAATTTCTAATGCTTGATCTACTGGGTCAATGTTTAATTCGGTGAATATGACGTGCTAATTTTAGCTCAGTAAATGAGAGGGTCCAAAGAAATCCTTTGGACTCATCTCTGTCCTAAAGCTTTTACTTTTTCCTTCGGTGACTTCTGCAGAGTAGTTGGGAGTTGTCTTTTTAGAACCACGTGCTGCATCAAAGTTGAGAAATGGAGCTAGCACTCTCATGGTGATCAGGTATGTTATTGCCTTGGTTTTACTTGCTTCCCCTTAGACTCCAAAACGATTATTCAAAAAATCAGACCTGCTGCTGAAATATTCAGATGGCCAAGGGTATCATCATTCCAATACCACAGAAAGCAGCAGTCTCGCTTGCAAATGTTAGGTTTGGGAAGTTACCTGGGAACTCCTCTTACCTTGGGGTGTACATCTTTTATCAGTACAGCCGGTTCTGAGTGCATCAGCCATTGGCGAACACAAATGATGTGCTAAAAACTGTCAGTGTCCTTTAAGAATATTTTTCATGACCTGCCCCTTGTCTTACTGCTGCTTGTAAGTTAAAGCAGTGTCTAGTTAGAAGCATGATAAAAAAAATGGAAATGGAATAATGGCTGACTCTTACACACAGTGTCTTGTTTCTCTTACTTGGTTGTATCCAAGAATATTTCTGTGCTATGGGAAATTAAGTTTTCCTGGGGGAAAACTTAAAAAGGGAAAAAAACAAAAAAAGCCCTTTTCATATAAAAGTGGGTAGTGGGAAAAGAATAATTTTTTTTTTCATCTGATAATCTTACAGATTTTCCCAGAAGTGCACAATTTGTTCCTCTGTGAAAACTAAATCAGCAGAAGGGAACAATTAAGTTTCTCATGAGTCATCTTTGGTGCCTTTATCTGCATATTCATGATATGATTTTTTTCAGGGTTCTTCAGTCAGTTTGCCTTGTCTGGATTGTGTGTAGAGACAAAACCGTCAAGCTGAAAATTTAAATAATTTTTTTCAGTGTTGTCATAAGCTTTTTAAAAAAGGCTGCACGCATCCAGCTCTGCCAAAAAAATGGGCAAAGAAATTGGGTGCCCAGTTGCGGCGATGACAGTTAAAACCTATGGGTTCAGAAATCACAGAACTGCTACGGTATCAGGTTATTTTGTAGCAAGAAAACATGAGAAATTGTGCACTTGAAGGTCTTTGTTCTCTAAATAACTTTTATGAAAAGGAGGTGTGTGAAATAAGCCTATTCTGTCAGGTTCAGGTGGCTGAAATACAGCTTTGGATGAGGAGTCTGGCAGTGTGGGGATCCCAGAGAATGGGTTTGGAAGCATGCAAACGCAGGGCAAGAGACTTTGGTCATCAATTAGAAAGATGAAATAATTTTGACATGACATTTACTGAGTTGAAAAATAACCTTTAGAAATGTTCTTTTTTGCTTTTAAGATTTTTTTTTTTTTTAGTAGGAGATCACAGGGTATTTTACTCTCAAAGCATTTACAAAGACTCGCTTTGTATTTGGCTTCCTTGGCTAGCTCACTTGAACTGAGCCGATCCTTTCCTAGCCATATATACAGGCACGAGACCACTGGTGAGATACTGTAGTCCATCTTGGATGTCTTCAATTGGTGAAATCCTTTTACAGAAGAAATTCTTAGTGCAAAGTCCACAAATTGTGCCTTCCATTTTATTTCTGAATGTCATTCCTCTCTCAGATGGCACTAAGAACTGAAATGCTAATTATTTCTGTGTTATAGTCTAATCCCTTTTAGAACTGGAAGTATTTCCCAATTTAAATGCATTGTGGTATCACAGCAAGTAAATGCTGAATGAGGCTTAGAATAAGGGAAATGTTTTAGAAAAACTTAATTATTCTCTGGTGAGAGAGTTATTTACACCTCTTCTGTCTTGTTTTAGTTTACCTGTTTTCCTTTACATTCCACTTCAAATTCTGTCAAATACTATTTTTAAAGGAAGAGTCAAGATTTTTATCCTATTGAGAACAATCTAGCAGGCCTCTAAGTCCAGATCACTTTTTTTTCCCATTTATAGACATTACATTTCCTAAATTTTATCCTCCCTGATTTAATATGCATTGTCCTGATTTTTTTTTTTCTTAAAATATCTGGAATGGGATGAAACCTTCCCCTAAAGAGAATGCATTAAGGTCCCTAAATTTTATTTCTAAGGAAGTTTCCATTTCCTAACTTTAATTTTATTAGTCTATCTGAATAACCTTTGGTCCGGAGCAAAGCTGAGCCTGTACTTCAGGGCTTTGAGTGCTCTGCAGGGCCTAGACACTGTAACTTCTTTACAGCAGCCTGTTTGTCCTGTCGTGCCTCTTTGCCCTTTCTGGAGATGAAAAGGATTCTGTTGAAGATGCCAGCAATCTTCATTTTTTTTTTGTGTCTTAGTTTTCTAATCTAGTACAGCAATCGATAATTTTGATGAGAATCTTGTGATGCAACTCGATGTGGAGGATAAGTAGTGGATTATTCTGTCAAACCACTGAGATTTTTTTTCATCCTCTGTCCCTGCTCTCAACACAGTCTGAATTCCCTACCAGCTGGTTCATTGCACGAGAATAAAGTCTTCAGTCATGTACAATTGCATCTCTTGCACATAGATGGACCTCTGGTCTTCTCTGGCTTTCCTTGCTTTTATGTAATCTTTGTTTGGTGCCTTTTCCCCCTCCATCCTTTCTTTCTGCCTCTTTATTCTGAAGTGTTGGAAGGCTGTTTTTCTCTTTCTCCTGACGCCTCTTTAGTGACATCATTTTTGTCAGGTGTTTTTATTTAAACTGTAGATACTGAGTTAACTGTTCTCCATTTCCTCAAAGTTGCATATGAACTCCATTTCCAGATCCAACTTTAGTCTTCAGCTGCTCAATGCTGTAAGCAGGGAAAAACTCTTGTGTGTGCCTGTTCAAAACTATTAGGCAGAACTTCTCTCTATGGCCATCTTCATTGGGTCTTTTTCATTGCTGCCTCAGTCAGTTGCCATCACTACCCATTCTTTTCCCCCTGCCCTTTTTTTTTTTGAAGGGTAAAGACCATTCGTTCCTTGGTTTTTAAAGTCACTTGCAAATTTTTATGTTGTTTATGTAGATGTGGATTTCTAAGTTTGTGTTTTGAAAAGATGGAGATGTTTTTTTCTACAGCAGTGGGGATGCGAACACATCTCTCACTGGCTGTGAGACTACAGCTTCGGGTTAGCATAGTTCTAAGCAACAGAAGAGTCAAAATTTAGTAGACAGATACAGCAAATCACAATTTTGGTTAAAAAAAAGCCAATTCATACTCTTGAGCAATCCTAGATCACCAGAGACAATAAATATAATACTTGAAATCAATAGGTTCTTAGAATATTCATCTCCAACCCAAGATGACTTGAGAAGCAGATGTTGGAAAATGATGATTCTGAAGAGCATGTTCTTGAAGACCTTTTTCATCTAATGCTTGTAATAGAAGTATTTTATATTCACTCTGGTCATACCTCTGAAGATCCAGGCTCAGCAGCAGCATGATACTTGAAATTTAATTTATGTGCCTTGGACTCCATAGCCTGACAGGTAATGTGTACTCAATTTAAAATTATGAGATGAAGCAATAATAGCAATGTAATACAAAGCTAACTTTTCTTCTCATTAGTGTCCCTTTTCCCGATAAATCAGCGACAGCGAAGTGAGAAACACTCTGAAACTCTCCATTACAGCTTGTGTAGGTGATGCTGATAATTTATGCAAAAGCAAGTTAAATCTTAGCCTTTGTCAAAATAGATTATGTCATTTACTCCTCCCTCTGCTTGGTGTCTCGACCCCTATTTCATTTGAAATGCCCGCGGTGCAACATCTCTAGCTGTTTGCTTCTCCTGTGTGCCCAGTCTGAATTCCACAGAAGTAATTGAATTGGGGACATTCGTCAGGTAAATGGATTCCAAAAGAGATCAGTAAATGGAGGATGATTTCTCAAGAATGCCATGGACAGAGTGATCAGCTTCACTAGTTAGAGTGAAGTATTGAGATATTTATTAAGGTGGAACAGTGATTTAACAAAATCAGTAGTAA
>JAOXJM010000012.1:116961906-116977962 GCA_026413425.1 Tringa solitaria | reverse complement strand
CTGCTTTGGCAGGGGAGTTGGACTGGATGATCTCTAGAAGGTCCCTTCCAACTCTATCAAATCCGTGAATCCGTAAATAGCTGTGTTATAATAATTAATTATACTAATCTTCCGCTACTGATTGATGAGCACAAGATAAATTCCTTCCCTTCCTGATCTCTGTTCACTCTGTTCCAGGCTGTTATACAAACAGTGTGATTTATGTCACGGAACACATTTTTATTATCACCTATAACCTTCATTACACAAATTGCATAGCCTTTCCTAAAAATGCAAGAAAAAAAATTTAGATTCCGTTTCCAAAATGTATGTGTCTTGGTCGTGTTTCCCAAGGAAATTGCATAATTACCAGATCCTCTCCTCTGCAACCTGCCGCTTGGCAAAGAAGCTTTGACTGACACTTGCTGGTGTGCATCCCCTCCCTTGCAGGAACATTGTTATGACGTGGTGAAGGGCTCTGGGTGATGTCCTGGCAACTCCTGACCTTGCATTTAGCCCTCTGGTGACTTGTCCAAGAGTGGGATGCCTGAGTGCTACTTTCAACTCCAGACAAACTTTAAGGTAAGAACAGAGTGTAAAGTTTAAGAAATCTGCTCCTTCATGCAAAGACAAGTGCAGAGCAATGAAATGGTAAAAGACAACACCTCTAATTCTCATGCTGGTTTGACTTCAAGGAGGTTTTTTATATTGCAGCCATCCACGCAGGTTCTCAAGTCAAACTGTTACAGGGCTGGAGCTAATTTCCCCCTAGACAAACCTGCAAAAGGTGAAGGGCTTTTTTCCTTACATTGTACTTTCTCAGCTGGGCTTCTGGATGCTCCATTTAGCTGGAATGAAATCCCATGTGCTGTTACAAGGTTTTGCAACTCCTCATCCTGGCAAATGATTCAGTCTGGATGGTAGCTGTTGGCTCAGTTCGTATTTCCTAGTCAATGCACAACTTCCATCTTGCCCAGCCTCAGTCTTTATGGGAAGACCATGACGATGTTTTTCTAGCAAAAGTTGTTTACTTGTCTGCAACTACTTAACTTTTAAACTACTGTGATTTTTGAAAAACTGGTATGCACAAACTGGATCCAGTCTGACAGGCCAAATATATAAGGTCATCAGATGAGCTTCTTAGGCTTCTGCTCACTCAGGACTCTGCCAGTAGTACCTGCAAAATCCTACCCTTGCTAAAACATTAGATTCTTTTAACTTAAAAACTTGCTGAACTTTGCTCATGAGTGGTTGCTCCATGACTGTGAGGTCAGGCTCCATAATGAAGTTAATGGACTTTTGGCTTGTGTACCATACAATGACACATACTGCGTAACTACACATATTAGTATTGTCTAAAAGGTCTGCACCTTGTTCTGATCCATAGGACTGAAGACAGTGCCGGACAACAATGTGTCCTGCTGGAAAAGGCTTAGGGGGAAGTCAAGGTCTTAAATGTATCTTTGTGAATCTCCTTTTCTCTGACTCTTCATGGTAGTGCTCTACGGGCTCCAGGCAGCTGATGGACAGCCTGGTCCTGAGGCTGGTGGATGACGCCCATCAGAAGCCATGGCCTGTGCAAAGATTTGGTGAGGATGGCCACAGGAAAAAAACCCTGCCTGAATTCTGGTGTTTTTAGGGGTTAGTTAGGGGAATTACACATGAAAATAATTATTTCAACATGCTGCTGTTCAAAAATTGCCCATTCAAAGGCAGATAGAATTAGACTCCATTTATTTATTTTCATTAATAACAATTCATGAAAAATAGACTTGCCCTCTCTCCAGGGTAATTTAGAAGCAATGGAAAAATCCCACTCCTCTTTTTTTTTTAAACTGTGTTATTAAAATGAATGCTTTTAAACAAATTATTAATTATTTTTAGCAGAGTTTTGACCGGATATAGATCTGGTAAGTTAATTTTTGGTAGTTACTGTCAGTTACACAGAGTAGTTGTATCAGCTCATAAATCAGATTGGATTCTTGTCCGTACATGGTACTTTGCTGTAGTAAAATAAAGGTTTTTTTTAAATTACTTTTTAAGATAGTTTCTGAAACGATTGCCCAAAGAAATGTTGGGTGTGTTTTTAGTGAAAAACATCCTAATTACAAATTGAAACACAGTTATAACTTCAGAAAAGGAAACTTAAAACCCCCTTTATCTCACCATGCAGTAAGCCTTCCTTTCAAATGCAAATTTAAATGCCTCAATTAAAAACTCTGTTATCTCACAATTTATGAGGTAAATAAACATGAAATTAAATAAAGTGTGCAGCTTGTCTAAGTTATTGTCAGTAGTGGATTTAATAACAAACAGGCGAGGGATGCATTTTATAAATCATAGATGCTCTTCCATTACAGTGCTCCCAAGCTTTTCTTTTTCTGCTCCTCCAATGGCAAAAACTTTGGTTAAAAAAAAAAAAAAAAGGTGGAATTTTTCTGCCACAGAGAACATAAGAACAATTTACAGATCTGTCATCTCCTGAGTGAATTTCCTGGAGTTCCCCTGCCAGGTCCAGCTGATGCTGCAGTGGTCCTGCACAGGTCCTGCTGAAGGGCAGCCGCATGCCCTCTGGGAACCCGCCACTTGTCAGACTGAACAGGGGCAGAGCATCGGGTGGGCTAGAACTAAGAAGCTTTGACTATGTGGTTTTGTGAGGTTTGAGGGTCTCTGACAAGTCCCATGTCATTGTTTCCCCTCAGACAGTGATAAAAGGGGATTTTGAGTTTTAATTCAAGCATACGCCTGAAACAGCAAGTGAAATTCTGCTCCGTCAAAGAAAGGGAAAACTCTGGCAATGAGAAAACACAGCAAAAAGAACTGTTTTCTGAAGCAGTAAGACATTGCCCCAAGGTAACCCCACAGACTTGGTAAATATGTTCCCTTCCGAGAGTTACCGCTGGTGCAGAACAGGGGCCATGGCATCTAGAAAGCTCACAAGCTTTCTTCACAATTCTGTTTCTTACTCTTGCCAGTACATTCATTAGCATTAGTGGGATGAGATGTGTAACGAAGTTACCAAATTTCACCCTGGCTATTGCAAACTCACCCACATATAGGACAAAAAGTTGAGAAAATCTGTAGATTTGACAAAATTTACTTTGTGTTGCAGCTGTAAACCTTTGCTCTAGGTGATGCCTGTTGTATGTGTTTGGAGCATGCTTCCCACCCTGTCAGTTATCCACAATGTTGAAACGGGCTCTGGGCTCTCTGAAAGCTAGACCTCTTGGATGCATTTTGACTCTTTCTTTTCTGTGCACCATGGCTGGGCACAGAGCTTTGGCCTTGGATGAGGTAACTAACAGCTGGAGAGAGGGCATCTCATCCTGACACCCCAGTCTCCAGCTGCAAATAGACGTCTCCCAGTTGAGCTGGTATCTGACTGTGCTTAAGCTGTTTCCCCCCAGACATCAGAGCTTTAGCCCCAGTGCTGGAGGCTGGGTTAATATAGAGGGATACCTCTCGCTTTTCACTTTGAAATCAATCTCACTGCTCCTCATGAGACCTACGTGACCTGATGTGCCTGCAGTCCTACCCATCAAGTGGCTTCTCTTAAAATAAATTCATTCATATCAAAGGTGCTGAGATCTTTCAAATGCGGCAGAGAGCAGCCAGGCACACACAAGGGCAAGCAGAATCTGTCCACGGGGAAAACCTTCCACAGATGCACTTAACATTTCTTTGGAGAACAAGGTTTCATTTTCAAGGGTGGAAGAGGCTATTTGAAGGATTAATAAATTTCACAAAGGCATTCAGAGAAGTGCAAGTCTGGACCTTATCATCCTAATTAACCATATCACCAATAAGAGGTGGAGAAAGAGTTCTATGCATGAAACAGTGAAGGAGGGGCTCCACTGCCTCACTACCCCTGCTGCTTCTGGTAAGTGCGTTATGAGCTTTTGGTAATCTTATTGCAATATTAATAATGGCACTTGTTTAAAAATATCCTGGCGTAGCTCTGTGTGCTGATTAATTTTGATCTCCAGTGTTGCTGGAGAAGATCATCTCCAAGTCGCTCACTTAATCTGACTGAGGAGAGGCTGAGTGAGACAGGGCTATACTTACAAACTGCAGAAGGATAGTCTTTTCAAGTGGAGACAGTCTGGAAACAAAAACAAGTGAAAAAGAGGAAACCCACATTTTCTCCCCCTTTTTTAAACACAACAGAAGAATCTGAGGGAAGATTTTAGTTCCTAGAAAGCACTGAGAATTTAGGAAATTAAATACTGGGGCTGGGATTGGAGACTGGTCTGAGACAGACAGACTCTTCCTTTGATGGCACATGAACCTGTACAGTGCTAGATTTAAATGTGAATGACATCTTAGATGTCTAAAAGGGCAACCCTATGGCATTCAAAAGGACAGAGAAAATGGGACTTCTAATGCAAAAGACAGAATGAGGACTACTCAGTAGTTGTCTGTACTTGTTCCATACAGGATCCCCCATAAGAAGGTTTCACCACACTGAATGTCCTTTTTTTCTTGAAAAACTAATTTTGTTTGAAATTTACCTGAAAAGTAGGTTTATGACTTCTCCTTGATATCTTAATTTACTTACATGAACATTGGAATCTTCCATATGTTGGAAACTGCTAAAATGAATTTTTTGTGTTGATGTGTTAGGGATGCTTATTGCAGATGCCCTGTATATATCTGGCATGAGGAGTGGGCAGTTTCTCTGGTGCTTTTGCTCAAATCTTTTTATGCAAATCCTAGAACTGTCGATAATATTTTGTGCCTGGAAGAAATTCCACTAAATACTTCGGTAAATCTTCAGCTCTTGTAGTTTTGTATTACCGCTGAGTTTACAGTTTCTATGGTCATTCAGAAAAGCTGGAAAGGACAAAAAACCCCCATCTCTACTAATTTATGATCTGAGAGTAAATGCCTTCTGAATTCAGTGTTATGAGGGAGCAAATGCTAGCGGCCGCAAGAGGAGCAGCACAGAGAACCTGCATCTTGCTGTGATCAGTGATTTCCTCTTGTAGCTGATGGACCTTTTTTTCTCGCTCTGTGAAAAGGTTAAATCAGGGGAGGGCAACTGGGAATCCGGAGACTATTTGCAGTACTTTATTCCACCTTTTTCACTCTCTCAATCATGACTTCTACATCCTAAGTAGCTTTCTGAAGGTGCTGTCAGCTGCTCGGCCTCTGCGTCATACAGGCACTACTGGAAGAATGCAAGAATCTGCTGCAAACCTTAAAGTTTGATGTGGGAATGAGCTGCGACTTTTTAAATGGTTGCTGTTCCAGAGCAGTAAGGCTATAGACAAATATAATTTTGGGATTCTTGGGTATTTTATAGATTCATAAAACTTCACGAAAGCTATGCCTAAGATTTAGCTATTCACAATACATTTTTGTCACACCTGAATACTTAAAGATGATGAATTTAATACAATAGTATTTGTGTTAAAATACCGCACTACATGCTTCATGAATTTATAGTGCTTTTAAATACGTAATAGATATCGCTACCTTAAATGGGATTGTTTTATAAAGGCTTAATGCTTTTGGCTGTGAATTTCTTTGGCCAGTGCTCCCTTCTGAGCAGCCATTTCAAACAGAAGATCCGTGTGTGACTTTTCAGCTTATTTCTTCCATTGCGTTTGCAACGAGATGGAGCTTTCTGCAAAATCCTCACAGCAAGAGTGGCACAGCCTTATTGTTTTGAGTCTTGCCTCTAATGTATGATCTAACATTCACGTGCCATAACACTCTCTGCTCTAATGCCACGATTAAAGCAACGGCACAAATTTAATGCTATTGCAACTTTTAGAGGCTTGCTGGGGTCAAGGTGGGTTAGTCCTGTGGGGAGGAAGAATTGCAGAGACATTTTTCAGGGCTTCTTCACAAAGAACATGCACATCAGCCTGCAATGCTAATGGTGCAAATGGCAGCCACTTGCCTTGCTCACACTTCTAAATCTGTTTACAGCGAGCGTGCTGTAAACCAGAGCAACTCCTTTCTGGTTTCCACTCTATACCGTGTTGCCATTTCAGGGTGTTTTTAAATCTCCTCTAGCTTTTCCAGCAAAAGAAGTAGCCAGCCTGACAATCAGACTTTGATGGCACTGAAAAGGACAGAGTGGAAAACTTGATTGCTCTCTCTCTATCTTCCTTCATCCTTTTCCCCCGAATTTTTCGATTTTGGGTGGAATAACTAATTTTATTTGACTTCATATGAAGCACTTTATTTTGAGGGCCTTATTCTATGTGCTGGTTTTTTTAGGTCCACTTCAGCAGTACTGAACTGTCCACCAAGTAGATGCTTCACAAAGTCAAAATATTTTTATCAGAGTATACGATTATGCTTTGGTTTGTCCAGAACTTGGTGAAACATTCAACATTGTGCCTGAACTCTTTTTGCACTGCTAACCCCTTTTCTCAAGGGGTTGGGCCCAACAAGCGCTTCGTGGCCAAGGAAAGCTCAAGAGTGTGCAGGATCCTGGTGGTGGGAGCCAAACACTGGAGTATGAGTGTTCAAGCAAGAAGGTATTCATTCTTCAGAAAGTTGTTCAAACATTAATTTGACTACATAATTAAAGCAAGCACTGTGGTATTGAAAAGAAACATTTCAGTTGCCTTTAAATTTGAAACTGGAAAGCAAATAAGCATGGAACAAGATTACCTTTTTCAAAGCTAAAGCACTGGTAACTTTCCAAAGACATAACAAATTATAAGGATTTTTTGACAGGCAAAGAAATCTAATTTCTTCATTTCAGTGGGTAAATGTTCCCTGAATCCCTGGTTTGTTCACTTCCACTTTTCATCTATTTCTTCCATGCTGTTTGTTGCTAAAAGCATTCTTTTATCTGAGAAACACTCTTCAATGGCTCTGTGGACCTACCAGTGAGCACTAAAAGCATACTGGTAGAATCCTCCTTTTTGTAGAGGTTCAGGGTAGTTTTTTGTGGCATGTACTCTGGTAAGTTTTTCAGGCTTAAATGCAAAGGGATGCAATCTTCTCCCAAGATACTTGAAATCTGTTTCAGTCTGGATTGCATCAGGAGTTGGTAGCTTAAGTATGGCTTTCTGCTCAGGCCCTTTTAGCCAGAGTGAATGGTATTCTTATAGCCTGAAGGTTATTTCCAGTCTAAAAGACTTCAAGAAGTCCTCTGAAAACACTACAAAACTGTTTAAAAAAACCCACTCCACTCTAAAAAAACCCAAACACCCTGATATTCCTGTGTAGGTATGCATGAGTAGGATAAACAGGAAGAAAATAATGATATGAGATCCATCCAAATGAAGGTTCAAAATTCATCCTAGTTTTTACTTATTGCAAATGAAAATCATTATGGTATCAGAGCATGGGATAGCACCTTGATTATTGTTTAGAACAGTCAGGTAGTTCTTCAGTTTCAAGAAAACTGAGGAATACTGTTGTTGGATACTCTTTTTACATGTCCTTCTTGATGAGGTGTTGGAAGGCAGAAACTTTGACAGCTGTGCGAGGCTGTGCATCATTGCACGATTTCCTCCTGTGAGAATCATAGAATTGTCTACGTTGGAAGCGACCTTTAAGATCATCTAGTCCAACCATCAAAGACATTGTCTGCTTCCTGTGGAAGGATGTGGCTGCATGGCAATGGTCTGCAATAGTTATTCTTCAATAACCTTTTGATAAGTTGGTTTTCTTCAATGAAACCGAACAAAGGGGCCATTAGTGTGTCAAATCAGAGTGGTAGCATGGGCAGGGGGGCTTGGTACTGATTGCTTAATGTGCTTTCATTTCACACCTGAAGTTTTTTTCCCCCTTAACAATGGCTTTCCTAAGCAGGCAAGTCCTCATTCACTGCCTCGGAGGTGGCTGAGCTGCGCATCTTTAGGAGGTCTGGTCTCATCTCCCTGATGAGAACTGGGAATGGAAATAGAAAGGAGCTGCCTCAGAGTGGGTGTTGAATGGCCGTCTCTGAAAAGTGTTTTCTGTACTGGCTACCTCAACCTGTGCCTGGTAACTTTACCCCTTCCCAGCCCTCCCCATTTCCCCAAGACTCTGGCACAGTATCAAAACTACTCAACAAACCCTCTGTCCGCAGCCTGCTGCAGGAGCTATCCCATTCTTTCAACTCACTGGATTTTTATTTTTTGGGGGGTGAAGAATGTTTGTGTTTAGCTTCAAGTAGGCGAGACTTTGTACATTCTGTCTGTTTATTGTCAGAAGTACTTCTGCCTTACCTTGTGACTGCCGTATCTTATGCTAATGGATATCATGGTGTTGTGTATTGCCTGAAGCCCTTTTACCTTGGTCATCGTCAGTATCATTATAGTGCCTTTCTTTTGTAACTGTTTTGTTGTTGCTGAAAAATGAAGATGCAGGACAGTGGCTGAAAAGGCAATCACATTCAGATCTCCTGATGAGTATCTGCCTTCAATTTTGTGTCTTAAAAAGAAAGAGTCATCGCAATCTTGTAGCAAACTGAGCTTCCACGAATTGCTCTCATCTTAACAGAGGAGCACAGTCCATTTTCTTGGTACAATCACAAACTCCTTTTACAAGGGCCAGAAAACAGAAGACAGCTTGTTTTTAAATTCTTTGAGACATGCAGGACAATGAGGCAACTGATGAATAAAGTTCTGGTTTGTCCCTCTGAGACCCTCTGTCCTCACAACAAAAAACCTCCACTCATTCCTTTAAAATGAGTCTGGAACAAAAGATGGAAATGATCTTTTATCTCAAAATTGCGAAGGGGCTTTGAAAGCTTGCATTATAGTCCCTGTTGTGTCTCTGGCTTTCCAGGCTGTAAAGGCAGCTCTCCAGCCTCCTATATCAAAGTCTTGAAAAAAAATATATCATAAAATCTTTCTCCCCCCATCCAAATCAGTGTTCAAACACATTGAGGGAGCCAATCCTAAATTTCATCAGTACACTGTTGATCCTCACACGACTGACTGCTTAAAGTTAACAAAAGCTTAGTAAGGTTTTAATTTTTAGAGGGAGCTCAACTGGTCAAAATTTTTTGAACATCTTCCCCCACCTGCCCTGGTTTGGTCAGAAAATGTCTTCCAAAGGGTTTGTGTCTGTTTCTCTGTAGAATAGAATAGTTCTGATTAAACTTCATAGAATCATATAATGGTTGGGGTTGGAAAGGTCCTTAAGGATCATCGAGTTCCAACCTCAACCATTCAATGAAAGTTCAACCTGAAATCATGGTCGGGTTCAGAAGAAGATTTGCTTACCCCAGAATAGCTGATAGGCCAGTGGGTTGGTTCATCACCTGCTCCTGCAGCCAATGCCTTGGGCTTTTTGGGCAGAAAAGAGGGCTGGGCATGGACATTTTGTTTTCAGCTTGCTGTGCTGATGGAGGCAATGTTGTTTAGATCCTATCTTAGATTGGGCTGATGATGTCTGTTTGGTCTGGAAAGGAGTACATTGACCCATCCCGTACTGATTTAGGGGAATGTTTTCAGCACTTTGTAATACAGATCAGTGACACTTTGTCATTTTTGGTTTCCTACCTGAATGTCTGCTGTGGGCCTGCTCTTGTAAAGCAGCGTGGTGGTTCCCCTGCTTACCTGTGCCTTTAGTCAGGCTCTACACAAAATCTTCTTTTCACAATATTTTTCCTAAAGCGTGCTGAGCTTTCCTCTCTCCCTACAGTGTAGACACAAGGGCTTCTCTAGGCTTTAGATATATTACATTTAGAGAGATAATGCTGGCTCCATGACAACACCAAGCATTTACGGTCTCAGAGGAGCTGATCTTGGTAATGCATCAACCTGAGAAGACAGCTGCTGCGCTGCAGCAGGAGAAAGCACCTGGGCACGCAGCCTCATCCATCCCCGCAGCCGCAAAGCGAGACGTGTCAGCAGCCTGCGCCCGTCGCAGAGGTCAGAGCTTCCCCCAAGGTGCCTTCCTCCTGCTTGTGTGCTGGTTGCAAGCCCCCAGGGTTCTGCCCCCAAGGTTCTGCTGAGCTCCCCTAAGCCTTTCAGCGCGCAACTCCTTGGTGTGAACGAAACCATCTCCATCTTGAGAAACTTCTCTCTGGTCATTTCCTTCAAAACCTCAGTGAACAGCTTCACATTCAAGTGTCTCCTTAGATGTTTCACTGTTTAATAGATTTTCTTTTAACAGGTCGATGCCGGGATGGTGCTGGTTACTGATGGGTGATCAGAGGGGAAAAGCTCTTCCCCTCAGGGGCGGTTGCTGCCTGTGGGTGCATTCTCATGGAAGAAGGGCTGGACGGGAGTGCAGCAGGAATGTGGCCCTGCTTCTGCTGCATGCTCAGAGATGAGGGGAGAACTTTGTAGAGTAGGGTAGATGGTTGGACTCGATGATCCCAAGGGTCTCTTCCAACCTAGATGATTCTATGAAGCATCAAAGTCCCTCCCGAATGTTGAGCAAACACTCGCTATGCTGTGGCGCTTCTTTCTACGTGGAACTGGGAGCAGCAGTGTATGTTAATGTATAGCTCAAAGTGTTGATGCATCTTCCAGGATTGGAGCAAAAGATGTCTCTTGCTTCTGCTCTCTTTTTCCCTTTGTTTTTCTTTTCAGTTTGTCTTGAATGCCATGGGTGTGAAGACCTGTTGGTTAAGGGTGCTATGTGCAAATTTTTTTATATTGGTTTATTGGTTATCTTTCTTTGAGGAAGGGTGATAGAAAGCCCATGTAAAGAATAAGGTTTTCATAAAGCCAAAATTGAATGCTACTACACTTTTGGAAGCTTTAAATACACAGAATTGCAATATTGAAATACTGCAAGATTTATTGTTGACTCTCTACCTCTTCTCTTATGACACACAGGGAAAGCCTCATAGACCAAATATCACTGAAACTACACAAACTATCCTTGGATAACTTTGCTGTTTACATAAGCACATTTTTGTAGACATGCTCAAGACAGTAATGAGACTTTACAGTGCATCTCTGAGCACAGAATAATTCTATTTTAATTATAAAGGGTAGTTCTTCATTATTGGATGCTCAGAGAAAAGTGTAAAATAAATCTGATTTTCATGCTGTAATAATTAAAGGGAATAAAAAATTAGAAAAACCCTATATAGTCACAAATTTGAATTAATAGCAGGGGAAATATTTTGTTTATGAAAAAATAGAAAAGGCGGAAATATCAGAAATTAAACAGTGGCGTCCTATAAAGAATTGATATATGAAGTGACATAATGAATAGAAGTTCTTAGTTTCATTTTTGTGTGTGTTTTTCCTGTTCATCCTTCTTTTCCCTTTCCTTTTCATGTATTCACTGTATGACTTGTCTCCTTCCAGTCAAAAGGATCTGGGATTAAATTGCTTAAGATCCTGTGCAGTAGGGGGCAGCTTTCCAAAATGATTTCTAATGTTTGCTCATTGCCTTTAGAATATGAAAGGGTGGTTTATGCAAATAGTGCTTTTGTTTTGTTGAAATATTGCTTTTACTAATGTACTTTCTTATTTTCTGCAGATAAAGCACTGGCTGTCCATGTGCTAAGTGCACCACTATGTCTAAATTTCCTATTTTTAGAAAGAAAAGTGCTACAGATTAAGAAACACTTCAACATAAATTTATATTTTACAAACTGATTTGATTTTTACTCTTTTAATTAAATCTTATTCTCCTTCATATTTTAGTAAAAGTTTTTCAGTGAATCATAAGAACAATATGACCCAGATATGGTTCTGATCTTTGGTTGGTATCATTGTTCGTAGGCGTATGCCTGTATAGGGACATTGACAGGATGAATTATTGTTTTTTTTTTTTACTTTAAACAAGTAATCTGAACTTCTGGCAAGAAAAATTACTCTGCTTTGTCTTCCATGTTGCTTTCTACTATTCCTTTTTCTAGAAACACTTGTAGGAACTTGCAACCAGCTGAGGAGTCAGGTGGTTTGTTTTTCTGGTCTTGAATATGTTGTTTCAGGAGAAATTCAGCTCTCTGTCTGGAAGTTAAATTAGACTGTCTATGGAGCACTTGTGTCTGCTTATATTAAACGTAACCAAAACTTCTCCCACACAGACTTTGCACAGCAGACCTTCTGATGGAAATGCAATCTATGCAAAAATACATCAGCAGTGTAGTTTCAGCCAGTCAAACATCTGTAGCACACTTGTTGCTCTCAAGGCAATTTCTTCATCCTGTTCACCAAATAAAGCAGGCATCCTGAGGAGAATTCTATTATATTACTTAAACACATGGATGTGGTCCCCAGGAGGCCTGTCTGGAGACAACATAGATCATCTCAATTTTGGCATTTTTGATGTTGAGTGATTTGATTTAGAAAATAAAATACTTTTGTCTGAATTACCTTGTGTGGAGTTATTATTACTATTGGTTTTGTTATCTTTAATTTGTCATTGAGGGAAAAAACTCCCCAGAGTTCGCTTCTCCCTCTGTTCCAACAACTAACTGAACCTCAGGTAAGTGCTGAAATGTGGTGGGGATGACAAACAGACTGTTCGTACTTTATATTTTTTGTGGCTTTCTAGGAGGGGTAGGCTGATAAAGTTTCTTCTCCAGGTGATATCTCCAGCTGAGGACACCAGGTACCTCTGCAGGATTTGGATTCCGTCCCTCTTCTCTGTCAAGATGAGCATTATATATACAGAAAATCACTCCTGTTTTAGGTATATCATAGCTATAGCTGTGCCTGTGCACGGCATAATGGAAGATATTCATGGTTTAAATTGCCTGAAATTGATGACTTTCAGGCTCTCCAAGAAAGCTGCATGTTTGCTCCTGCTTTTCCTTAGATGACAATGGAAGTAAAATAGAGACCAACCCAATCTTTTCCTAGCACTCATTTTGTGGGGAAAAGCTTTCTTTCAAAATTCTTGGGAAACCTCGGGCACTTTAATTAAAAACTAACCAACCCAAAGCAAAAGCAAAAATTAGTTTAATTTACAAATGTGTTCTCTCTGCAGCTGATGGAGAACAGACTTCCCTGTTGAGGAACTCAGAGTGGTTAAGTTATGCTTTTGCACTGAATTGACCTTTCTCTTCCTGGTAGAAAAAGACAAGGAAGGTGAGTTGATCTAGGCTAAAATCAGTGTTTAGGGTTCTTCCAAGCTAATTGCTTTAATTCAAAATGCTGAAAAATTTTTGAAAGGAGTCATCAGACTTGATTTGTTTGCGTAAAAAATGTACCCTACTTAACAAAACTTCTCTATTTTGGGAGGCAGAAGAGTCTTTGACCTTTTTCCAGGAACATACTGGAAGGAAGAAGGGAGAGTTTTCCTCTTCCATTAAATACCAGCTGTGTAAATTATTAGTAATGTGAAAGATCAGTCTGGTACTCATATTACTTATAAGTGTTCCTGTATGGCAATTAGTTTATTAATTGATTTACTCATGTTTTGTGTTTTGGGACCTGCATTTTGAGTAGTGGAGAAAATAAATCTGTTGGTAGCACACTGCCAAGTTGATCTATTTTGTTACCTTCACCTAAAGAGCTACTTTAAATAAACTGCCTGCTATTGCAGACGGGTATCCAAGCATAGCTGGGTGCTTTTCAGGCCCAAAAGAGCTCCTGCAGGCTATGAAGGACTTCATGCTCCATGTTCTCGACACCTGTGGTGAGTTAGCATTGTTGACTTGAGTAGCTCCTACAGCCTCCAGGCTGAAGCTCACTTAAGAGCTGAGCTGTTTGTGCCAGGGAAGACCTGAGCAGGGGAACTATCAGATCAATATGGTACAAGGGTAAGGTAAACTTCAGTGGCACGTGGCTTTACAGTGGACGAATTCTCTGCCCTTTGTGTAATATGGAACTTATTCTGAGCAAATCTCCTTGAATTTAAACAAACAGCAAAGGATTTACCTGCTATCTCCTGCATATACCTTCCCTCTTACATGGCTAAAATATGATGTAGACCCTGCCCCCGGCAGCTGGGGCCTTGTTCAAACAAAGTATGTGTAAAACCATCAGGCTCCATTAGATCATCTTGCCTTTGGTGAATCTGATCTATCAGCACAACTTAGCTTGATTTTTAGAGTAAGAAATCTGAAATTAAAGATGGCTTATTGATTCCCTATTGTTTTCTTGGCTGGGTTAATTCTGATATGCAGCACAGTTCTCCCCCAGGACTGATTTTAATTTGAGTCAGAGTACCTACGACTGAAGGATAACGTTGTGGTGTCTATGCAATAGGTAGGGATAAGGGAAAGCTGGCAATGTCTCAGTACACTCCAAGCTGTTGGCTTGGTACAGAAGTGGTGGATAAAATTAGCTTTGCACCATCCAGGGAATTTTCCTGGAACTTAGTCTTCCAGAACGATAGCTCATCTTAATGAGAGAAACTTGTATAAATGAGCGTAGCATGGAACCAGATCTGACAAGCCCTAGCTTGAACAGCTGTTCCAGGAAACAGGCAATGAGGAATCACAACTGGAGACTTCTGAATTTCATCTCCCCTCTCTGCTCTGCTTACCCCAACTCGTACGCCTGCTTCGCAATGAATTATGGCATTCAATAGCTAGTGGTTTGAGTCAGGCATGGCAGAAAAAGCTGCTGTTTGTCGAAATCCACAGTCCTTCCCGCTGCAGAACTACTGTTCTCATGACAATTCTGAACGTAAAATGAGAGATAGGTACTCCTATAAAAATTTTAGGGCTAGAAAAATCTCAGCACTCTGGAAACCCAGGTTAACTGTCAGTAAGGCTGCCATGCTCAGCTTTTATTTGAACTGGCAAACCTGAGTGGAAAATTTAATAAACACTTTGAATCCTGACCAGAATTAGTCATTTTTATAGGTATCAATATGAATAATAGCCTTCTGTATTCTTTGAGAATGATGAAATATAAAAATGTCTACTTAGAATGAACTGCAGAATAAACCAGGCACATTTCTTGGGTCCTCTCCAGGTTTTTGAGGTGTGCATTCCTCTGCCCGCTCTGGAAACTCACTTATCCAAATAACCAACATTTCAAAATTGATGGTGGGCTTTCTGAAAAATATTTTTTGGAATTTTCTCTGAAGTTACGCGAGTCAATTACTCATTTTATTCTTCTCTCTGGTATAACTCCTTCTCCCAAATACAAGCACATACCCCTGATGTACTTATTGTCACGTATGAAATATGCCCAGCCTGGCCCTTGAGAGCCTCAGTCCTGCTTTTTGGTTCATTCCCAACTGCAAAGCTGTGCAGATGGTTGCAGTGGCTATGGGCCACTGCACTAAAAGGACTTGGCCCCGAGGACAAGTGGCATGGCACAGCCATACTTTTTTTCAGTAATCTATGCAAAGTACCAGCAGTTGGTTGATTGATTGAGTTTTAAATCTTAAAAGGTTTAATAGCACTCTCGAGATCTGTATCATCAACATAATTCACAGTATTTGCCTTGAATATTTAAACAGAGTTTTTCATTGTGCTTAAGGCATCTGAGTTTCAAAGGGATTTAAGTACCAAACTTCCTTTGAAAATCTGGTAGAATTTTATCTGGACTTGTTTTCTTGGATGCCAAATTTAGGCATGGCTTAAGATGTTAATCGTAAGATCTGTCCTCTGTTACATATAACCCTATAGCAAGAGAATTCATGCATTGCATCAAGTTTCATTTATGTCTTGAAAACTTTACTAGCTTATCAGTTACTGGGATTTGGGATGACTTGCATTGATGAGATTGACAGCAGTGAGAAGATGGATATGATAGGTGCAATAATTTTTGCTGGTAGGTAGGGTAAGGCTCTGATTAAAGGTTTCAGCTAGACAGATGTGATTTACCAAGAATTTAATGTCTTGCTCTATTATAGTGTTATTAAAACTTTTCCTTTTCATTTGAAAGATACAGAGATCATAGAATCGCAGATAATTCTCTATAGGAATATTGCATCTTGATGAAAAGTTAGACTTGTTCAAGTTTTCTCTTATCTTTCTGTCAGAGTTCCTGGGTTCTCTTTGTACATACAGGTTTCTCTTATACTGGAACCATATTTTCCTGTATAAATCATGCCCTTGTAACATTTAGTGATGATCATATGAATAAAGGAGTTACTTTACCATTAGCTTGGTGAAAAAATAACCTGGCCTTAATGTTAAGAGTACATAAGGGTTAAGTGGATGAAGGAAAATGACATAGTTCCATATTAATTAAGGAAGTTCTTACATCCCTGGAACTGCATGTTGCTGAACAGGAGTGCAGT
>JAOXJM010000012.1:116928275-116948663 GCA_026413425.1 Tringa solitaria | reverse complement strand
AAAACTGGACACAGTACTCGAGGTGGGGTCTCACCAGTGCCAAGTACAGGGGGACAAATGACAGTCCCCTTTCACTCAATGCTCTTTAGGCCATATTGAGATTCTTCATTCAATTTCGGGTGACCTAACAAAAAGAAAAGATGTCAATCAACTGCAGCAAATTCAGCAGAAGGCTACTGGGATGGTCAGGGACTGGAGCCCTGTGAGGAGAGGCTGGGGGATGGGGTCTTGTTTGGCTTGGAGACAGCTTTGGGGTGACCTAACAGCAGACCCCCAGTATCTATGGGGAGGTCATTCAGAAGAGAGAGCCAGGCTCTTCATCACAGTGCATGGTGGGAGGAGAAGATACAACAGGCATGGAGAAAATACAGCAGGCATGAGCTAAAACAAGAGAGGTTCAGACTGCGTTTGAGGACTAACTTTTCTCCATGAAGACAGTCAGTGACCACAGGCACAGTTGTACAGTTTCCATCCTTGGGGCTTTTCAAGACCTGACTGGATGATGCCCTGAGCAATCTGGGCTGACCTTGTGGCTCAGCCTAGTTCAAGCAGGTTGTTGGACTCCTGCAGGTCCTTCGAACCTGAATTTTCTTGTGGTCCTCTGGAGAGATGGTGTCCATCACACAGCAATTAGCAATCTAAATTGAGACCAAAGATGACCACAGGGGAACATAAGAGGTGCAAAAGAACTACTTTGCAAAGTGCAAAGCATTCTTGATCAGGTGGGAAATGGTAGTTTTGGCATCCAGTGGTTTTACTATTTTGAAAATTTAGACTAAATGTGAAGTGTGGAAATGTTGAGAATTGCGGTAAGTGTGACTGCGACCTATAAAGCTTGTGCATGGCCTTTTCTTGACAAAGGTCTGTCAGACCAGTCTTGTTTAAAGGAGTGTTGACTGTAAACACTGGTGCCTCCAACATATTCCAGTATAAGACAGACAATATTTGGAAGAGGTCAGTGAGAAGAATGAGTCACAGCTGCTTTCTTGGGAGTTTGCTGCTTTCAGACACCAGGAATAAAACCCAACATGAAATATATATATATATATGTTATATATCAAACTGGGCTGCTTAGGATAATGATTAGAAAACTGCATTACTCCCTGTGTCTGGATTTTGTATTCCTATGTGTGGGTTTTTTAGTCCTATGGACTCTGATTCAAGTACACTGTTTAAAATTTTTCTTCCTAGATTAGCAATGACTGCATACAGCCAAAAAAAGTGATTTTGACTGCTGTAAGCCCTTTATAGAATGCTTTAAAGATCAAAAATGGAAAATTATCTGTTTGTATATGTGGTATTTATGTACAGAAAATTTCGACCCACCTCTTCAGCCAGAAAGGTATTGTATGTTTAAGAGGATTAAAAGTGATACTTTTTCTTTCTATTACAACTCTCAGTCAACATTTCCCTTTAAAGTGGCAATGTGCAAAATTTCACGTTCTTATTATCTTGTTGCTTGTCATCTGCCTGTCTTGAAACATATTTTGCACTTCCTCAAACAGAAAGTGCAAAAGATGTGCCCAAATCTGTTAACAGAAAACGTACAAATCTCTGTTGCCTGTGTGAAATGTATTCACTGTCATAAAGATCAACTGATATGTTTAATTCATACTGCAAGTTTTTAATCTGCTCATTTGACCTTTTTGATATACTGTCAGTAACGCTGGTGCTTGAATAATGAATTTTATCTGTTCTAAGCACTAGACTGATATACTGCCTTCACAGTAGGTTTTGAAAAGTATCATGTCATTCAAGTGGTACTAAAAATGAACAGTGGAGTGTTATGGAGGAAAATGGTAGATATTGCCTTTAGCAAATGTCGGAGATACTGGAGCAAATACTTTGTGAGAAGATTAATGAAACATTTCTCACTTTCCTGTAAAGTAACAAAGAGAATTCTTCAGCACGTTTTTCTAAGGACTCCACATCTTTTTATAAATCCTTAGGGTTTTTTTCTCATAGTTTCTCTCTGTACACACTGGAGTCTGAAGTGCCCCAAAGTTTTGATGTGTTCATACCAATGGCCTGGTGTGAACCAGTATTCAAATAGAGTTGAAAAGATGCAAGAAAAGTTATCAGACTGTACTAGGTTTATGTGGTAAGGTTTTGGTATGGGGGGAGGCTGCAGACTTGGCCTCTGTGAGAGGAGATCAGGAGCTGCCCCTGTGTCAGACAGAGACACTTCCAGGTGGCTCCAACATGGACTCACTGCTGCCCAAAGCTGTCCCCATCAGCTGGTGGTGCCTCTGCAAAAGATATTCAAGAAAAGGTAAAAAATCAGTGCAGCAGCTGTGAGAGAGGAGTGAGAAAATGTGAGAGAAACAGCCCTGCAGACCACAAGGTCAGAGAAGAAGGAGGAGAGGAGGTGCTCCAGACACTGGAGAAGAGACTCACCTGCAGCCCATGGAGGACCACACCAGAGCAGATATCCACCCTGCAGCCTGTGGAGGATCCTGCACTGCAGCACGTAGATCTGTTCCCTGCAGTCTGTGGAGAGCCCATGCAAGAGCAGGCTCCTGGAGGGAGCTGCAGCCCTTGGTAAGCAATCTTATTGTCCCTATCTCAACCCATGAGCTTTTCCATCTTATTTTCTCCCCCTGTGCTGCTGAGGATGGGGAGTGAGAAAGTAGCTGGGTGGGCACCTGGCCGTCAGCCAAGGTCAACTCACCACAGAGACATAAACATAAGGCATATAGACACCATTTAAGAACCAGTTGGGGTTGGGGGAGAAGAATATGTGAAAATTTAGGAAATAAATCTAATTTCAGCCTAGTTCTGAACTGAGGGATTTTGGATCTGAGCAAGGTCAGAAGTGAGCAGACATTGAATGGATGATGAATGGATATATGATTTGTTCACCTTTCTTCCTAACTACAGAGATAGCTGTGATAGCTGATAAATTAAAGAGTCTGCGGTGAGAAGCGTGGGATATATACATTTATATGTACCCCAAGCTCAGACTGGAGAGAGGTGTTGCCACTCAGCCCATGATTGGGGCCAACTTCTGATTTTCACTCAGCATTCAATTAAGATTTTATTTTCTTTTACAACTTATATGCTTGCTGGCAGCAAGATGCTATTTAATTCAACCCTAACCTGCCATTGTGAGGTTGGGGAATATTGCTTCCTTCCCCTTAGCAAATGCAATACCAGGTAGGACTTGTTCAAAATGACAAAGAAATTCGGGGCTGAGATTAAATGGTAACCTAAACTCCTGCAGGATCCCGCAGCTGCAACAGTGGTGTTCGGGTGTTTTTGGCACCAGTTCACACTAATCATAAGGAATAAAGCTGTTACCGATCTTTTCACTACGTCTCTGCTGAATGTGTTCCCTGCATGAAGGAGAAATTCTGAAGGTAATAAAGCAGTTCATCTCCTTTAAAATCTCCATGGTAATGCATATGCACAGGAGGGAGAGTCGCACAGATGAAATCATGTCAAAACCAAGCATCCTTCCCTCTCTCTTTTCTGCCTCTTCCATGCTCAGCCTGGGGAGCTCCCCACATTGAAATTTACTGATTTAAGAACAACATTTTCAACCACGGCAATTCAAGATAAATATTATTTCCTCATTAATCTGAAAAGTGCAATTGGATATGAGCACAGCATAAAATAGCTTTAAAAATTTCAATCAACTTTGATAGTTGTATATCTGTATATTTATGTTTATAACTATGTTTATATAGAAACACACACATGTATATACATAGACAATACTATATATTTTCAATACTTATGTGAGACTGTCTCACATAAAAAAAACATTTTATCAAAAATTTGTCCGTTAATAAGTATGTTCTAAAAATAGCGTCTCTTTACCAATGATATTTAAAAGAACATTTTGATACCAAAATCCAGGCTAAAAATGCTGTTAAAACCCCTCCTTTTTTAAAGCTTAGATCAGAATTAAGGGTCTTTGTTCATTGCAAACATGTATGAACATTACAAGGTACATGAAATCCATCATGTTCTACTGCATTGTTTTTTGGTGTTTGGATTGAATAAATGCCCTGGTAAGGTTCCATGACAAATGTTTATTCAAGTATGTGTTCAAATTGAAATTGTTTTGTATAAAATACAAACTAGAAAATTTTATACATTTTAAGGACAAGTTAGTCTTCAGCCTGTATCGATTTTTGAGTGCCAGTGAGCTTTCAAGAATAAACCAAAAGGACAAAGATGGGTTGGCTAGCTTTGGAAGCATTGGTACAATGATAATAACGCTGACATTAATACATATTGTCCTACTGGACCAATGTCTTACATATTTTGTGTCAAGAAGTTGTGGCTGATAGCATAACCAGAAGATGACAGCTGTCATTATTGGTGATAAAGTTTAAAAGCATTGAAAATGCCCTCTCTTAAAACTCTTGTGTTGACTCTCTGGATTTTTTTTTTTTCTTGATACTTGGTCGGCTTTGCAGCATTGCTGGTTTGTGTAACTTGGTCTCTGTGGCATTTGGAAGTAAATGCCACATTTCTGTTCCCTGAAGTAGCACAAGGCTAAGACTGCCCACAGTCCTGAGCTGGGCTGGCGGGAATCTTGCTGGCCACACTGAGGGGAAACACGTTCCAGACCATGAAGGCTTCAGCACACTAACAGCAGGGGAGTGAACGGCACTAGAGACACAATAAACTGGTCCAGACTTTGCAGTCCTTATGTGTCTAAACCAATCCATATATTATTTTTTTTCAGTGTAGATGCAAAACATTTTCACTCTGAGTCCTCGTGGACAACCAGCTGGATGTTAAAGAGCAGAGTAATGTTTGTTGGTGGTACAGACCTCTCGTGTACAAGGTTGAAAAGCAGAGCTGGGCTATATCAAAGGGAAAATTTTTATATTGTGTCACTAAAGAACACCCCCTGAAGCACGTGTAGCTGCTTGAAAAACTGCAGCCTGGTTTCCTCACGCCTTTTTGTTTTTAATAGGCTGAGACAGTGGCAGAAGTGACAGGTCGACACATTTGGGTACAATCAGACTGGATTTAGTGAGGCCAGGATTTCAACCTCAGACCGCCTTACAAGGACGAAAATGTCTGTTAATTAAAACATTTTATTAAAGCACGTTAAAAACTGCCTTTCCCTTGACCTAGGTAACGGCAGCTGTATGGAAACAAATTAGATGCTTATAATTATCCAGTTTATTGTCCTCAGAAATTCACCGTGTTAGAAAACCCAGGGACTCCTAGGCTAAACCTTGATCAGATGAATCAACCTTTTGATCCTGTTTGAAAGCATGACTGTTCTTCTTCAAGCAAAGCCACAGTGTCACACTGGAGAAATATTAGCCGGTAGGATATGCAGCCTCTGCTGAAGGAGATGATGCACTGATGAATCTCGCTGTACAAGATGTGATGGTGTCACAGCTGTCTCCAAAAGCAGGTGATAAAGGCAGTGGAATGACTGGAATATAAGCAAGGGTAAGATTTGGTCTACAGAATGTTTATTCCTGGTCATAATGGGAAAAAAAGAATATAAAATCCTCCTAGTCTTCTAGTTTGTGTTGACTGTTGAAGGGGCAGATGGTTAGGAAGTTGTCTTCTTATTTCTAAATTAATATATACTGTATTGAGACGCAGTAACCATGAAAATCAATGATGCCAGTCTTGCAGTACCCTATGAACTGGAGGAGCACTCCAAATGCAATGAAAGGAAGTAACTGTGGAGGTATTTTATAGTTTTTATCTCCTAGGGACAAAAACAATTTGAATTTAAAACTCTATTTGTTACATTCAAGTGTAGATATGTACTGACACAATGAAGAAGTAAAATGCAATTTAAAAGTAAATTTTGTATCTAGAGATGAGTTTTCAGGGAAAAGAAACAGAAAGAAGAAAGAAAAGGTACATGCATTTAAATAAGTGTAATGAGTGACATTTAACACAGTAATCACAGTCAACATTAGAAGGTCAGGAGACCTTCCTTCATTCTCTCCAGACAGAATATAATCCAGCCAGAGAAGAGAAAAAAATAGCTGTCTGTGAAACTCCAATAAATTTTTCATATCCTTGCAGGACTATAATCTCCTTAGAGTAGTGAAGATGCTCTGAACTTTTTGTATGTAACACCAGTTACTGAATCAATGTGGATTTCTCAGGGGGGAAGATTTTCAGTTCTCAAGAATTTTCCTCCCATATTTAAGAATAATAAGAATAAGGATATTTAATATCAGGCTAGAGAATAACACTAGGAGTGTCTGTAGGCATAAAGTACTTGTCTAATCAAATGGCAAAACCCATTTGAACTATGTGATTGCTAAAACTATTAGCATTTTAAAGGAAGCAAGGAATAAAGCCTGCTTACAGTGGCTGTAGACTGATTTATTCATGAAGACCTAATAGCAATCCCAAAATTTATGAAGCATTTTATCGACCTCCTAGCTACAGAAGTGTGGTTAAGACAAGCATTCTTTGGAGAACACATTACTGTACATTTGGGTTTAGCAACAATACTTTCTTTTAGAAGAGTTAATATCAGTTATTGTGTTTGTAGTCCTGAGTATGATTTGGGTTTTTTTCCAAACTGATTTAATGCTTGGACTGAATTCCCCTCCGAAGCGTGCCCTCAAAGTGAACTACAGGATCTGAGATACGCATAGCTTGTTCGTTTAGATTTAAGATCTAACGACCGTCTTAGATTTAAGATCTAATCTGTGGCCATCCTCAGCACCAGGTCAGCCTAGCCCTGTTGGTGCCCACATCTCACCAACGGTAGAGTAAACTTGGAGGACTAACTTTGAGCAGACAGCAAATGCTCGGTGGGCTGAAGGGGAGCCCCAGCCCCTCAGGTGGGCTCCCCGCTCTTTTAGGTGTATATGCAATTTGCAGCAGGCATAGCCTACCACTCTCTCTGTGTAGGAAGTTTGTTATAAAGGATCTTAATTCAGGCTTGTGCTGAGGTGGTGCTTAACAAGCACCACTGTTCAAAATGCTCCTGTGAGTCCAAACAGTGAAGCATTTTCCAGTGCAGTGATTGTCTTGGCTGTGGGTACTGAAGCCGTGACCATGAGTTGCTACCTGACGTCAGTCTCCCCTGGCACTCCTGTCTCACAGGAGACAGGCCTCAGCATTTATATCTCATTTGGAACCGAAATTTGGGAATTATTTCCCTGTGTTGGGCAGAGGGTGACTCAGTGGCTTTGTGGCTCTGTGCTGTACAGAAGCAGGGTATGCTAAGAGGAGATAAAGCCTGTCCTTGCTCCCGGTGTAATGGCAGCCGTGTGGATTGTTATGGGTATTAAATGCTTCTCATTGCATTTCTCTTTTAATTGAAAATTTACAATATGAAAGGCAGGTTAGCACAAAGTAATTTTGGAAGTTCCTGGCACATAAAAGGCAGATGAGAGATCTAAAATATTGGAGATACCTTGATCTAAAAAAAAAAAAAAAAAAAAGCCCAAACCAAAAAAAAAGCAGTGTGATAAATTCAAGCTAGGTGGAAATAGTATAGCAGATAGGGATTAGGCAGAAGGAATGCTCCCATTGTTTATCCAGATGGCTCTAACATGTCTCTTACCACTAAGAGCAGCAAAAGTAGTTTATGGCTAGAGACTTCACTTTTCCCTGTTAGCTTCCAATCCGGTAATTTGGGCCACAATGTAGCAGATGCCAAACATGAAGGCATCTAAACATAAGGTCACTTAAGGTTTGTTCTACCCACTTTAGGGAAGCTTTATTCCCTGTGTCAGAACTATCTGCAGGCTGTTGTGTCTGGCTAAACCTTCCCCCTGCCAGGGTCATGGGCATCCCATGGGATTTCCTCTTCAGGGCCTCCTGAGCTGTGCCCCTGACCTGCACATGGGTGAGCAGGCAGGACTCCAACCAGGGCTGGTCACAGCAAAGGGCTGTCTCCAGTTCTCTTGGAGCCCATGGTGACCACATCTAGTAGAGCTGTGAGAACTTTCAAGAGGCTCTTCAGTCCAGCTACTCAAGAAGCAAATTGGTGGCCTCAGGATCATATTGTGCCTGATTCAAGGATCAGAAGTGACCTGAGTTAATTTTAGTAGTTTCCTTTTTGAAGGAATTTCTTTTATTTCACAGCTTCTGTTAAAGACTAGAATCTCGCACTATAATTTACTTTCCAGAATATTGTATAGGATATATTTTCTCTGTTTTCTCTTGCATACATTACCCTTTAAAAAGAAAAATTTCAGTGCAATTCTGCCATCATTCTTGAGGATTACTTCCTTTCTCCTGTGATTTAAGAGTGTCCTGAGATTTCTGTCTTCTTTTGAAATGTGTTTTTGTAAAAGAGCTTCAGTCTATATTAATTTCCATAATTAAAAAAAATTCTCTAATCTATTCTGTTACTGATTAGAGTTTTATCATTGCTGGACAAATTAAAAACAGTGATCTACTTTTGTCAAAATTATTTCTGTTTCAAATCTTTGTTTCCTGTTTCATACTGATCTCGAAACAATTTTCCAGACAAAGTGTTTATTATCTTTTGTAAAGAATCTTTTGCAAGCCTCTCAGAGATTTAGTAAAAATAGCGTATGATAAATGTAGCTAAAATAAAAAGTTTTTTGTAAGCTTAGTCCAAGTACTATCAATCCTATCGACTGTAGAAATATAAAGGATGCAAAGCTAATTGTGTAGGAAAAAACCAACCCACCAATGTTAACTTATATTTTTAAAAAACAACATGATGTTGATTACTTAAAGTTTTAACAAAGAAGCAAGTATAAAATAATTATTAAACCAAAAGCAATCAACTATTTTTTTTGAAGATATGACTAAGATATGACTTTTCCTTAGAACAGGTAACATTTGCAAGTTGTTTGCTCCCCTTTTTAAATTTTACTTTCAAATCCAGGTGAAGCCAATAGTCTGATAATAGTGTAGTTTTTCACTAATTGCATTTTAAATCACCAGTGGCTGACATACTCATAAAAAGGGTGCAAACACTCACTGTATGCAAAGTGGATGCCAAGGACATGTCATATTTTTCTTACGATGTTTAACTGCTTCCATGGCAGCAGAATGGCCACCAGCTTTGGCACTCCCTTGTCAGCCTTTACTTAGGATGAAGCAGCTTTCTGCTCCATGGGGTTTCATTGCAGCAGCACAGCCCTCCATTAACTGCTGGGGAAAAGCTTATGAAAAAATGAATCAACAATTCTCTCAATCATGGCTTTTCTTCCCCAAGGCAATATCATCCCACCTGATGGCTCCTGACTCTCTGTCCCGAAACTGGACCTTTTTGGCTCATTAATGGAAACCTATATTCTCTGTTCCAACAATAACTGGAGCAGTGGGCATTTAACACATTGGGGCTCTCTGTGAGCTGTTATGGTCAACATACCCTGGTGCCTGTCCAGTGGCAAAGAGACCATCCATGACTCAATTCTCCAGGCTTTACCATGTGGCTTGTTTTAATCTGCAGCCAAAACAAAAAGTTGTAACCCACCTCCTTGGTTTCCGTATGCAGCTCTTATGCAGACCACCGATGTTGGAAGTCTTAATTCAGCCAGTAGATAACTAAGAATATAATGTATCTATAAAAGTATGACAGGCTTTGCAAATTCAGCTTCTCTCATTGGTAGCTTAATTGGTAGTTCAAATAAGAGGTTGACAGAGAAATGAATTGATATAAGCTTAAGGAGATTTACACTCCAGTGTCTTACTTTTACTTAAAATAAATACGGGTCTCGTTCTGTCTCTAAAATGGAGAAAAGGCTCTTCATTCTGCTTTCTCATCCATTTCAAATCATTCAGCTATATGTCATAGACCATTGCTTATTTCCCAATTGCAGAGACCAAAAGTATTCTCATTATTGCACCTCCTGCTTCTGTTAACAAGTCTTCTTTCAAAAATAATAATGCATTTGTTTCTAAAACACTATTTTTTTTTCATACTTAATGTTTATTTTCTACCTAATTTTGACCTTTTCATTATGAGCCAGCATCTCTGTTCTTTCACTAAATAGGCAGTGGCCTCAATGCCCTTGCCTCTTTTCAATGTAGTTGCAATATCTGAGGAAAGGATCTCTTTCTTTAGTAACCACAAATGGTTACTAAATGGGTACAGAAACTCCTTTCTTCTTGATAAATACTTTCATTTTTATGAACAATGCTTTTGGTTTTCTTCCTTTCTTCTGGAAAACGATTTTTCTAAACAGATTGTGGTTCATATTGATCTTCACTGATTACAGGTAGCATGTTATAATCTTATAGACCTTGGATGATATGTTTGATACATATTGAACAAGTATGTTTCATTATTAAACTCAACTTAGATGGGATAAAAATTATAGAATCATAAAATGGTTTGGATTGGAAGGCACCACTAAAGATCATCTAGTCCAACCCCCTCTGCAATGGGTGGCAGGGACATCTTTCACTAAACCAGGTTGCTCAAAGCCCTATCCAATCTGACCTCAAACACTTCCAATGATGGGGCATCCACAGCTTCTCTGGGCAACCTGTTCCAGTGTTTCACCATGCTGATTCTAAAAAATTTCTTCCTTATATCTACTCTAAATCTACCCTCTTTTAGTTAAAAACCATTCTTGTTCTATCGCAAGACACCCTACTGAAAAGTCTGTCCCCATATTTATTATAAGCTACCTTTATGTATGGAAACGTCATGATAAGGTCTCCCCAGAGTCTTCCCTTCTTCAGGCTGAACAACTCCAACTCTTTCAGTCTTTCTTCATAGGAGATGTTTTCCATACCTCTGACCATTTTGTGGCCCTCCTCTGGAATACGCTCTAACAGGTCACTGTTATTTCTTGTATAAAACTCCTGTTACGGATTTTTTGTCATGTATAGTTATTTTTTGTTGACATTTTTCTTGTAACTTAGCTCATCTTCAAAGCTTTTATAGGTTTCATGTTTTGTTTTTTTTTTTTTTCCTCAGTGACTCTTTTTTTCCCATTGTCCTTGTTCAGATGTGTCCTTGTTCTTCTTTTGTGGCAGCTAATGTCATCTTCCTCTTCTGGCACGTGGAAACAGTGGATCAGAGTTCATGCTGCAGTCTCTCTCATTACTTTGTACCTATCAAGAAAATAGATTAGATGGTCATTTCTGGAAAATACTTCTTTCCTTCTGCTGTTGCTACAGTCCAGATATCCAGTGCATTCCACTATAGGGACTATCTTTCTGTATCACATTTATTTTGAAACAGGAGAAATTTCTATACATCTTTAACTTCTCTGAGGTCAGTTACTACTTAGAAAATTTCAACTCCATTGGAACCAGAGGGTAGGAAAACACTGTTTTCAGAATACTATCTTCTTTTAATCTCCAACCATAAGAAATTGATTAATTTGAAGGCATGCCATTGCTGGCAGCGCTGTAGTCTTATTGTGCTACATATAGAACACCTACAATTCAGAAGGTATCAAATTGCATTACTTGGTTTTAGGTAAAAAGAGCAAAACTAAATGTCACATGTACCTTTCTGTCTTTCTCTCCTAATGGTTTTTAAAGCCATTGGCCAATTTTAACCCAGCTTGTAAAAGAATAATCAAAAGGATTTAATACATGAGATGAGTTTAGTGAAATTGAATGGTTGAATGGAGAAGAGAGAGCACATTAGGAGCCCCATATCAGGGTAAGGCTGATGAAGGAGTTTTTAAACAGGACAGGACTTGTTCCCATACTGCTAGGACAGCTTATTTTATTTTTAAAGTATTTACAAGTTATTAAAGGTCTCCATGATGATCACTGACCTGGCTTGGCTTATATTAGTTGTCTGGGGCACAGTGCCCTTTTTTATTATTTATATCAGGAAAGTAAAAACAGGCAGAAGTGGTGTATGCCTAATTCCTTCCAAAGGAAGTACACTTAAAAACGCACTATATGATGAAGTGTTTAATAAATTTGTGTTTTTCAAAGGTCAGTCTGAGCATCATTTATCCACTTGGAACAGGGCATTTTTGCCAATCCATTACTACCTCTAAGTCTGTGATTGAGTGGTTCTCTGGGAATAGCATGTTAATTAACTTCAGTAACAACATGTTGTTATGCATTTTTCTCTAGACTGGAAGCATGCCATCTCTCTAGAACATATATAAACCAGATAGACTGCTGTGCTGGTTTATAGCTTTGCATTCTAGCTTAGCCATGAAGATTCAGTTAGTCTCAATGCAAAATAAATATTTATCTGTACATCTTTTATAGTATTAAAAAATATCACTTGACATCCATCCTTGGTCCCCCTCTCAAATATTAAATACTTTATTTAATCATGTTTATAATCAAAATAGGCTTGAAAACTAAAAAAAACCCCGCATGCTTTCATGCTAAATTAATGTTATTTTCCTTATGTACTTATGTAAATTAACCACCATGCATATATTTAATTATAAGCACTCAAACATCAATGTAACTGTCCTTCCAAATTCAGATATTTTTATTAACAGCAAAGAAACAGTTCACCAAACTCTTATGAAAATTTATGTGCAAAGTTTTCTGTGTAAGAGCTAGGTGAAAAACTGTCTACAAATTTTAAAAAAAGGGGGGATATGCAGTTAAGAAGAATTCAGTGCAGGAAATTTCCATCTTTCACATGCTAAAAATTTCCTTTTTAAAGGTTTTCTAAAAGCCATAAATACTGGAAATTACAGATACAGTCATGATGATGAAGCAGTCAATGGGTGTTTTTCTCTTGATTGGAAAATGGTCAGGATTTTCCCTCTGTTTTCACTCTTAACTTTTATTAGCTCAGTTTTGTTAGCCCTATTGGCTAGTGGAAGTACTTAGCCAGTTTGTGAAGTAGTGTCTGTTTTTCTCTGTAGTAGTAATTCCCAGTAGTCTGACTTGGAAAGGCTTGATACCTGGCTGGCTTCGGACTAGGCAAACCTGAGCTTCTGAAAGTTACTGCCTTGTGGCTGGATTTTGGAAAATCTTGGGGAGATACTGCTCCAATCTTTGCATTTTCAACTGGGTTTATTCTATGATATTCAATTATTTGTGTGCTGAGTAGCTACTGAATATAAGGATATACTACAAAAGAAATTCTAAGGTGGAATGGGTAGGAAAAAGTATTCAAGTAATCAAACCTATGTTTACTGTCTCTGTTAACAAGCTAAAAAATAATCACAGCCTATTTTCCTTTCAGTTTTTCCATGTATGGTCTACAGTTACTATGTCTTATTCTAAAGAAAGGCAGAAAGCAAACAGGCAGCTGCTTTTTTCTGTCTCTGCCTCTTTCTTTGTCCAGTTTCCCCAGCCTCATAATCCTCCTTCCCTTCCTTCCGCTCTGTGCTTCTCTTTTCCTCTTCGCTGTCTCCGTACCGGGGCAGGACCTGATGAGCTGAGATTGGATCTCTATGGAGATGTCACCTTCCCATGGTCTGACAAGTCTCCTCGAGGCACTTACTGAGTGAGATTTTTCAAAAGCGTTCAACATAGCACCATTTGGGGAAATTGCCACACGAGCAGTGCTCTCATAGCTGCAGGTGATTCTGTTCTAAAAAAATATGAAGTCTTTCTGCTAAGATGTGTAAATACCAGAGGGCCTCAGCAAAAAGACAAGGTAAAACCAAACTGCTTAACCTCATTCTCTGAAGTGGCTGAATGCTTTTCTTCTTTGCTAATATCTCTCAAAATCATTAAGCTAAGGGCAGAAAGTTAACATGAAGGAAAAAAAAACCCAACCAAACCAAAACAGATTTAGCATGAAGAGTTGTCTGAAAACTGAAAAATAGTATCTCGGAGATGGCGACAGTTGAGCATCTCTACCTGCTGCAGCAGTAACAGCTTAAAGGCTGATTTAAAACCCTCTGGGAGTAGCCCTCCACCGGGGGCTGTGGGAAAGGGCAGGAGGAGACTTTCTTTGCTTGTTGTAGAGGGAGATCATTCATTTTTCTCCAAGGACTCCTGCTGATAGGTTTTTGTAGGGCAAGGAGAGTGGGGCCACAAACTTGTGCTTATTTTGCTGAATTTGGTGATTCAGTTAAATGGCTTAACCCAGCCAACTAATTGTAGCTATCAAAGTCATTTGGAATATTTTTCGATGGAAGCATATTTTTTCAGTGTTTATTCTGTTCTTCCAGTTTTCAGTGGAAGGCCAGGGTAGGTTAAATATGCTTTTAAAATATTATCCATTCTGGAAGTGTTCTCCTTGCTAGCCAGGCATTACCTGTCTTCTGTGAGTTTGATGATTTTTAACTACTGGCAATTTGACTCTACAGGAGAAAGGGAATGATAGTGTTGGTAAAACTGCGTAAAACTCTCTGGAGATGTTTAATATCACCTATCAGTGCTTTTTTAATATAAAAACTCTATATGTGCTACATAAATGAAATACTTGATGGGTGTAAACCAAGTTTTTTTTATTGAGGAAGAGTTACTAAGCTCATTAGGCTCGGACAAATTTAGTACTCCAGAAGGTGAAAAATTCCAAATTTGAACCAGAGAATTTATTATACTACGTTATCTGATATTGTGTCTTCCACACACGTCTACGTCCCTGTTTCAAAAGGCAAATAGGTATGTAGCGGAGATTAAGTTGTGGATCTCACGGCCAAGAGATTAGTAGTTATATGTTCAGAATTTAGTTTCAGCAGGAGTGATTGAAAAGGAAATATTTCTTTTCTGCTGAGTGAAAATGAAGGAAGACAAAAGAAAAAACTTTCTTAAAAATAAGAATGAGAAAGGTTTAATACCTTTCTAGGGAGACAATCATAGGAAGAAGGATGTGTCCACTGATAATATTTTAGGAGCAAAAATATTTGCATCTTCTATTGCAGAAGGAAAGCTGTTGAGCCAATAGTTTATCAGTGAATAAATTACTTTGGAGCCATCTTCCAATCCTATTTTAGTATCTGTTAGAATTTTAAAGCCCCAAATTTAAATCCTGCCTAAGAGTTGTAAATTATAATTTGGCAGTTGTATTTCGTATCTATGGTGGTTATACCTTATAGATATATCAGTGTCAGAACTAAATGTGTCATCCTTTCTTATTTTCAGGTTTTCTCCTTTCTTGGTTGGTCATAAGGCTAAACCACTTTGAAGATTTCCTCTCTCTCATGTGTCAATTCATGCTTCCTAAGAGATCTTTTTCAAACCTCAAAGACATAAAAAGTCTTATCAAAATGTAGGTTTGATAAGACCGTGTGCAATTCATTTATCTTCTGGGAGGTGAAATGAAAACTAGAAAGGCAAATGGCATATTCTGTTTTCTTTTTTTTTTATAGTTGCAATTAATTGTTGCTTATATCTTTCAAAGTAAAGCATGTGTATTGAGCATATATATTTTTATTTGTGGAAACAGGTTTTTTAAAGACTCGTGGCTGAAGCATTAGTTAGCTGCTAGTGCTGCTGCTGCTGAGTTTCTGAAATTATTCTTATTCTCTCTAATCAATAATTCTTTCTGTCATAAAGTCACAGCATCAATAGCATGTGGATTTTATACCAGTAAAACTCCTGTTCGTCTAGAGTTGAATAGATGGCTCACATAGTCTCTTTCTTTCTCCTGCATGGCAAAGAGCTGTATTCAGACTATGAAAGCCACTAATTTCCTGAATATGCAGGTGGTGTGAAATACTAAGGATACACGTTTGCACAGGTTATGGTGTTGGACATGTTTTTTTCTTTCTATCATTCTTATTGATCTAAAACCATAGAAAAATAATTCACTGTTTTAAAAGGCCTGTTCTGTCGGGCCCTACTCACAGGGCTAATTGAACCAAGTCCTGCCAGCCTCTGGTGGATAGCTTTTGGTAGAGATGGACTATTTGACTCATAGAGGGTGCACAGGTCGGATGCACAACTCTCCAGTGATATTAACACAGGGAAAAAGCTTTAGGAAGAGGAATCACAGGAAAGCTTGCAGAAAAGCCGGACACATTATCTGGTAAAGGAGAGAATAAGGAAAAAGAAGGGACTTTAGAGTCTACTTCTGGATCTTTCATTTACTCCTTTTGTATGCCTGGAAACACAGTATAACCTTTATGTGTTTTCTCCGTCTTACTGAGCCTTTTTACTGTATTTGCCTCACAGCAGTACTGTGGTGCTTAAGCAGTTTGTAAAACACTGTGCTAGAATCAATCAGAATGCACAAAATGCAGAAAGCCTCCACCACTTGTGCTATTTCCTTTCTTCCTCTGTGAATGGCTGGTTCAGACAATCTTGCTGGCAGAATTGATTGAATCGTGTCCAGTTATGCGTGAAACAAGGCCCATAGGGAAATAAAAGAAGAGTTAGGGGGTTTAAAAATCCTCTACCTACCTGGACATAATTATGAGGTAAATTGCTTTAGTGGAGTGTACCCCCCAAAATCTATTATAAAGCAACATTTCCCAGAGGGAAAGCAGCAACTGTATGTATATAAGGTATGTAAGTTCAAAAGTGTTGAACCTGGATCCTTTCCCAGAAACACCTTCTCTGCAGGAGGAATTATTAATCTGGAAATGGTAAATTCTTGCTTATCCTTTTAAGTGGCAAAATCTGTGAAAAAACAATACTAAATGAAACTGGCCTTCAATTTGTCAAAATCAGTTGTTGCAGAAATGGTCTCTGTAGAAAGCTCACATTACACAGATAAAATTACTATTTCACCTGATTATGATTATCATATTGTCTTAGGTTTACAGAAACAGTTGAGTTGCCATAGTTTACTGTTAAATATTTATTATTTTCCTTTATGATTTCTTCCTTAAGATACAGTTTGATATAACGTACTAACCCAAGGGGATAAACTAGCAGCTTCAGAGTAGGAAATTACAGGGCGAACAGGTGATCAGGAAAATGAGCAGTTTGAATGGAGGGCTAACAAGTCAAGGGAAACCACAGGTGCATAATACTAGTGTCAGCTGAAACACGCCACAGGTCTTCAGATTAATCACAATGATGAGGGACTGAGGGCTTTTTGAGCCAAGCAACCAGCTGGCAATTGCATAGTAAAGCCTTATCAGAGACGAGTTCCTAAGAAGCTTCCATGGCAACATCCATGAAAGAGAACCTTCACCTAAAACCCAGCGTGCCTGCCTGAAGCACTTCCAGGGGTGGTGGGACTGATCTTGCCCGCGGGGCAGGGCTGAACAGCAGGGATGACCATGAACTGTGAAGATGCCTGGTTGTTTTGTTGCCATAGACACACAAAAGAAGAGAAAATCTAATTATAAGAACAGCTTATCTGCTTTCTTTCCCCCAAGACACTTATAGAAACCCAGGAATGTAACTCCTTGTGGTAGCCTTGGGATCATTCCTTTTTTTTTCTCTTCAGAGGAAACAAAGGTAGAAGAGCAGAGGCCTCTGTTTGATCCTGTCTACTTTCAAATAGTTCATTCTTGTATTGTCCAGACTATACAGAAAATTTAGACTGTTACCTCTCCTGTAGAAAAACAGTTCTTTTCTTTTTCATCATGTTTAGCTCCTAATAGCTGGTCCTGTATTTTGATATTTCTAATAATGGAGGGAAAATTAATGACAAGACATATCCTGCATTGTTCTGAAAAATCATAAAGAACACTTTGTCATGATCCTCTTCACTCAGTAGACCTGTCTATGAAGTCCAGACTTATCTTCATCAAGACTAATTTCTGTGGAACCGGGATTCATCCCTGCAATCATCTAAAATGATCTCTGAAACTCCCTGCAATCATTTGAAAAGGTCTCTGAAACTCTCTTCTGAGATGATGTGTGTAAATTGTGATTTCTGAAACCGCACTGTGTGGGTCACTGCCATGCAGCATTAGCAGGATACAGATATTATAATACTACAATAAATATTTTAATCCTGCTACACTTGCCTGACTATTCCAGAAGAGTAAGACATTCTTTTATCCCAAAGCTTTTCTTTATAACTTTTAGCCTCTTCCATATTGGTTTTAACATCATAAATAATAAGCCTATCTTGTTAGAGGACCCATAATTGTGTCTGAACTTATTGCTGACCTCTAACAGAGTACATTTAATCTGAATAGTTTTTGAGACTTCCCTAAGTCTTCATCAGTTTAAGAGGTGGATTAAGCATTCTACAAGCATGGTGTGGCTTTAAACTATACAACGCCCCATAAACACTTGGTAAAATTCAAGGAAAATATAAGTCAAAATCTACAGTCAAACCTTCAGATTTGAATGGCTGAGGTTAGACACGCAGATTCACATCTAAAAATTTAGCAAGATGATTTTATCATTTATTTTGAAATAGTTACATTGTGTTACTAGAATTGACAGGCCACTGAAGAAACCAGGAATTTAAATGGGAATGTTCTGGACAAACACATTACTGGCGGAAGACAATAAGGACTGGCTCTCCTGGCCAGTATGTGGGCGACAAAGATGGTTATCATCATGTCTGGTTTGGAGCAAGGAAGTGAGCCTTGGCTTTCCACATGTCTAGCAGGAGGTTTAGCTACTAGACTAGACAGCAGTCTGTCTTTCTCTGAATACTTGTTTATCTACAATGGATTGGCTCCAAGACAAAAGGCCAAAGCTTAAAAATGGGTTGTTTCTCTAGCCCTAACTACCAACCCATTTGCCAGCCTCAGCTGCTGGAGCTCCCTCTTTCACACTCTCTCTGTATTTGTATATATACAGCCATCTTCAGCAGTAATAAAGCCACATCGAAATAATTTCTACAAAAACTGTGTTCAAGAAACTTGACTGTGGTTTATTTGCAGAACTTGAGCTTTTCTGGCTCGAGGAAAACCCGCTATACAAGATGGTATCTTTGCCAGATGATCACAGGACAGTCTCAGGGAATTTGTCTGTTGTGCAATATTAGTTAAAGCCATTGGATGACACAGCTATAAAAAGCTTTCTATGTTCTGGTAAGTAAATTTTAGGAGTAACATCAGTTTTAGTTATGATGCAGATTTTCTTAGAAATTGCATATCTGTATAAGAAGTTGGTTGCTAGGCTCCGTCACTCTAAGGTGGGTATTTTATATATATACACATATATATATGTATATATGTAAGAAGACAGAGTTTCTGTCTGTAGGATGCAAACGAGCCAAAGAGTTACAAGTCAGGAACATGACAGGCTACGTACATGTCTTGTGTTTTCTAAACTAATCAGTGATTTCTTTGTATCATATGAAATAAGGAGTTGTAGGCATGTTTAATACTTTGTTCCTTAATAGCCCGTGTGGACAAAATCCAAATGATTCCATCATTAACTGCCAGCTGCTTAAAATGCCTGACTGGGCAACTCTCCCTACCGGTAGAAAGCAGCAGTTTCTGCCACTTTGCATGACAGAGCAAGTAAGAAGTCACAGGCAGTAAAGGCACACAGGTGTCTTCACTTAAAACCTGATATTAAAACAATGGAAATAAAAACATTGGGCACTAAAATACTTTCTGTTCTTGAGGTTTCAAAAGAGGTTTGCATTGACTAAAAAAATTCCTTCAGTACATAGAGCAATTAGCAACCTAAAGCAATTAGTAATCTTCTTTTACCACAATTGAAAAGTACTTTGGAAAATTAGCTGGTATGGGATTCTAATTTATTCAAATAAAAAGAAACTGCCTTGGTGCCATTAACTTTATGAATATGCTGATAATTTGTAATAATAGGCAGTTATAATAACAGTAAGAGAGGTGAAATCAGAAAAAAGGTGAAGACAACCCAGTCACGTGGCATATACTTGATTGTAATGCTTAAGCCTTTGATGATTTCCTTTGTTCTCCTGCCAAAGTCTTAATTTAAACTGGATGTTTCCTTTTGGTGCTACTTGCTTGCACTAATGATAGCTCATCAACGTTTTCTCCTTCTTCAGGTTTTGTTCAGCTTGGGTTGCTCTTGAAATTTTCTGTGTTGTACTTTAGTGAGAATTTTCTTTTCCTTCTCCTCCTCCTCATCTTTTAGAAATGAAATTTTTAGCCTGGTATTTCTCCTCCTTGAGCGGTATTCCTGAATTCAGTGGCACTGCACACAGCAAGTAATGACAATAAATTGGGCTTTGGTATTTTATGAGACCACTTAGTACGGTCCTAAGTGAAGCATCAGTTTCCAGTTTGATACCCAACTCAGCTGTAAGCAATTGGCAAATTGATCCCAGACTTTTATTTTCCTCTTGCATCCCTTATTTAAACAAGCGTCTCAAAAGGCTCTCTCCCATACACAACACTGGCACAAGTTTTTTAGATTAATTTTCACACTTAGTAATCTACAATGTAGTAACAGCATCAAACAATGCAGTGTAAAAGGCCCATCTGTCCTCCTTGTGACATTTTGTACATGAGCTTAAATGTCATTTTGTCTTTACCATCTAACAAATGTTGCTATTTCATGCGCTGAAGCAAAAGGCTGCGAAAGGCAGAAAGTACTTGCCTTATTGTTGCTTGACGCCGCTGAGTAATTACAAGTATAACCAGGGAAAAATAACGAGAATGGGGTGCCCAGGGAGGTGGTTGAGGCACCATCCCTGGAGATATTCAAGAGAGGAGTTGACATGGTGCTCGGGGATATGGATTAGTGTTGGGTGGT
>JAOXJM010000012.1:116873007-116888728 GCA_026413425.1 Tringa solitaria | reverse complement strand
TGGGGGATATGGTGTAGGGGAGAACTTTGTAGAGTAGGGTAGATGGCTGGACTCAGTGATCCCAAGGGTCTTTTCCAACCTGAATGATTCTATGATTCTACGATTCTATGTTCAGACTCTGTAGGCAAGTGATTTCAGAGTTTTACTCTTCCTGCTGTTGGAAAGTTTTATCTACATGTCTAACAAGCTGCTTTACTGTAATTTAACATCATTAACTGCTTGTCGTAGAATCTCAGAATAATTCAGGTTGGAAGGGAAGTCTGGAGGCAATCTGATCGCACCACTGCTGAAAGCAGAGACAGCTGTGTGGGGACCATGTCCAATGTAGGTTTGAATATCTGCAAGGATGGAAATCCTAGAAACTCTCTGGAAAACCTGTTCTAGTTTTTGACCAATGTCCTGATTAATTATTTTTTCCCTGTATCTTACTGGAATTTCCCATGTTCTAGCTTGTGCCCATTACCTCTTCACCATGAGCCTCCCGGATGAGCCTGGCTGCACTGTTTCTACACCCCTTTATTAGGCAGTTGAAGGAAGTAAGACATTCAGTCCTGAACCTTCACTCTGCAAGGCTGTACAAACTCTGCTCTCTCAGCTTCTCTTCCTTGTACGTCCTGTGCTCTCCCTCACGGTGAATATGAAAAAGAATATATGCTCTTTGCAACTACCTTTCACCAACTTGAAAATTCTTTTGAAATATTTTTTAAAATTGCCATCACATTTGACTAAGCTCTGAAAATGCATTTTGCCAAGACCAGGTGAAACATCTATGGAGCACATTTTTCCTGTGCCTGTACCTTGTTCTGATGCTAGTACTTTCCAAACTGTTAAGGTTTTAAGAGATTCATTTTCATCTTGAAAAACACTTTTCATTTCCTAGACTCATTGCTGCCATGCTGAGGGTGCCTCAGAGGAAGTTTCAGTATTTGTGGGCTACATATGAGCAGAAAATTATTTGGACAGTATAATTCCACGAAAACCTGCACGAGACAGTCCAGAAGAAAATAATCATAGTAAGTTTCTGCCTAGAAAGAGCTAACTAGAGAGGGTGAGACAGCTCCGTGGTGGCAGTTCACTGATCTTGCTAGAGCAACAGTCCTATTTGACATGGTGAATCCTACAAACTTCTGTGGCTTCTTGATTAAGTCTTTTCCAGTTCAGCATTCTTCATTGTCCTCAGTGGAGACAGAGACACTTTTGTAGCAAGCGTAAGGTGAATTCCCTCAGCCGATATGCAAAATTGAACAGACAAGAAAAGGCTTCTACTGTGAGCTGTATCCAGAAATTTCCAACTTAGTAAAAAAGATAAACTGGATGCTTTAGACCTTTCTGCAAATTCCCATAACAATTTTCCCCTTGTCAGCTAATCTCTTCCCTTCTCTCTCAACAGATACCCATTTCTGTTTATCTCCACTCCACTCCTCACAGATCAGCTGTATGCACCAGAACCACGTCTTGCATTAAACATGCTGAAAAGCTGCACTTATTTTTAAAGTCTGATAGATATTCTCTTTCTGATTTTCAATTTTCTGGTTGACGACTTGCCAGAAACTTTCATCAGTGAACACTAGCTTATTGCTAATTATGACAGTTGACAGAAAGAGTTCATGTCTATGCTTTCATTTTTGTAAACAGTGAACAAAGCTCACCACATCCCAGTAATTAGCATACATTGATGCACTAGGATGCAACCATGAGAGCTGTACTTATCAGTAGGAAGTGTTGTTTTGTCAAAACTGAAATTCTTTGTAAATGCATTTGCTCAGATCAAACTTTTCTAGAGGAGATTGAATTGAGAAGGGTGTAGTTTTGAGAAGGGCTGCAGTTCAGGTGCTAAGTGCTTACTGAGGATCCTGGAGACAGAGTTTAGTACAGCTGAAAAAATATGTTCAGGGCCTGCAACGTGGCTCTCTCACATCCTAGATAGCAGCTTCATCCCTGGACTAGATGAAATCTTTTGGCAGTCACTTTCCAGATTTGCAGATCTCTCCTCTGGAGACATGTCAAACACAGAAATGGCTCATCCCATGGGAGAGGTGGCCTTTAGGAGGGGCTTCAGGCAAGCTATGTTATTGCAAGGCGCTGCAAAGTGAAGACAATCAGCCTTCTAGCTGGGCTCCTTGGAAAGTGCCCAGGCAGTGTCAGACCTGCTGTGTGAGACCCAGACAACTGAGGTCAGGTCTGTCGTGGAGCAGGAGAGGGACTGTGACACTACGCTGAAAGAGGTGGCATATAGCTCTGCTTGAGGAGAAGCTCGAGATGGGAGCCAGCTGCACGAGTGTCTCACTAAGTGTGGGAGGCTTGTCAGGATTGTATTGAAGATTTTTCTCTCTCTCTCCTTGAACATTTTCAAGTGGTCTCAGTTTTGTTGCTACAAATTGAATTCTCGTTTTTTCAGACAGCCCGAGCAGCTGCTTCCAGTTGAAATGAGAGTTATTCTCTTTTTCTAGTTCTTTATTTTTTTACTTTCTGCTTTGTTAGTAAGAGTTCATGTAGGCAACGCTTTGATTGATCTGAGATGTGATCATGTAAAAATTCATTTTTTGGCATATCATATGCCAAAGCACAGGGTGTTGGGTATAAGTGAATGCGCAGATGCTAGCTCTATGCAACACAATATTGTTAATTTGCTTTCAACAAGTGAAGCTAAATAGTATCCATGGGAAATTTGTATTGGTGGAAACTGTCTGTGCATTCAAAATTTCCTTTTAACAGAAACTATTGTTATATTTGTGGCACTTAAAAAAAGAAAAAAGGCAAAAAAATGCTGGTCATGTTTTGTCCCTTTAAAAGCTTATAGTCTAGGTTTTCAATAAGCAGCTCCAAGAGTGGAAAGGTGATCCTGCAGGTACTCTGAACCAGCATTTGGCAAACTGGAGTTTTCTCCCAGGCACCGTCAAAGATACTTGTTAGAAGATCAAAGAAAACAGGTGGGCAAATTTTGCAAGGTAGTTTCAAGCAAGATTAATTTGGAAATGCTAAGGCAGCTGACTCCCCAGAGGAGCTGGGTGCCAGTATGTTTTAAAAATAACACCGGAGGTGTATCTGCATTTTCAGATACCTTTACAAAGCTGGTCTATAGGATTTAAGTAATTTCACAGCTGTAACAGTTCTACCTCCTGTTGGCTGAAGAAAGCATCTTGCTCTAGGTGATAAACACGTTGGATGAGGAGCCCTCTACCTGGGGTACATGGCTGCAGGTGGAACTGGTTGGAGAGTGAACCAAGACCTAATGCGAGAGACACTTAGAGGCTGAACTGTGAAAAAACCTGTTCCTACACATGACAACCTTGCATGACTTAGGTACTGCAGTGATGGGGCGGGGGTAGGTGGGCTCCTAGGAAATAGATCTCATGATTTAAAACCCTTTTTTAAGTAACCCAATTAGCAATAGCCGAGAGAGTGAGGATATAGATAGCATATGATGGGATAAAAAATGGTGAAGGCTGTGTTTGCGTAACATTGATTCTGCACAGAGAACTTATGGAGCATGAGTTCCCTGTGTAAGACAATTCGTGCTTCAAAAGCACTTGAAATACAACAGAAATTCTCTACTGTAATTTGTACTCGGGACTGAAATGGTGCTTGAAAATAACCTAGCAACTTATGCAATTTCAGTATTGTTTGAGATAAAGAGACATAATTTTATTCCTCTTAAGAAATTATTGATATCAAATGACAGTGTTTTTATCATACAAGTTAACTACCTTGAAATTTGTTTAAAATGCTGTAAGACACACAACTTCTTGAGACCTCCTTCTGCTGGTTATTCCTCCAAATGCTGATGAGTTATTCAGTTTGACATGCTTCTTTTTTTTGCAGAGCTCCAAAACTACATAATTTTATCCAATTTTTTGGCTTCTTTGGAATTATTTCTGCCATATGCTGTGGATGCATGCAACAAATCAGACAGGCCATATGTAAAACCTTTGATCTTTCCAGCCACTGAAAGGCTGTAGATACGTTTTGGGTAGTCCTGAAGCATGCATGCTATGAACCTTCACTCTTTAGTTTTATATCAACTATCACACCAAGCTTACTCTTCATATGGTATAGGAGAATTTTGAGATAAGAATCAGAAGGTGGCCACGAGAAATCCTTCACAGTTTTTTAGTGAAAAATCCTTCCTTAGGATTGAGGGCTTTGAAATACATTTTGTACTCCTTACCTCACCATCAAGGTGGGTAGATGGAAGCGTGGAGATAAAGATATGGATAAGCTGATGAAAATCGTATGGTTTAGACATATTGTAGAGAACTGAAGATGGTAGAAAGACCTATATTTGCATCTGAACACCTTAATTCCATTAAAAAATAAATCTCTGTAGGCTCTGTAGAGTCTACTGAACTTTGATAAGAATACAGGGATTAGTGCTTATTAAAAATGGGAAATGCACTCTTTTAAACCAGAATACAGTTCTCACACTTATACTGAGCAGTTTCCAGGTATCTCATACAGAAGCTACTCTACTTTGTCTTCTTTCTTATTTATTATTTGCTTTTAAATAATAATTCCCACTGGGGAACCAAGGGTGTTGTCAAACAACGATTGGCAAACACTCAGGTTGACTTGTCACTACACAAAGACAACAGCTGCTAAGAAACACCTTCAACACAAACCTGTGCTTCAGTAACAAAACCGAGATATTGAAAACTAGGATGTTCGATTTTTTTTTCTGTACCAACCTATGACTGTGTCCCACCTAATTTTAACCACTAATATATAAACACGTATTTGCCAGGACTTCTATCTTCATAAACCTGAATTTTCTGTTTCTGGACCACTAAGTTACCATATTAGTTAATAATCTTTCTTTTATTTGTTAATTTGAGTAGTTGTTAATTTTGTTTTCCTGTGGAAAAGGAAGATCATGAGTCAAATAAGTCTTATGATTTTTTTATGATTTATTAAGTTTCTGGGAATTTGCCTTGCATGAAGAATACTGAATCTGACTTGAGATTTTTCATATATTGTTAAAATTATTTCTGGATTAATTGCGGCAAACCCAGATACTAGACTAAAGGTGACACTAAGAAAATAACTTTTAAAATTGATTGCTTAGATTCCAGTGAACATCTACAGTGATTTTTTTTCTTAGAACTGAGACAACCTTAATTTCGTTTTGCTTAATTCACTTTGAAAATTAATTACGCCATACAGTATTGATGTCACTTTAATTTTGAATGAAACTGTCCACTCAGAGATTTAATTCTGTTTAATTAATGTATTTAAATTTGTAGCTAATTTATCTGATTCAAATGAGATTTCCTGAATAACATTATGTAGTCCAGATCTCTTTTAAAGCTGACTGTGGAAAGCCAGCAACAGTTTCTGCAGGAATTACTGAGTATAATGCATATTCATACATATTCTTAGATGACCTTGGAAATGCTTCATTATCTCTGGTACCTGCTGTGATATTTGCAAACTGCATTTTGCCATCTTTCATTCTTTTCCCTGGTATGAATAACATTAGCCTTGCCAGGAACGTGAACTACAAACTTTATTACCAATGTATCATCTTGTTATGAAGTTTACAAAAGCATTCTCCATAGTCCTCGACCTCCTTTGTGGATTTAATGACTTGTACAAAAATAAGCATGCATCTGTTCCTAGAGTCTAATAGTCTTCCAGACTTCTATGAATTTCTTTTTTTCAGTTACCTTCATTCTTAGTTCCTGTAGACACATTTTTTTTCTGCTGTTTATTGTTTCACCTTGAACTAAGCAGAGTATCATGCACTCAGAATTCCACCTTAATTTTGTCCCCCGTACTCTGCCAACTCTGGGTCCTTACACAGGCCTCATAATTCCAAAATGCCCCCTGTATAAACATGACCCTGATTAAGATCGGTGTGGTATCGTTAACTTCCAGCTGAGTTATTCCTATTTACATCTGTATTGAGGTAAAGAGAATGGGTTCTCAGTGGAATAGCTGTGCCAAAATTGTTTTTCATTCATGAGTTCACCTTTATTTATATTTCTAAGTTACTGATAAACTTCGCTGCTTGCAAGAAACCTTATCTTAAATATTATCCTCATTATTTTTCCATGATCCCCAGAAGTCTTATTTTGGTCCTCAGAAGTCTCTGCTATTTTCAGTTCATTTTGGCATCTCTCTGAGGCCTGGCCTTCAACTCTCTCTGCCTATCCTGGGCAGAGACACGCAGGGCCGACCCAGGTCACCTACGGGCTTGTACTCACCATGTCAAGGTGAAGGATGGGGGAAAGGGACCTATGGCTGCTCTCTGGCACATTTCCCATCATGTAGACTGGGAAGAGAGAGGTTCAGCAATACTCCCTCAGCACTGCATACTGAGCTAACAAAATGCCACCTTAATTGTGACATTCACTTCTGGGCTTATTCAGTACGGATATGTTAAAAAATAACAATACGCTAATTCAGCAAAATAAGTTTTTCGTGGGGGAAAATATGATCTGCTGTGAGCACGCAAAAAGATTGCGCCATATGCTTTTGGCTATAGTGTTACGCTAAAGCCTAAAAGGGCTAAAGGTTGTCTGCTGTAATAGACCTATTCATTTCTCAGGTAATTTACACTTTTGTTAACGCTAGATCTGGCATGGCTGTAAATCCCTTGATTAAAAGTTAGAGTTAAGTCCAGTATGACCCTGTCTAACCAAGATCTTTATATACTAAAGCACAGGGAGGTTGTTGCAAAACAGCAGTTAGTTTAGATCAAAACTGTTTATGGAAATGGATTTTACTCATTGACACTTCTTTGGTTTTGAGCTATGAAATTATTATTATCATATTCGATTTCTGATTTTTAAAAATGAAATAATGTTGGGAATCAAATGGCTTTTTATTCTGAAATATAGGCCTTGGTTCATCTTGCTTCGCTGCATGTATTTAAACATTACTTTTCCAATCTAAATTTCACTTCTAGGCTTCTTCAGTAACTGGTGGAGTAGATTTTCAGGGATTAATGTCTTCTATCCTACAACCAGGGTTGGACAACAGTGGGTTAAATCACCATCTCCAGATGTGTTTCTGAAATGAGCTGAGTCTCACTTGCTCTTTCTACATACAGAAAAAACCCCCAAACCCTCCCACAGAAACATCCTCAAACAAAACCAAGATGAAACATTTTATTTAGAGAATTTCAAATGTAAATAAAACCTGAGTGGAAATATTTTAAAGGATCTAAATAACATAGATAATTTAATCAATTTTAATGATTTTTGAAAGATTTTTCAGGATCATGGAGTTTGTTTTAATATGGGATAAGAAATTCTTTAACGTCTGGTTCTGGTGTTAGCTATGTCTGCCTTAGCAAATAGTGTGTACGAGTGGATTTATAGAGTGAAACATCAGGTGCTGAGGACTCAGTGTTCACAAGATATGTCTTTCAGGGGCATGTCCCTTGGCTTTGCCCTGGGACACTCACCTGTGGCCTTTGTGCCCGTCAGCAGCTGGAGCACACGGGGCATTTGCTTCTGGAGCCATCTGGCAGGTTGGTTGCCAGATGCATCCTCACAAGCCTGAGAGCTCTGTGGTGTCACTGTGAGATGAAGCAGAGGTGTGACAACTGTGATACCAGCTTAGAAAGCACACTCATTTCAGGAACTAAAATGCAATGTAGTCATATCAGCAATGTTTTCCTTATTGAGGTCTAGATGCCCTCTGTTTAGCTCTGGGCACATCCCGCAGTGTTGGCTACATGAGAAGCCTAAGACAAGGCAGTTACATGCCTCCAGTTAAGCTTGTTGAATCTAGGCGTATAAATTGTTTTATTCTGGATGCTGTTAGTGAAAAGACCAAAATCATGGTAAATACGACAGGTTTGAGCAGCAGAGAAGGGCTGTTTCAGGCCTGTGGAAGTCCTTCTAAAGATGCCAGCCCCATCAGGTATCGCCGCAAAAAACCACATCAACATCATCCCTCTTTTTGCATATAAATCCCTGAAGTCACCCAAAGTAAAGTGCAATTCTTTAAACCGCCTTTTTCAAAAATTGGGTCCATCTCACATTTGTATGGCAAAGGCAAAACAGAAATTTATTAGTTTTAAGAAACAACAGGTTGGTGGGTGTTCTTCTGTGATATAAAACCTTATGCAGCCAATAGCAGAGAAGGGGTTCTGAAAAGCTATTGGATTCTTATTTTAAGAGAAAAAATTTGTTTTGACTGGGAGTCTGAAGAGTGAGTTTGAGGGAGCTGTTAGATCCTGTTTCTAACTCCAGTAGTTGTCAGCTCTGCTGTGCAATCTTGTTTTCACCAAATCTGCATTCACCACTGACTGACTTCAAGTGGAGTTTGTCAGTGCACAAGAGGCCCTCTCCATCCATCTGTTCCTCAGTTTCTCCATCTGCAGAGCTGGAATAAAAACTCTGAGATTCTGGATCTTGCTGTTTTAAAATATCTGAATGCTCTGAAATTGGCAAACTTTCCTTCCTTCTTTGCTATGAATTTCCCAAATGTAGGAGATAAACTAATTCAGCAAATTAAGCAACTACATTTTGAGTGAATTTGGAAAAAGCTTTGCTCCACATAAGAACCAGGATGTCTGCATGTTTGCTATTCAGCCATCTGTCATGTCTCTTGGCTATCAACTTCTCAAAGATCCTGGTGATGTTCAGTTGATTTGTTGATTTCTCATGTCTCTCCAGATTGTGTTATGACTATGGTAAGGTTTGGGGGTGTGAGCTTCTTTTTATAAAAAAAATACTTTTACTGGTTTTTAGCAGTTTCCTTGCATTAATTCAATTTAATTCAAATTAATTCAGTTTCTACCTTACTTTGCCATAATTTACTTGCTTCTGTTTAATTTCTATCATCAGCCTTCAAAAAAACATGAATTTGCAAGTACAGATTTGTTATTTTTCATCTTTCCTAGCTTTCCTCCTGCTGAGTAAAGTTTCTGAAGTTTTTTTTAAAATGAGTTATGCATTGTAGCTTACTTTATATCGTGGGATTTTAAGTTTCCGTAATATAAAATGACAATTTCCTCTGGAAATGCTTTAACAACTGACTGAACAACATATGAAAGAGGTTATTTCAAAACTCTTTAAAATCAATGAGAATCTTCCCTTAGGTTTAGTGGGTTTTAGATTATACTCCTTGTTGGTCACCTTTTCCAAGTACATCTCAATTTTCCAAGCACATCTTTGGTATAAAAATATAAATATAGCAACTGGTTGGGCAATCCTGATTGTCTGCATTTATAGGCATAGTACACATTTTCCCAGTATAATACTCGATCATCAGATACAGAAGTAGGCTTGACCCTTCCCCCAATTAAAAATATCTGTAAACCAGAAGTACAATGGTGAGACGGAAGAACAAGATAGTGAAATGAGAATCATTCTACTGACTTTCTTAAAACAAGGAGTTCATAAGGCACCCAAGACCCACCTGAACTGGTACAACAAGGAACTTTTTCCTTTATATCACAGGAGAAACTCTTGCAGTGACTTCACCAGTGGAGAGAACGCAGGGCTTGTGGAAGGACTTGTGGATGAGTGTCCGTTTGCTGTGCATGCAAAATGGAGCAGAGACATACAAGCAATGTATGAAAACTATAAAAAGGCTTGCCAAAGACAGGAGAAAGGTAAGTAGGCAGAAACATGCCAAAAAACTTGGCACAGGAAACTGGAAACTATTGTGGCTCAGTATACAGATTCTTGTCTTTTTATGGCCTTCACTTTGGTTTTGGTATTGTTAAGACTGTAACACTTCATTAAAGATCTGCAGCTACTCGGTGCGTGTGTATTACCACTAGTTGTTTGCAGTATTGTGTGATTTCTTCTTGCTCATTTGTTAAAGTCATCAGAAGATTATAGATTATATGTGATTTGTCGAAAGTTGTGCATCTACAATAAGAGAAAGGAATCTCTTCACTGCTTTCTTTCTAAGGGAAACATATCTTGAAAGTCCAAGTGCAAAAACATTTTGTATTTCTCTCTGGGAAGGCCCTTTGGAAAAACAAAGTGCATTTCTGCTTAAAGCTCTGTGAGAATCATTATTTTCTTCTGTGGGCTGTGAATAGGGCAACTCAAACTTGAGGATTTTCAGGAGTTACATTCAGTCGTGAGAAGCCAGTGGGCAGTGGTCCTGCAGAACCCAACTCCAGAGCAGACTGAGCGGAGGGCTGGAGAGGCTGCTGCCAACTGTGATCTGGGGTTGGGGGCATTCCAGGTTTCAGTCACATTCCCTGAAAACATGTAAGTGGATTAGTGTATTGTCAGCATTATGCAAACCCATTATGAAGAGAATTGTGGGGAAAAAAATTGGAAAAACAAGCCCTCTGCTCTGAGTCTGGTATTTAGTACGCTGTGTTCCCAACAACGTTAAAAGCTTGCAGTCATTCTCAAATGCTGTTCTTTTTCAAGGCTGGAACAGAAGTTCAGGGTCTTAAACAATTGATCATCATGTTTTTTCTCAGATTGGTACGTGGCCAGGCTGAATTGAGAGGTGTTGAAAAAACAGAGTTAAAAAACTAAAAACATGAGGGTAGCTGCTGGTGGATGAAGGCATTGGTCCTAAAGCAGTATACAGTCCTACTTCTCTGTGCATTATACCCATTCTCTGCTCTCTGTGGGAACTTCTAGTGTTACAGTGGTTTGATATTCTAGGTTAAAGTAAAAACACTATCTGTTCAATGCTCATTAAGGTCTTCTTCATTAAGCTGCATTCTAGACTTGTCAGTCAGCAACTTTGCAATAGCATAACAATCAGCTCACCAAGCCTAAATTATGATCCAACCTGTAAAACAAACTTTAGGAAAAGCTTAGAACATTTTTACCAACTTTTTTTTTTTTTTTTTTTTTTTAGGACAGGAACCTTTAAATAGAGTCACTACATGATCACTTAGTTCATTCTTAGGAGAAGGCACCACAGACTCCTGAGCTACCACATCTGATTTATAACCTAACTAAGGTTAATTTTTTTTTCTGCAAGTCATCTCCTGGGAAGCAAAACCGGGCTTGGGCACTGCAAGGCTGATTCTTGAACCCATTATTTTTAGATACTTACCTTGCTCAGTGAAATCTCAAGTCCTGTAGAGGGTACTTATACTTTATGTGGTGTATGGAAAGCAGAGTAGAGAAAACCAGCCACCAGAAATCTCTTTGATGCTGGGAATAAGTTTAAAGTTCGTCCAATACAGAGCTCATGTACCTAAACCTGGGCTCCATGGCCTTGCATCCTCCTTCAGTAAACCTTCTCCTTAAGATGAAAGTTCAAGTCAACTCACTTTTAGGAAAGAATTGAAGGGTTTCACTCCCCTTCTCCCCTAAGTAAATCATTATAGGGATGTAAGTATTTACTCAGAGTGTAGGACGCCCCATTTTATGTTTTGCCATTGCCTGAGGGGTCTGAAACAGCTCTCAGGTCTGAAGTTCATGCAATAAGCAGTAAGCTATACACTGGGGATGCTTTAGGTATATTTCTACTCTAAGGGCTGCATATTGGCTAATGATTGAGTAATACAAGGGCAGGAGCAGATTTTAGAGTATGGATGGGAAATGGATTTTGCCCTTTCCCAGGAGAGCTGCCTAGTCACTAATAATAGTCACATTGCTTTTCTTTTTTCATTCTTACTGACCCTTTCTAACTGAATCTTTAAAGGACAATAGCTTTAGTTTTGTGTTGGGATGGACAAAAGTCTAACTGAATCTTTGAGGTCTCTGATCAGAAGGCTATTGAAGAAAAATTGTGGGAAGAGAGCCCTATTCTGTGTGAAAACAGGTATTTCTGCTCTCTTTGAAGACAGTCACCACATGTTTCTTAGGTGGACTCCTGAGCTTGTCTGGTAAACTAGATGCTTTACAGGAGAAGGCCTGGTTGAAGGCACGAAGTAGCTGCTGAGCATTGAAAACTGGAAATCTTTTCGGGGTGTGTACAAGCAGAGCTTACATGTTTAAGCCACTTACCTAGTGGAAATGCAGGTGCTTATGAGTCAAGGCAGAAGCTCTGAGGATCATGCTGGTTCATACTTTAGTGTCTAAATTATGCCCACATTAATTGTTGAAATCCTTCTGTGAATCTTAGCGCTCACCTACTATGCAAAACCTGGTAAAGTGATATAAACACAAATAAATTCAAAATACAGCTTTTCTCTTGGTGATTTTTCTCTCTTCTGACCAGCTGTATTACCTTGTGAAGCTTGTGGGAACTTCACACTTTTACAAAGCCAGCCCTTCTGTCATTTGATTGACATTTGATCACCAGGTTTAAAAGCCATTAGGAAGAAATGACATTCAGAGGCACATGTACATGCACAATGATTTTATCTCTTTTGCTGGGATGTACTATCCTCTCTTGTAAGGAATGAATCATGGCACACCATTGAGTTTTGCAAAGTTACCCAAAGTCTTTCAGCAGCAAGTGCAAAGCTTAGCACAGAAAACATTCATAAACTTGGAAGGTGTTTTGTAGAAGATGTACATGACCATTAAATGTAGGTTTCTTCAGAGTTTTGGAGTTTTTGTTAGAAAAAAAAACCCAAAGGAAAATGTTTCAGCTCTATGCACTTGAAGTCTTGCTTCTGAGGTACTCAGTGACTAGTTGTGCTAATTATGGCATTTAAGACCATCTGGGCTCCACGTAAAATAGGATGATTGTCAGCTAGTGAAAGTGAGAAGACGATAAGATAAAAGTCTACAGTCTAAGAATAACAGAGGACTGAAATGAGCAATGTATGATAGCAAGGAAAAGAGTAATATTCCTCCTAACACAGACACAAAAGAGTGACTTCAGATCTGGCAGAAAAGATTTCAGCTGCATTATGAAGTTGGCTTTTGTTTGGAAAATGTCTTCACATAAAAATAGATGTGATAGTAGTAAGAAAGGTTCCAGGCAGGAAGAAAATAGTTGCTTGCACACTAATGAACAGACAAAATTGCAGTTAATAACTGAAAAATATGAGCCTCTTGAATTCCTGATTGGATTTTGAATACTGGCATGATGGGCTGTGAATAGGAAGAGAAAGAGACGAAAAGAACACCCATGTTTTAAATACTCAGTAGCATATGTAAGGAAAATTCAGTATATTTCTGTGATTAGCTTGTAACACCAGACACAGTTGTTTCCTTCACACTAATAGATCGGACCTCAAATGAGGAATTTTGAGAATTCAGTACTTTGCAGAATGTGATGCTGGAAACAAAGGAAAGGAAGTGAAATATGAAATCTGACTTCTGCCCTTGGTAGATGGCACTGTGGGGCTGAATTCCCCCAGCTGAGAGACCTGTATTGTGTGGTGCTTCATTTATATTTGAAAATTCTGAAGCTTGATGAAGATACTCTAAGTTACCAACTGGAGATGCCACTGGCCTCATGGGAACCAGATTTTGGGAGTCAGCACCTGCTCCAAGCAGTTGTAGAGTGTGATGGCAGAAGTGAATAAAATGAAATAAGACGTGAAATCTGATGTCTCCCCTAGTAGACAGGTCCCTTGACTTCTGAGTACATTCTGTCACATTTCAGCTGGAGAAATTACTTTTTCTAAGAAAGCCATTTTCCAAAGTGGTATATCCAGGAATTATAGCCTGACACAACCTCTGATCTACACATTGTTTTGTTTTATATAATCTGTCTATAATTATTACTATATTTTTGTAAAAGGTCATCACTCTAAGAATGTCAGAAATGGTAGGACTAAATAAATGGATCCTGGCATGCTTGGTTTAGAAATGCAGAGTGTCATGGTTCAAGAATAACAACACTCAATTTCTGATACATTTCATAAAAAATTGTCACCTTGCAAGTTTCCAAACTTTTGCCTCACTTGAAAAGCCAGTTGTGTTTCTGCTATGATTATTCTTAGCAACTATAACTCTATATAGATGGCTCCAGTTGAAATGGGTTATTTGTCTGCAACCACTTAACAATTTACATAGAGCAAAGACTTTAGCAAGAACTTTTTCAAAGCTGTTAACTTTTTATTAAGCTGCCTCTCAGTAGAGAAGTGCACAATGAAGTGATCTGAGAAAAATTTTCTCTTGATAATTGGATGTTGAAACAGATTATTACTCTGTTGGACAGAACTTATTTAAAATCATTTTAATGATTGTTTCAGTTGTTATATACCATTGTTGTTGATACGTAACACATTCTACCATTAAGATTAAACCATCTCAAACAGAAATGTTTTGAGGTAGACGAATTGTCCAAGCAATACACTACAGAACAATCCCCATTCCAGTTTGTCATCATTTTTTATATACCCCTGCAATACATGGCTACTCTTATGCAGTTGAGTTGGCTCTGAGCTTCTTTCCTTCCTCAAAACTAGTTGATGGGAGAGCTGCAGAGGTTGTGGCTTGATCTAAGAACATGGGATTGTGTGGGTACCAACATAAACATGTTCTACATCCTGTGGTGGGAATGAATGTGGCAGGTTCCTAGGAGCACATCCCTAGGAACTACTTCAGGCAGTAAAGGCATTGATAGGTGTGTTAAAGCTCTAGGTACTAAAGTATGCTTCTTAAATTTTCACAAAGAAAAAAAAAACTTGCTTTATGGCCATATTTTTATTCCTATAAACTGCTTCATAGTTTAATACCATCATGAACAAAAGACAGCATTCATGTTAGGGTATTCTTGATAGGCTGAAAACATCCAGAGCTGGTTTTCCTCCTCTCTTCATGTAGGTGCGAGGAGCAGATATCAGGGTCACACAAGTTCCAGAAGACTGCTGTGAAGAAGAGAAGGAGCTGAGGGTGGTGGAAGTCCAGAGGCAGCTTTGCAGCTCAGTATTGACCCCACAAGGTTTGTCATTGCTGTTTCTGTCCTCCTGCTTAGAGCTATTCAGGCCTACCCGCACACTGTCGACTACAATTAAATATATATATGCCAGGCATGACAAACAGACAGGATTTATCACACTATGTGAGAAACAGATTTTGTGTACTCTCTTCAAGTGACTGAATTACTGGAGGCACAATAAGCCATATAATACTGTAGTTTGATGTAAATAAATAGTCTCTTGCAAAGTAGTAGAGATAGGGGCTAATTTTATATCAGTAAATCTCATACCCTGCAATAAACTGGGCCCTGACATGTAGAGTGCAGATGTGCAGTGTGCCACAGATCAGGAATAAAAAACTGAATTTCTGATGTGTTTCATAAAAATCATGATCATCCAAGTTTTCAGGATTAGGCCTGCCTCCAAATGCAGTTGAGTGGCTGCTGAGTAGCTGAGGAGTTTGGCAGTTGTAGGATTTTGTCACTTTGAGAAACCAGACCTGGTAAGAAAATTCAGTGGTGTCCTTTTCATTTAATGCCTCTTGGTGAAATCATGTTAAGAAAACATATTTAGGCATTTTCATTTCATAAGTCATATTGAATATATAAAAAGGAAGCAGTCCAGATATAAGTTGTTTCTATAATCTCCCGTCTTTTGGAGTGAGATATTTTAAACAGGTTCTTAAACTCTGAAGGACCCAAGCAATTAACTATTGCTGTGAGATAACTCAATAGTTTAGGCCCAGGCCCCAAATCTATTGTGTTTTATTGTCTGAAGTGAACTCAAATCTGATGCAGACAAGCCTTTTTAAAATTGGTTCAAAGGTGTCAAGCTCTTTAACCTTATTTCTGTAATGAGACTGGAAGGAGAATCTTGCCATGTAGCAGAAAAATATGGCCAAGAAAATGTCCTGCTTGCTGCAAAGTGGTCTGCAGCAAGAGGACATGGAGGATAAGAAGATCACAGAATCACAGAATCACCTAGGTTGGAAGGGACCTTTAAAGATCATCTAGT
>JAOXJM010000012.1:116851952-116866327 GCA_026413425.1 Tringa solitaria | reverse complement strand
CCAACTCTAACCATTCTATGATTCTATGACTTAACTGTACCATCCTAACTGAAACTAAGCACTGCAATAAATTTTCTGGTTGGATAAATACTGCCATCTTTTAAAAAAGATTTATAAATATTTACATTATCTTAAAGAAAAAAGTAAACTTTTCGTAATGTCTAGACTATTTGGGTTTTAGATATTTTTGCTTTTTTTATTTTTTTATCAGCTGAAATGGTTTGATTTAGGCAGTGGGAATTTGCTATAATTTCTAGTTATTGAGAATATACATTATTGGTGAATTTATTTTTTCCCACCTATATTTTTATAGCAAAGACCCGTTATACAGAATGTTAAGAGAAATGGAAACTCTGTGTTAGCAGAGGGGTTGATTACCCTCAGTTACACTGCAAAGCTATTTTGAAAGAGAACCTTTCTGTTGGGGAAGGAGGGTGGAAAGCCCTAAAACCAGTTCTCTGCTTGATTGAGCCAAACAATGACATTGATGGAGTTAAGCTGAGATGTGAATTTAGCTCAGTGCATTTCAGGTTCTCAACATAAATACACTGGAGTGTGGTGTTATCTTGGCCTAAAACTGCCAGCTATGCCTCCACAGCATGAAAAAGGTGAGGAGCACCTTGAAAAGCTCAGCAGGAAAGTGTGTGGGAGTACCAAGAAGGTTTGAAGGAAACAGCATGCAGCAGAGGGAAGAGAGTGCAGAAGGATAGAATTGTTATTACACCTTCCTTCAGCCAGCAGTGCCACTTCTGAGTCCCTGCTGTTGTGTGCCATAGTCAGCTATTGCTTCAAAGCAGTGATTTCACAGGTAGCAGGAGTTTCTAGGCATGGGAAACCAAGAGACATTCTTGCCCAAGAAATGGGAATAGCGTCTTTTCTGCCAAAATACAGTGTTGGAATAAAGCTATGGCAGAGATGAAAGAAAAACATGTGTGTCTTACCGTTGGCAAACTCTTTCAACAGATGCTTTAGCCACAGGCCAGAATATGTGAAAGATTGTATGGAAAAATGAATTTCTGAGACATTTTAGCATGGAAGTGGGATTTGAAAACTTAAGTGAGAAAATAAATAAAATTAGACAAGCATTGATGGGCTGTCATATCGATAGGAATTTATCAATCTATCAGCACTGAACTGTGTGTTCAGGACTACTCATTATAGACTTTGAGTCCTTACTTTAATGACTGTTGAATATCTGTCTAGGAGATAAAGTATAGATGAATTTTGAATGGAGAGGTTATGGTATCCTTATGTAGACTAATGAAAATTTTATTCTGCAAGGAGTTAGACTGATTCAATGGCATTTAATTTCCAGAGTAGGAGAAAAGTGTGTTTTTCTCTACACTAGTAGAGCTATTTTATATCATGAGGCTGTAAAGCAATAATGTATTTGAAATATGGGTAAAATTGCAGTCTACTTTGATTCAAATTAAATCAACATTTATTGAAATAATTGTTTATTAAAAAACACATTTTCTTTTCACAAACTATTTCCTTTTGGTCTGGGTTCAGTTTGCATCTTCAAGCCCATATGGACTAATTCGGTAGAAATATGTAGGTGACAGGGAAACAAATTTATCCCTTTTTTCTTTCTCCATCTTTCTCTCCTGCACTACAACCTAAAAAAATCTTTTGCCTTCTCAGCAAATTTTATTTTATTTCTGCCTCTAACTAATCATTGCATTAAGTTTGTTATTGGCCAAATAAGGAATAATTTACCTGAGGATGTTTTTTACTTTGCTCTGAGTTTTGAGGATTAGACCCTTTACTTAGTCTGTACCAGCTGGCAGATGTCAGGTTTACAACCAGCCTTCCCAGTCATTCCTGGTGAAATAAACTTCTGCATGACATTTGCTTTATTTGGGGTGTATTTTCCTATTACTGCCTTACAAAGTAGAAAAATGTAAGTAAAAATAACATGAGACCAGATCCTACTTCTACTTTGTTAACTTGTTCTTTTTGCAAAAGGAGCAATTTTACTTTCTCTTGCAAAGAGTTGGCAGACAAATGTCGTCCTGGTTGTAAAAAGAACCACTTGAAGTAATTGGTATAAAAAAATTAAACTATTTTGAAACATTCCTGAACTGTACAGGTAAGTCCCATTGCTTTAAATCAAAACAACTCAAAAATCTTTGTCAGGGGCAACTTTGGATCCCCAGATTAAGAGGTTTGTTACAGCTGGTCAGTGTTTCAGCTGCAAAGTTCTCATGTAATCTGCATGAATGTAGGTGTTTAATTGTAGTCACTCCACCTTATGACATAAGAGAATATTTTGAAGGCACTGGGCTTTAGTGTGTCTGATCGCTAACTATGCAGAGAAAAGGTCTCTTAAAGAGACAGAAATGCTTGTCTTTAATCACTTTAAACCCATAGGTCTACAGTCTGTTAAATATACTGAGGTAAAATGAAATTCTGGGGATTCGGCTTATTATTCTCTTTAAGAGGTTAGATATGATACACGGTTTTGGAACAAAAATAAGAAAAAAAAAACCAACAAGATATTCACTAATGATTAATTAAACCTGTGAGCAGAGACAAAACCCCTTGTAGGCCAAATTCTGCAGTTCTTTAGGCAAGCCCCCACTGAAATGGGAAATCTCATGGACTAACGTAGGATTTGCTGAGAATTTACAGGCAAAAGACTCATTTGTTGAATACTGTGGGCTGTTTTGAAACTTGTCAAGTTTTTATGATATGCCATAAGCTGAATTTACAGTAATGGGTAGCTTTGCTATTTTAGTTACAGAAATTGTTGTTTGCCATGAACTTGCAAAAACTGCTGAAGCTGTGGAAAAGTTTCTTTAAAACTGACTAGTGGAGCAAAACTTTAGATATGTGTGGCATTTCTGGAAGAAACCTGAGGACAAATGTGTCCTTCCTGGAGGCTGGAAGGCTTACTGCCTTTGGAAATGTGTGAAGAACTGTAGGGGCAAACATTTTGCTAGAAACCATTTCAATTTGACAATATGGGTTGTTCCTTCAGAAAAAAAAAAAAAAGTTGTGCAAATGGGTGTTTGAGGAGAAACTTGTCTTTGAATGACACATGTATTCATGTATAAACATGAATTTAAATATATCTGCAAGTCTTACAAAGGGCTGGGGGGGCCCTGGCAATATCTAGAAATTCTAAAACCATCTTTCATGAGGGGGAGAGGTGAAAATAATTAATTGAAGATTCTCCAACCTACTATCTGTGACAAGCAGCTGTCCCCTCTCTGCAGTGAGGCTTTTCAGTGAGGTGGATGTTGAGTGTTTGGGCTTTGTAATGACCCTCTGGGAGTCCTGTTTCCCCTGTGTGGAGCTGAGGTGTGCCTTTACCTTAGAACAAAAGTGTTGGGATGTGAGCAACATGAACAGTGAACTGTTTTGGCATGACTTTGTACAGGAGCCAGACCGTAGTGAGACTGGGGATCTCTCTCAGAGGTACCTCTCTGATCTTCCTTGACAGCTCACGCAGCAAATGTCAGAAGTAGCATGAGCTCCAGATGCTGGAAACTCATCAGGCTTTGTCCAACTGTGACTATGTTCTTTGGGATATGTATCTATGGACTTTGGCATGTATGACAATGCCTTGGAGAGCAGAGATGCCAAGAATTTCAGCTTCTGAGGACAACGTGATCACTAAAAGGTCTGACTCTGAAGAGTCAGTGCCTGTTTTGTCTCCATGAATTGGTGGGATCTACCAATGAAGCTCAACATGACCTGGCAATGTGTGCTTGCAGCCCAGAAAGCCAACCATATCCTGGGCCATATCAAAAGAAACGTGGCCAGCAGGTCAAGGGAGGTGATTCTGCCTGTCTATTCTGCTCTACTCCCACCAGGAGTTGTGTGTACAGCTCTGGGTCCTCAAAAGATTTGAGAGTACCTCTTCAAATTCATAAGAGAATGCTGAAATGAGTCAATAGTCCCACTGAGGTGAATTTATCACAGGATAAGGTTATTTGTATATGGGAAGCACACAGGGTTCCTTTTAAATGTTGTGGTTGAGGCATGTCTGCTTACTTGTCTCTAGCTTTGCCTGGTTTTCATAAACCATACTTCTGAAAATATGAATAAGCCACAAGACATTGAACTTTATTTTATTATCTGACAGCTAAGCCTGCAAAAACTTGAGTCTGGAAACATTAAACTCACTCATCCTTCAATGCAGTTAGTTCAATTTTCCTGTCAAACTGAAATAATTATTTTCCTTGGAGAGTCAAATACCCTTTTCTTTCCCCTCCTTGACTTTTATACCAAAAAAAACAACCAACAAACCAAACCAAAACGATGTTCTCCTTCTGTGATTTTTGGGAAAATGCATTAATGCCAATTAAACTTTAATTTTAACTCACAGCTGCCTCTCAATACCACTGAAATAGGTAGTATTGAAACCGCTCCATGGGGTTTAGTTGTCTTGAAATTTTGAATTGTGTGTAGAACTTGTTTATTTTACTCTTCCTAGCTTGTCTACATGCCATATTTAGTTGAAAATGAGCTAAATGCAAATTGCATCGATCTTTGTTTTTTCCAAGTCCTTTGCAAACAAAATTATAGAATGCTTCATGATATCGCTAGAGAGACTTTCAGGACAATTTAAATCATGATTTTACCCTTATGTTCTGGTTTATAAACAGCTTTTCTACTCTCTCCAAATGCAAAAAGATAAATATATATATATATGTAAATGTCACATTTAGCAACAGATTGTGCACATTGGCTGGGCCAGGCACATATTTAACATTTATCTATTGGCTTGAATCCAAGAGCTCACTTAAATTACTCATGTGCTTATGACTGGATAAGTGTTTAGTGGATTGGGGCCTAGAAAGGGAAGGCTTCTTTTTTTTTTTCCTATCCTAAACTCACAGTGCTTGCCTAGCTTTTATACTTCTGAAAGTTATGTCATGAAATGTAATTTACATTGTAACTCCTTTTTTTTTTTTTTTCAATGGAGTGGGATAGAGGGAGTGGTAAAAAGAACAATGTTGTACAGAGAATTAAGAAGAAATTAAATTAGTTATGAAAAACATAGTTTAGTTGGTTAGAAGACATTTTTGTCACTTTGAAGAAAAAAATGTTCTGGTCAGGTTCTCCCAATTTCCCTATATAGGATTAATTTAATGCAATTTAGAGAATTACAGGATAATGTAGTTTGAATCTTCCGGTTTACTCTATCTTTCTATACACAGCTGTTAGAAAACTTTGAGTTGCAAGAGGATTTCTGAAAAAGTGGTTACTCGCCATGTGTTAAGTGTGCTTTAATTTTAAATAAGTAAAATAAAACCCAAGAAAAATTAGTGGAGTTTGTTTTTTCTGCATCTATGCTTTCTTTTTAAATGTCTGAATTTTGAGGTAGACACATCTTTGCCCAGAGCAGAAAACTACCAGGGTTGAAATGATTCCCAAATGTATTTGCTTACAAACAGCACTAAATTCCAAATGTTGTGTCAATCTCTGAGAATAAGATGCAAAACTAGAGTAAAGGAACAGTGTGACTCTTCTACTGGCAGATTCCATGAGTTCAACAACATAGAAACAAATCAAAGTTGTTGATGGGCACCTTGACACTAACTGTTCTCAGCTGAAGAGGGACAGAGTTTGCTGATGGACTTGTCTTCAAGGTGACCTTGGCTCAAAGGACTGATGGATGATCAGCTGAGATCCCTTCTGCTGGGGGTTCTTTCTCCCTCAGGGTAAAAGCGTCTCAGTAACAGGGCCTGCCATTTTGTATCATTTCATTTTTTTTTTGGTGAAACTGAATTATGTATCTGTGGATGAAATCTATAATATTTCCCCCCCCATTTCTGTAGCCATGCTGATCGTTTCCATAGCAACTTGCCTAGAGTTTGGAATGAGGCATACAGCCTGCAGGAGGGAGAAGGCAGAAAGGTGATGGGGCTCATTAGCATGAACATGGCTGCAATGCTAGCAGGAATCTCAGAATCTCAGCACATCTTTTTGAAAAATATTTACTTATTTTCTTTCTTTTTTTTTTTTTTTTTACTATCATAGTCACCTCTATTACCCGAAATACAGTGCATGAATTACTACTTACTCCTCATAGGCTTTTCTGTCTAGTCTGCAGAGCATGAAGACTTCTCACCCCCTTTCATTGTTGCTCAGGTTCAGGGAGCTGCTACTCCACTGGGACCAGGTCCTGGGGTGTCCTGGTACTCCTTCCTCTCCTCTTCTTGAACAAGATCTGAGGGCTCTCGAGAGGTGGCACTCCAGCCAACAGGATGTTCAAATGATTTAAGCAGCTATTGACATCCATTCAGCAATATTTGGAGGTTCAGCTGTACTTTATGGTAGGTGTCTCCTTTGACAAAAAAAGTCAGATGGAGTGAGGAGTGGATGAACAGCAGAAGGGAGGTGCAAGGAGCTCTGGTGTGCAAGCCCAGAGGGCAAGGTTTGAGAAGTACTGCAAGTGTGCACAACTGAGATGGCAGAAAATGTTTGCCAGAGGACACTGTGATTTTAATTCTGTTGTCCAACTTTATCCATACTGATTAATCATTGAAGGAAAAAATAAATTTTAAAGGCAGGAATTCAAAAACATCATCCCTTAAAGAAGACAACACTGCTGGGAGTAACTAGATAACTTACTCCTCCACTGTAGTCTCCACCCTTGTTTAGGAAAAAGAACCAATTCCAAACAGTGATCGCTTGGTGTTTCTGATACACAAGCCTTTATTCTCTGTATGAATTTTGATTACAAGAGCATTTTTTTTTCCTCCTGCTCATATTAGCTGTGTTTCAATGCTGCCCATTTCAAACTCAGACCTGATCAACTTTGTTTCTAGGTTTTAGGTAGAAACTCTTGACCAAGTGGACGACTGAAGCTTTCAAAAATGGTAGATTGTCTAACTGGGAAAACCAAACCAGAACAAATCAAACAGAAAATTCTCCCTCAAAGTAGCTTTGAGAAATGCCAAGTTTCTTTTTGTCATGAAGAAGCAGTTGCTGATCATTATGTGGTTACAAATGATCTAGTACTATTAAAAAGATAGAGACATGAAGATTGGAATGTTAGATCTGCGTCTTGCAGAACAGGATCTGCACAATGCAATGAATGAGTTGAAAATACTTTTCTGAGTAGAGAGAGTGACTGTGACTTTGTTCATTTGCCTTGTCTGCAAGATTGACATTTCGGGGTAGGCAAAAAACCCTTGAAACAAATCTATAGGTCCAGTTATTTAAAAAGTGATTGGATGGAAATTTGAATTAAATTGGGTCCATGACTTTCACAATAACAAGTTTAGTAAGTTTTGGGAGGACAAATGATTTGTCTCAAACTATGGGCAATGTTGTTCCTGGCGTATGAATGATGCCATTATTATACACAAATAGTTTACTAAATAATATAATGTAGCCTGTACCCTTGGTGAGTTAAGAAGCTGTACTTAGAGACTAACTATTGTATCTCAGTCTCAAAACTCTTCAATGGTACTGGCTGTGCTACAAGGGAAAGCTTAATATCAGTTGGGGCCTCCACAGTGCAATAAAAGGAATTGTAGGATGTCTGCTCATATCTAAGGGTATGGTGTGAATGTGATACTCCAAGATCCTTTAAAAATGCTACTGTCCTCTTGAAACTGCCATGAATTTACACTATTAAAGGACAGAGCAAATGGCATTCCTCATTAACTCTTCAGTCTTTAAAAAATTTGTTCTCAGAACCTGAAGCCAATATACCTGTATGGAGAGACTATGTTACACTCATGCAATTTGAGATATTGCAAAGGACTCAGGTGGGATTGTGAAGTGAAGACTCTAAAAGTTAGCACGGCAGCTCAAGAGAAGATTTATTTTTTCTTTTTATCCTATTTTAGTATTAAAATTGGATTGTGAAAATCTACCCTAAATTATAGAGGATCAGACCTTGAAGTGAGAAGGCAAACAAATGTGGAGGTAGTAGGAATGTTTTGCTTCCAAGGAAGTAAAATCTTATAAAAACCAAAATGGAAGGAGTATAATTACTTACCAATACTTCAGACAATGAATTACTTATAAATCCATCTAATTGAAATTAACAAAGATCTGTTTTATCAAGATTAAAAAAGATAATAGAAGTTCATTTGAAACCTAAACTCTTACAAATAGGTGCTGCAGAAACACCCTTGAAGATGTTTCAACTAACATTGTTCACGTTTCCTGATCTTCTGGTTACTCACCTTCATCCATGGTGAGACAGCTTTTGATTTCAATTGCTGAAGTCAAATATCAGTTGCCTTTCAAATCAAGTAATCTTTCTTTTTGATTTTTAGGTTTTGGCATTGTGAGATTTAAACAGTAACATTTTGATTCACAGCAGAAAAATCACAGCTCAGTGGGTTAGAAATCTGCATGTGAACCAGAACAGCACTGGTGGTCTAGCTGAGATCTGACTTGGGACAACAAATCTTGAGAAATCCCAGACAATCGTTCCTGCCAGAAAATTTTCAGAGGTGTATTTCATTCTTTTAGCCTCATACTTAAAGAAATACTACTTTATTGAGCTTTTGTTCCATATTGGAGTGAGTTCACATTCACTGAAATGAGACACACAAATTTTTTCCCAGAGAGAATGTTTCCTCATTATACAGTCGAGACAGCTAAAACCTCCCTTGAATTGTCAACATCCATATTGCAGTAAAATTCATATTTCCATACCTTAATTCTATTGATACCTGTTCCCTTTCTATCCCTGTAACCACTAGGTGAAAAAATATTACAACTCTATAAACTTTGGGTTGGCTGATAGGGGTTCTTACAAATGATATTGCAAGAAAACCTAGTATTCTGGATAGAGCATTAGCTCAGCTCAGCTCCCGTTCTCTCTGAAGGGCAAGGATCTACGCTGTGAAGGTATAGTTGACCTGGAGGTCAGCCTGACAAGTTTTTGATCCACCATTGTTCTGATTTAAGATAGGACCACGTCTTCATCTTTGCTTAATGAATGAAAGCTTAAGATGACAGCTTTTGGCCTTTCGGCTGCACCTGACTATGTGATGGCTTCTTAACCACAGTGAAGTATCCAACAATCTAGCTTACAAAAACTGACATTAATTTAAACATTACAATGTTATTAAACCAAAGCAGTTGAGTCAATCTGGAACTGATGGGGTTTCAATTCTCTGTCTTGTCAGTTTTCTGAAATGGTTAGGTTTCCAATCACCCAGTTTGGGATTGATGGCATTCTTCTAATTGGCAAGGTTTGGAGAGGAATAACAAATTTCCCCTCTCCCCCATATTTTTCTTGGAGTTGTGATCTCACCTGACTGCTGCTTGTGATCCATGGCCAAAGGTGGTTCTGAGTTATTGCATGAGAAAGAAAGGTTTCAGATAAAATTCTGCATGAAACCAGAGGAATGTTTAGACTCCCACTTATGCTTTTGCTTCTTTTGAGGGATGTTGTTTTCCTTCATCTACCTTTTGTGAAGTCTGTGCTCATTGTTTTGGGACAAATTCTTGTGAATAGAAATTAGTGGGAGAGGTAAAACTCTGCCTGTCGAAGACAGTGGTGAAACTTCCAGTAACTTGCAGAGACAATGACTTATTATTTACATTTTTAAGCCAATGACCCTTTATGTATTCTGCATAGTAAGTGACTACATAACACTGTCATTTCCTACATTCTCCTCACCACTGCATTGATATAAAGTTCTTAATGTGTACAGATGTGGAGAAACCAGTGAAAAAACAAGGCCATTGAGGAGACAGTAACTCTTATGGTACAACAGAAAGTTTTGAGAAATGGATGAAGCACTGAAGCTGGTAGAGCGGGTCTCACAGGATACGTGCCCAAGTGTGATTGAAGAGGACAGCAGTATCTTGCTTCCTGGAGCTGAGTAAAACTTCTCAGCGTGCGTTTGTGTTTGCTCTCAAGTGCAAATCTCATGCTCTTATCTGATTCTGCAAATAGAGCTGTGTTTCCAGACACCTCTCCTGACAATTACTGAGATTGGACTAAAAGCTTTGGTGCCTTTGTTTTAGCTTGTTTACATTTGTTGCCTGTCAAAGAACAGGCTGCTCATTTGTTTTCAAGGTTATTTTTTCAATTTCTGGGTTAGAAACTCTTTCAAACCCGAGTGTTTCCCTTATGAAAGTACAGCGAAACATATGCCTGGGATCTAAATACCTGAGAACATTTGTGTGTGGAAGTAGGAGGAAGAGAAGTGTCAGTGTACTTGAAAACCCCAAAATGACACTCACATTTGTTCCTTCTGGGTAGTGAGGCTCCAGCAGTCTCTCAACCACCTTCGCTGGCTCTAGCAAGCCCTGATGCTTGCTGCATTTCTGCTGCAGCATCCCTGTGCCCGAGCAGAGCATCCTCCTCTGCTCCATGAAGGAACTTGCTTCCTCCTGGCCCAAATGCAGCTCTGCCAGCAGCCCTGGGCTTCTCCTGGGACCCCACTCCTGTGTTGATTCCGCTCTCTCCCACTCTCCGCGTGGCTGGGCTCCATCTCTTGGTGCTGCTCCTTATTGCTTTGGCAGTGCAATAGCTCAATAGTGGGGTAGTAGTTATTTCTGGTACACCTGTAAAGAATGGGGTTCTCAGTGGGCTAGAGGCATTCGTTACAATGCTACACCGTGGGCTGCTTCATTTATCATCTTGCTAATTCTTCTGTAATTAATGGGGTGAGACTATCTGAGATTGCTCTTCATACTATTTCAATTCCCATTAGTACTGAACATTAGAGAGATGAAGCAGCATCCTACATGGGTGTGCACAAAAATTTCCTGTGCTTATGCTGTTATTTCTGTGTTTTATGGCTTTTTATTAGAACTAAATCCAACAACAGAAATAAGTATCGTCTTTTCGGATTAATTAATCCTTACGGAAACTGATCTTTTCCTTTTCATGCAGGATTTTTTGATCCTCATGAAAAAGCTGCATCAAAAATAAATATATCTATTTTAAAGGCACAAGTAACCCTCTAGCTTATAGTAGTGACAACAAGCAGAACCTTGAAGGACAATCAGGCCTGTGAAAGGAAAAAAAGAGACCAGAATAAATCTGAAGTGTGTAACAACAAAGAACATGAAATAGAAGATATTAGTTGATGAGAGAACATAGATTACTCTATGTGAAATTCAGCTGCTATAGGTCAACGTAATAGATATAAAAACTTTGGTTTTTTTGAACTAGTGGCAAAACTCTCTCGGAAGTAAATGCTATTTCCATTTAAAATAGGGCAGTATTGTATGGATCTATTTTGTGTGTTTGGATGATCTCTTCTCTTTTATTGAGATAATGTGTTATTATGGGACTATTGATTGGACAACTGGCCTGATCCATAGGCAGGCATAACTGTGGGATGATATACCTGCATGAAACTAAATATATATAAAGTCTGTATCCTACAAAACATTAGGAACTATTAAAATATCAATGGTATTTAGTTTGAACAAGGCATCATTAGTTTTTCCCTAAAGAAAAATTGTTTCCAACACCCAGCTGTTTAGATAAAATGCTGTCTCTTGGAAAATTCAATGACAAAATAGTTCCTCTTGAAGGTGAACGTCCTGACAGAAATGGTGAGTAATCTGCTTGTAACAGCCATAATGTGGCCTGAAATGCCTTTCTGACAGCGCAAAGACTATTTTTCCTGCTTAATGTTTTTGAACACTCCTTGGCTTTTACTTCAGGCAAGTACAGTCAAAGACCTTTTCATCTTCAGCTCATCAAAAGCAGTTTTCCAGAATCCCGTCAGATCACTGTATTTTCAGTCAGGCCGAGTTCCCTCCTGAGGAGCCAGTTGACATAGGATGGCAAAAGCAATCTCAAGATTTGGATGTACCTCGATCAAAGCAAGTTTGCACTCCTTTTTATTTATTTATTCTCACTTTGCCAACCCTGACCAATAGTTCTCCTTTGAAATATGCTTCACAGTAGTTACAATTTTACAACATATGCTACATTACATTTTTGGCATATATATCGCCATTCTCACATAATTGATTTTTGAGTCGAGATATCTCATAATGGGGGTAATGAAAGTCACTTGTAAGATCACATCCTCAGAAGTATTATTTGTTTGTCTTATTTCTCCAGTTTAACGTGCTTTAAAAGTGCCTGATCACTGTAGAAGATAAAAATCAATACACTATTTGACTAGGAATTCCATGGGAAATGGAAAGGTGTGTAAGATTAACTTTCAGATGACAATGTTTTTTCTCTTTAGAGTGTTCAGATATTAAGGCATACCGAGTGATACCACAGTAGTATATCCTGAAAGAGCTTTTGAGCTGATATTGTTTGGGAGATAAAAACAATAATGTACATATATACACAATACCAATACTTACACTTATGGTAATTCATATATATTGTAACTAGTTTATTTTGGACACAGCTGCCTCGATAAGTAATTATATTTATTTACTGTTATTGTGAATGGAATAAACCATAGAATTATACTGTAAGACAAAGGTATGCTCTTGGAGAGGGTTATAAAATATTTGTGTAATACCCAACATAAGCTGACAAGCGACGGTTTTGCAGGAGGTTTACTAAGTAACTCTTTTCCAAAGCACATGCTGCCCTTGATTATAACCTGGCTTCTGAAAATGCCTGGCTTAAGCTCCTACATTTGTGAGACACCTGAGAAGTGGAGCAAATACTCACTGTGCTCAGTCTTGCACATCTTTTACCGCAGAGAAACGAATCTGTCTTTGCAATGCTTCTCCGTGTACCTTTCAGTGCTTCAGCCTCGTTGCTCAGACCCGTTGCCGCCTGTCATGTTTCTGTTAGCGGTGGCAAACAATCCAATCCGTAAGGCATAACGTGCTATGGGGCTCTTTTATCTCTGTTCCCATGCAGGCCAACAGTTAAGAAAAAAATAAAATTACTTTTTAAAAGTCCTTGGCAGAGGCAGCTGGAAATACTTTGTCAAAATAATTTCTGAATAGGTGAGGGTTTGTTAAGAATGGGTTTCTTCACTCGGACGTGCCAGCTGTAGAGAAAGCAAGGGAGCTCTTGGGTTCACGTTAAGCTCTGGTGAGATTGGGAAAGATGTGTTTGTACCCTGGGAAATCGTTAATTTTGTGGCAGATAAACATGGTTCTTGGTGGAGAGGACACAGGAAGACTTTTTGTAAGCAGATCCCGACTGCAGCCTGTCTCTGCTTCAAACTGGTACAGCGTGTGGATTAGGCAGCCTTTGGACAGACAGCTGAACGAGGCTGGAAGGAGGATCCCAACTGCACATCTGTTTCCTCGCACTTGGAGTTTTTAAACAAAGCATTATTTATTCACTTAAAGGTACAAAGCAAGCATGAAAAGATAAAACCATGTACCCCTATTTTGAGTTTCCTCCTTGTTTTTTTTCCTATACCCATCACTCTTCCTAAGCAGATTATGTTCTGTTTCTCCCCATTCCTCTGAAGACTTAGTTTTTTTCCTCCTGTTTCCAAGCTTAGTGCTGAAAAGAGCCTGGCTGTGGTGAATATCTGCTTCCAGATAAATGTTGCCAAGATTTGCACTTGTGATTTCAGAGTTCAGTTTTTTCTTCCAAAAGACATCTAATTTTAAGGGATGGAATATAATGAACAGGGATGATTTAAATTTTACAGGACAGAGGTGTTCTAGGAAGTCTTCACAAACTTATTTTCTAAAAAATATTGTTATTATGTAAGAACTTTTGTGATTTCTTGGCTGTTCTTTTCTCAGATGAAAGCTTTTATGAGCTGTGTAGATCTTTACTGGTAATCCAAGTGATTTTCTGAATTGTGGAGGTTTTTAGTTTTAAATCAATCACCCTGTATACTTATTGCTGAACATAAAAAGTGCATACAAACAGTTCCTGGAAATGTATTCATCTGCAAATTAAATACCAAATCTAGAAAATTCCTCACGTTGGAAAATTTACTAACTTGTGATGAAACAAAGGAGTCTTTGTCTTAGATAAAGCAATATTTAAAATAAGAGAAAATGAAGCGATTACCCCTTATTAAAAAGTCTATTCAAAAGATGATCACCAGACACTGAAGGGCCTATTGGAGTGATTTCTGTATTAATCGTTCTGCCTTATATTTCAGCTTGGCCTGGCTTATTTAACTGTGTTCTAAGGTATTCATACCAAGATTAATTTCTCCGGGTAACATTTCTTGATGCCTTTTTCATTTTAGTGGAGTTTAAGTAAGAGTCAGCAGAACACTTCATCACACTGAAAAAAAACTTGTCAACAGGGTTAAAGTTTGTTCTGAGCTGTCTGAGAACATATTGGTATTCTCTTTATCACACATTGCCTGCGTGAATGAACAAGTGTATCAGATGAATAGCAGAGCCTTGGAAGAAGGGAAAGATTATCATACTCTTTTGAATCTTTTCTTTTTCATCCTCTAGTGCTGCTGAACGATCCGAGCGTTCCTGACTCCAGACCCAGAATCTGGCTCCTGGTCATCACCGAG
>JAOXJM010000012.1:116825424-116838426 GCA_026413425.1 Tringa solitaria | reverse complement strand
CTGCATTTGTTCTGCCTGGTGAAGAGAAGACCTGGGGGTTGGGACTGGAGGAATCTAACTGCTATCTCCAGCCATCTAACTGGGGCTTATGGAGAAGATGGTTGAAATCTTCCAGTTGCAAAACATTAGGAGGAGTGACAACACTTGTGAATTGCAGCAAGGTAAATTCTGACCAGATGCAAGGAATAAAACTATTCCCAGTGAGGATGATTGAATTTCTTAATATTTCTCCATCCCTGGATATGATCAGAATTCGACTGGGCATGGTATTGAATAACCTGATCTAATTTTGAAGTTGGCATTGCTTTGTGCAGGGAATTGGGTTAGGTGATGTTCAGAAGTCCCTCTAACTGAAATTATTCTGTGATTCTACCACGTTCAATTCCTATTTTAAGTCTTTAAAATCAGACCCATCCCAACAAATTATACAGTAATAAAAAATTAAGATTTTTAGAGTAAACTACACACTTTTTTTATGCAGTTGCATAATATCAAACCTTAACCAAAACTGATACTTTCTAAAAAACCTTTGTAGAAGAGGAATTTCCTTTGAGAGAGCACAGAACACGTGGTGAGTAATTCATGTCTGAACAAATCATTCAACAGAGCTGAAAGGTGATGTTTACAGATGCATAATATGATCATTATGAATGCTGTTATGCTTAAAATGCTGTGGGTTTCCAATCTGACTGATAAAATTCTTAGAATTTACTCATTCTCAATATTTTTCTCTCTTGTAACCGGCCCCTTTTTGTGGAAATAGCCTTTAATGGTTAATTATGTAGGAAGGAAATCTTTAATACTGAAGTAGAAAAAAGAAGTTAAGTTTTTTGTAGTGCTAAAGAGAAGCTGAATAATTAATTACATTTATACATTCCTATTTTATCTCTAGACTTTAACTGGACTGATGGAGTACAGAGGCTGAGTAGCAATGGATGAAAATGGATGAATAGATTTCATTTCCTAGAATATGTAGCTCAAATTAATTTCTATCCAGCATCCAAAAGCTGTCAAGATTGTTTATGTGTTTACTAGCAATGCTCGTTATATATTTTGACAGCTCAAAAGGAGAATATAACTCTACAGGATAATCTCAGGCTTTATCAGTATGCTCCGTATTGTCACTTCTTTGGTGAACCAGGAACCGCCTTCTCTCTTTACTTTAGGAGTTAATTTTCAATGCAGGATATGGCTGGGTATACCAGGCATTTAGTCACCTACCTATTATACAGGCTTGCTGCAGCTTGAAATTAACTGAAACTGTAAAAAATGTACTCTGTTCATGCATTGGTCCCATACAAGTCTTTCAGCGTTTATTTTGTCTGAAAATAATAATGTAGATCAAATACTATATGAAGAGAAATGATTCCTTATGAGATAACTAGAGTCTGTAAATTTACCATGCATTAATATTGAGCAATTGAAAGGTTTATAATGTGTAATTTTTTCTGTGATAAATGAAATCTGTTCACAAATGAACTTTCATTCTGGTTTAGCATGGTTTCCTACATAATTGCAGTAAATATAGCCACCCTACTTCTGTTAGTGTGTATTCAATACTTCGATTTGAGGCAGGAGCAGAGGTCATGGAGATTTGGGTAAAGGAGTGGTTTAGTGCAGGGGGGAAATCCATGCTGGTGTTAATTCATGTCAGATGAGCTTGATTATAATATTCTGCAAGAGAGGAGCTGTGTTGACAGATTTTTTTGACTGCTGCAAAGGCAAAGAGAGCAGTTCTCAGAGGTTGTTTATGATGCAGCTGGGAGGTGTCTGCTGTCTGTTAGTGAGATACTTAATCATATTTCTACTTCATTCATTTTTCTGTCTCATCAGTTGTTTTTCAGTTTGGCTTTTCCCTCCTCTTATCTGCCACTGTGATCTGGTATCTATTGACCAGCAAAAGTATTTTCTATGTAATAGAGGTGAAAGTGGAAGATAGTTTTGTTCTCTTTCTTGTAATTTCTGTCTTTTATGACTATCACCTTCTTCTGCTCAAGTTCTTTCTGGCTTATTTTGTATGTGTTTCTGTGTTTTCTTTTTTAAGGGAGTTGGCTGAGTTGGTCTTGGTTTAGTGATTAGGCTAGGGAAATGAGCTAATTGGACCAATTAGTAATGGAAAATCCTTGGATTAGTCCACTTAATTATTTTCTTCTGTGCTTTGCTGTGTGGTTAAAGGTAGGCTCAAAGACCTCTGTGTTGATGGATGCAGTGTCCTGCTCTCTCAAAGTGTGATGTATAAACAGAATGTGACTCATTTCTTGGTTGAAGAGACCATTATTTAAGAAACCTATACACTTCAACTGCTCTCTCACATAAGGGGCAGCCACCTTCTTTGTCTTCCCATCCTGCCCTTCCTAAGGAGCCTGTATCCTCTGCACCTCCATTGCAAGACTCCAATCATGGGGGCCATCCTACTGTGTCTCTGTGATTCCACCAAAATTGTAGCCCTGCAACTGCATACACCTCTCTAACTCAATGTGTTTATTCCCCATACTGTGTGCGTTAGTAGGCACTTTAGAGAGGCACCCCAGAGTGTTCGGTTCCTAGAAAGGGTTTGGGGAATTTCTCCATAATGGTGCCCTGCAGGTGCTTCCTTCAAGGCACACAAGTGCTGGATGTGTGCTTCAGCGTGAAAAAGTTTGTTATAATGCTTGTGCTGTGGTACCTATATCCACCCCATTCCTTTCAGCTGTGTCATTGCCTGGCTGAACCGTGAATCTTCTCCCCAGAAAAGATCCCATAACTCTAGCAATAACATTATTGCATGGAGTGAATATCTTGGGTTTTGACTTTGCAGGGACAAAATTGCAGTTATAATAGGAATCTGACCAGCAGGAGGAATCTGCCTGTTTTCTTCTCTCATGACAATTGAAGAAAGAGATTTTTAGCCTAATAAATCTCTGATGCTTTTATGTGAACTGCTGTCATTACTCAGGGAATTGTAGCTGTCTGTACAGCACACTCATAAACAACTTGCCTCTAATATCAGGTGTTCATTGTTGTTATTGCTGTAGTGTTTGGAGGCATCAAAAGATATCAGGTTTCATGGAGAGCCATCAAAGTTTTGGGGTTTTTTTTGACTTTTATAACATCAGTTTCCCAGAAAGGCAATCAAAGATATGAAGGGTGGAGAGTGGATGGGGTGGGGAGGTGGGGGGAAGCCCAGTGAAATGTAGTGACTTGCTCTAGGAGAGCACTCTAGTTATAGGAACAGTGAATAACATGGAATATAGGATTTTGAGGTACTTCAGTGTTTGCCAGGGTCCTTGCAACTCCCCTACCCCCACAAAAAAAATCCAAATTCAAAACCACAGAGAAACCCTGAAGGCAAATGAAAAAGAGCCTGTTGGTTTTTTCCTCTTCATATTTGTGATACAGAGATCTTCATTTCTGTTTTGTGCTAGGCTGAGATAGTAATGTGAAGAAAATAAAACAAAATGCAGAGAGATTTTGATTTCAGTATAGATATATATGAGTGTTTATTGCTGACTTCTACAGACTTTGAAATTCTGTACTTCTGTTCTTGTGTGTGTGTGTCCAGGTCACAGCATATGCATCTCACTGTTTCAGTAGGTGCACAGAGCATCTTCCTTTCAGCTGAAAGCAAAGAGAAACAAGAAGTGTTAGGAACAACCCGATAACCCCTATAAGGCGAGTTTTTCAAGGATTTGGAAGTCCGGACTAACAACTGCAGCAGCTCTTAGAGGAGCCATTAAAACCTATAGGTTAAATTCAGCTCTTGGTCAATGAAGTATGACCCCATTACGGCTGGTGGAGCTGTGCCTGCTGACAAACAGTTGTACCAGCCGGTCATTAGGCGTGCTAATGCCATATGCTCATGCCCTGAGAAGACACTAATTTGTAACCATTATCTGTGCATACAGAATATCTCTGGCTGTGTTCTCTTCTGAATACTTTAAGTAGTTCGTGCTGCCCAAGTTAAAAAAAGAAAAAGTCAGATGTCTTTTTCTTTGAGCAGTGTAAATCACGATTATTTCTTTGTTAATTTTCAGTGTCATTATCTGGTGACCTAGATGAGTAACAAAGGAATAAATGAGTTCATGAATTGCCACTAAGAACTCAAATTTCTTCGTGATGAGCCTACAGGTCTTGTACCTTCTCCATTCAATTAATCCATGTCTGAATTTTAGTATGTATCCCTTTCTCCTGTGGGCCAAACCCGTGTGAGAGAGATCCCTCTCTCTGATTAACTGAGTCAGTCTGGAAGAACTTCAGTCATCTCAAGTGGTGTGAAAAAAGCCACATAACTTCTCTTTGCAGGAATGCCTCATCAATCAGTACAGAAGATAGCTCAGCAGTGGAGCTAGGGCACAGCTTCTGAAATAAGAAAACATACTCATTTCCTGTTTTGGGACTGACTTATTTGCCAATACAATGTACAGATGTGGAGGAGTGTAAAAATATTCAGGCGAGAGGACCTTTTTGTGACTCCTGTCTTCTAGGGAGGGAAGGTATTGGATTAATAGATCTGTTTATTGGGTGCAAAGGGATAAACTTGCCTGCATGCCAGGTGACATCAAGATCAGCCTACACTATACCAATCTTCACAAATATTTGCATAAATTCTTTCAAAAAGCATCCAGCGGTGACAATGCCACAGCCTCCCCCAATAATTTGCTCTAGGCAATCTAGTCTTCAAACCCTGACTTTTTGTTGTGATTTTCAATACTTTACTAATTTTCCTGTTCCAAATGGAGACTGTGAATAGGACATTTTCTGCCCCCTGTGATGAGCTCTTCCATGTCTGAACACTGCAGTGTCTTCCCCTTAGTCTTTTCTCTAGATTGAAAAGCACAGTCCTTATAGTCTTTCCCTCTGGATCTTCTGTTCTAAATCACAGAAGAGCAGTTATTTCCATTTGCTCTGTAGTTTTTGTGTGGTGCCTTCTATTATGGCTTTTTTTGGTGTTAATAAACACCAAAAATTTGGTGTTAATGTGCCATAGCTTTGTGATGGTATGAAAACAAAGTTGCACATCAGTAAATGAGGTCTGCGGCAAACCTTCAGGTTGCTGTGATTTAGGCTGGGGTTGGCAGGCTTCTACGTGCTTGGGATTTGGAGAAATAAAAAGCTCTGTGAAGTAGGGCTGGAGCGTTGGGAAGCTGTTATGGCAGGATGTGTGCATGGTGTCTTTTGCACTGCGTTACTCAACAAGAAATCAACTTGTGTCTGTCACATCTTATTGGTTTCAACTCAACATCACTGCAGTGAGATGAGACTGTGTCCCACAGAGGAAACTAATCTCTCTGCCCTGTGCTTCCCACAGCTCCAGTCTATGGGAGTAGCTGAGTTGTAGCAGTGCAATAGAGTGAATAAGTACTAGATCTTGGTGTGTTGGAGCAGTGTCCAGGTGGTCAGCAGGTGAACCATGCAGGCCTTTAGATATCAGTTCTAAACTGATTCAAAACATGACTGGTGTCAGTGACCCCTTTTAAAGTGAAAGAAAACCAAACGGCTTCCCCTGCAACAAAGGAGATATATATATATATATATATATGTGTATTTTGCCTTTGTGTCAGAGCTAGGCATCACACTATGATAAAGATCAGAACATCCACAAAGAGTTGGGATGTATAGATGTTCGGGTTAGGAATAGGAATTAAAAAAAAAAATAGAAAAAAGGAGGTTAATTAGAAGAATATAAGTATATGAGTAAAGTATAACAATGAAAGATGCCATAAGGACAGCTGTCCCTGCCTGGTTCTGTAGCAACAGAAACCCTTCCATCAGTATAGACAAGCCTTTCACCTTCCTTCTATGCAGTAACCACAAACCTTCAAGTACAGCCACTCCTGTGCAAGCTCCAAAATACTTGTTCAAACTTTTAGCTTTGCCACAGTGAGTTCTCATAGGCAAGCTATAGTCCTACCTACTACTGTTATCAAAACAAAAAGAAGGCTCTCTGGGTAAGCTCTCTGAAGTTCAGAGATCATTGTTGGGCACTGTGGGGTTTCTATTCTTTTATCCTTTCTCTACCATGATGCAACACTCCTCCTACCTGATGGAAATGTAGTCAAATTATTTTGCTTCTTCCTTCTGTCAGACTTGTTATTACATGCAAGCTCACACTCTTAAACTGTATCTCATCTTCTGCCGGTTTGGTTAGCTCACTATTAAAGCTGTCAGCTATTTGATTATAGGACTGAATTAGGATTTTCTAATCCTAACTAGTCATTTACTATGACTTCATAATTCTCCTAAGAGGGATTTTATGACTGAGATGTAGAAACTATCTGGTAATATTATACTGAAAAGGCTATAAGCTTGTTAAAGAGGAGATGTTCATCTGCAATTGCTGAAGTGCAGTTTTTTAATTGATAGCATACCAGACCTTTTTCAACATATTCTTTACATTTCTGTAGCATGCTCTTTCTTTCTGAATTGTCTGGTGTCTTCAGTTTAGGGTTTCACATACATCTTCTTGATTTTTATTTTGGCTTTTTTTCCCAAGAATGTTTATATTAACTGAGTGTATAAGATGTTACTAGGGAAAACAAAGCCAGGATGTTCTATTAATTAAATCCATGTGGCGTGCTTTGGATTCATCTTTCTAAAAGCAACCTTTTAAAGTTAAGGTAAAAGGCAAAAAAAATCTGGAGACCTTCACTTTAGATGATGATCAGACATGGGAGATGTGGTATTCTTCTGTACGTGGGCATTACTGCTACAAAGTTTGTTCTAAGGTAATTAGAACCTTGTCTTTCAGTCTGTGCCTAGGATTGTGTTTACTGGAAAGGATTAAGTGGGAACTTTTGTTTGCTTGGTTGTTTGGGGGTTTTTTGAACAGAAAGCATATGGGCCACTTTGTGAATTGTATGGCTTTTAAACTGCCATGACGAATAACTGCCTATTGCCTGTGTTATCATATCATCCTGTTGATGGCCTGAGGCTTTTTTACATGGTGACCCCAAAAGCACCTACGAAAAGGTATATTGGTTTTGGAGCTGAAAATCTGTTTCAGCCCACCAGAATTTGAATGAATCCAGCACCATCCACTCTAGATGTTTACTTCTGCAACTATGGGGACAGTGGTAGAAGACGTCGGAAGATATTTGCCTGGAGCAGCTGCTGGGCAGTGGGTCTCTGCAATGGCTGCCCCGCCGCAGCTGCAGAGAGACCAGCTTCACCATTGTCACTTCTCCTTCATGCCCACAGCCTGCTAGAGGTCAACTTGTTCTCTGTCTGAGCAGATAGATGCACACCTCTAACATAGTTGTGTAGGTCAGCCCTTACAATGGGGAAAGTAGGAAGCTAATCATAATCTTTTATAACTCTTCAGTGCTCTAATTACAGTTTTTCTGGAAATCCAGTTATGTGCCTCTTCCCCCTACAAATGCTTATTTGCTCTGAGATCTCAGGGTGCCTTAATAAGCACGTGTGTTTAACTCTTCCTGGTTTTTTACCCAAGTCCTTCATTGACACTGTTGTGAAGGTCCTGCACATGTACTTTGTGATTTGGAAGTTGAGAGTGATGAGACTCATAATGTTTTTCCCTTAGAGCCTTTTTTGGATACTAAACAGTAATAAAAAGGATTAAGATGGTAGCCATGGTGATGAGATGGTGTTACAAGCTTGTGAATAAGCAGTTACTTGGTGAGTGTCAAATGGAGCTTTCCACTGAGACAGACTATAAAAAGCTGTTTATTGTCACATTGCTCATAACTATTAAATCCACTAAACAGTTTATATTTTAGCATACTTAGAAGCAATGTTCCTTAATTTGGCAAAATTTATTCACAAATGCAATGGTCATTTAACCCTTGTACCAAGCTTTTACTTGGATACTTTCATGCTTCACATCTATTTGTTGACAACTGATGATCAAATAAATACCTTTACTGTGATTTGTATGAGGGAAAGTGAAGAGGGGTTCATGCTCAGGAATGTGCCTGAAAGAGTAATTCTTGAAAACAAAATACCCATCTCTTAATTAAACCTGACACTTCATAAAGAATTTTTAATAGCTGGAGCTCAAAATACCAATGTAACACTTATTTTCACAGCAACCCAAAACTTCTTATCAGCTTGACTTCGTTTTTCCTTCAAAGAAATATTTCTTTTTCTCCTCAGGGAAATGTTTTGAATCAAACCTTCTAGCCAGGACAAACTTAGAGTAGTTTCTTCTTTAACCTGCTGGACAGGGCAGGTACCTTGGTGGCTACTAATTAGCTGCTTGGAGATGTTACATGGTTCTGCTCCACATTCCTTTCCTCTCCGATAATATGGAGATGCTGTCTTTTGCATGGTCTCTTGCCCACCCTGCAGCCACGATGCTGAAATGCTGGGCTAAAGGGTTTGCTTCCCAGTATGCCAACATGGAAACTGTGACAGGTGTCACTTGTCGTGTGTGATCTTCTTTTCCTGAAGCTGAGACTTCCCAGTTTCATAGCTAAGTTGCACATCTTAATCAAGTCTGAAGTTTTGGTCCTGTTAACTTGTTTCAGTTTTGCTTTAAAGCCCGGATTACAGCATGATCGTCAGTGGATCAAGTTTTGTCATGTGAAGTGGATCAAAATGTCCTAATGTCCCCCTTCCAGTGGCAGCCCACAGAGGTCAGGCATTGCTACACAGCACCTAGCACTCCCCTTCAGCTACAGAAAGGTAGAAACCCTTCATTTCAGTGGGTCTGGGGTGAAGAAGAACAGGACTTCACATCTGCCTAGTTTTTGAAGCCTGTAGCTTGCCAGGTCAAGACAAGAAATATGAATATTTGCAAGGGAAGTTTATTTTAGAAAGACCCCCAAATACTTGAGGAAACTTGTATAAGTTCCTTTCTCACTTTTAACTTAATGTGCATGCCTGCTGTGTTTTTTTTTCTTCCCTTTTTTTTCCTTCAGGCAGAAACTGTATATGTAAAACCAACTTGTTTCTTGTTTCACAAGCTTAAGTGTACAGGCTTTACAAAGCACCTTCCTGTATAATGTCTGTCTTGCCATGAAAAGGAAGAGAAAATGAAACCAATACTGACAGCAATATTAGTCTTTACAAGAAAAGTGTACAAAAATGAATAAATCTACTGTGACAGTCCTGTAAACTGTTGCAGTTTTACCTTGCTGGAAGCAAGAGGGTGTGATTGACTGTTCCTGGGGTTGTACACCAGAGACTCTGAGGTAGAGAATTTATACACCTCTACTTTATAGAGCATGTGGCTGTGTTTCAGAGAGCTTTATTGAAAATGAGTGCCTCCACTTCTGGTGATATTTTTCTTGCAGACCCCACAGTCTCTGATCTTCTCCTTCTCAGCCACTGAGAGAGCCAGTCATTTGACACTAAGATGAGTGGTGCAGTTGACAGTCCTGAGGGATGGATGCCATCCAGACAGAACAAGAGGTAATGGCTTTAAACTAAAAGATGGTGGATTTAGACCAGACATAAGAAAGACTTTTTTTATGATGAAGGTGGTGAAACATGGGAATAAGTTGCCCAGGGAGGTGGTAGATGCTCCATCCCTGGAAGTGTTCAAGGCCAGGTTGGATGGGGCTCTGAGCAACCTGCTCTAGTGGGAACATGTCCCTGCTCATTGTAGGGGTGTTGGACAGGATGTCCTTTAAAGGTTCCTTCCAACTCTATGATTCTATGATCTGTAGGGGTCTTTGGGAAATAAATAAATGAGTAATTGTAAATGTGAAACAAACAAAAAATCCCTTTGTTGCCTAATTTCAGGTATTGTTGGGGGTTTATGTTTTGGTTTTTTTGCATTTATTGTACTGTCTGTTTTGGAGAGAAGAATTAATTTGGCTGTTGTTGAGTTTGTGAATTTTTGAAACAGTTCTGGCATTAGGTTTATAACCTGTATAAGGCCTGCTTTTCTGCATACGTTGCATTTAATGCTTGTTTTTTGTGTGATATATGGCTGAGTATGCAAAACTCTGTATAGTGGACACTGGAAACACTAAGGCAAAGAGATTAAGTGGTGAGGTTTACTGTAAGTGACAGTTCAAAGGGCTGTTTGGGCTGTTCTGCTGCTGCAGCGCCACAAACCATCTTGCTGCCAGGCATCATCTCTGCTGTTTGAAATGAAGAAGGAGGCACAGTGGAGGCTGTGAGTTTCTTTTGTTGTTGGGTGCAGGCAGAAAGTTGCTCTGTCTATTACGTTTGAGTCCGAGTACAACCTTCTGTGCTCATTCCCCCTGCAGATGGTTCAGAGCTTTCTTTATAAGAGATATTTATCATAATGAATTGAAGAATATCACTCTAGAAGGCCAATTTCTAGTTCCAGAACCTGAGCTCTTATAGAAGGATCAATATCTAATGGAGTTTAATCAGTTTACACAAATTTGAGATCTCGGTCAATTCGTAACTCTAAATGAAATGTATCTGTAGAAAAATTATCATCCTCCCTTCTTGTTCAAATGGAATCCTGTCATTAAGGAAAATACTGTGTTAATGATAAATAAATGTGGAAATATTTTTAATGCACTTCTGAATTACTTCTTTTTTTAAATTTCTTTTTCTTGGAGTTGCACACAGTCTGGTGCTCTCCTCTTTACTCTCATAATCTCTAAAAGATTCACAGTAAAAATTGAGTTTGAGGTCCATACCTTGCCTGAGGATGTTAAAGCACTGATGATATAAATGTGATCCCAGTTCGTGCAGTCATAGGACTGGGGACAAGACCTAAGAAATGTAGACTTACCTGCTATTAAAAGTTACATGGTTAAGTGCTGTGACGTGGAGAATTTCAGATTAAAATAACCAAAACTCAGTCTGAGGGACTTCTTCAGGCACTTGGGGTTTTTTAAAAAAAAAAAAAAGTTTAAAAAAGTATTTGGAACAGATGAAGCAAAGAGTCTGTGGAGCTGGCAGGTAGTTGCAGATCATAATCTACTGCATGTTTAAGGATGCAAAGGGGTACACCCCCACCCCCCTCTGCCTAGGACATAAGGGCAATTGGAAATCTCCACACTCTTTCTCTAGGAGGATCAGATGGAGACATCCTGAACTCAATTCAATTTTAAACACCCTTCAGAATCCATAGTAGAGAGCCTTTGCAAATTCTCAGTTCCTAAACATAAGAACTGAACCTATGTTGTAGAATACTTTACAATCTAAGTGTTTTTCCTGGGGTTCTTTCAATACAGCAAACATATGCTCTTATAGAGTCCATTTTGCAGTGGTGCAGGAAACTCACTTCAATGAAATTCTTATTTCCTAGTGACCTCTGTGGATGCCTGACTATCCTTTGCTGTTCTAAACAAAACACCCCAAAATACATTCACACGTGGATGGTCATACTCAGGTACCACCCTGCACAGATAACATCTCCTTCTCACTCTGTCTTTATCTCATGTTTCCTAGTCTTTAACTTCCTTCACCATGAGTTTAAAGATCTGGCAGGAGCCAGCTAAGCCTTGCTAGTTGCTAGATGTTGCTTCCTATAGTCTCCTAATTTGTATATACACCATTATTCCTGATGATTCTACAAGTAGTCCACTAGGAGCCAGTTTACACCCTGTCTCTGTTTTTGATTGTTTCCTGTTCCAAACGGGCCATTTGACTCTCCATTCCCTGTGGGACAAGTACACAGATGGCTGCGAGGAAAGCAAAGCCATCTTTCATTCATCAAAATTATCTAGAAACCATCCGTAAGCCTCCTAAATAATGTGTTCCTTGCCATATAGGAAATATTGCATTAGGACCTCATCTAGCCTGAAGCTGTAATGTTTTATCTCAAGGTTCAGAGTGGTGATGTTGCCTCTAGGAGCAAAACCAGCTTGGGAGGTTTGCAGCTTTTCTCTGTTGTCCCTCACCAGTTCTGCAGCTGTGGCTGCTGGTTACCTTTTGGTTTTCAAGTGGTTCCATAGTGTGGCCCCACAGGCTCCCACTGCCAAGCTATATCTTCTTTGAAGGCAAACCAGCTAACTTTGGCCTTTGGCAACTGTGGTGTGCAACTTCACCCTAAAGAGAACAACTGGTGAACCTTTATGTTTAACCACTGACTCTTTGCATTAAACGTGGAGTAGGAGTGGGAAGACACTAATACTTCATATCTCAATAAGTATTTTTGTAGGAAAATATCTTTTTTTCTTGGGGATATTTCTTTAAGATATAGTGCAAATTATGCATATCTTTTAAATTTACTGTTACCAAGGAAATTTAAACAGAAAAAGACAATTGGACTGTTTGGGGCTGAAGATGAATAAAAGCTTCCTGCTTCAGAAAAGCTTATTGAAATAAATAATCGGGTAGCTGGGCAGAATAGCAAATATTGCTTACTGGATATAATGATGAACCACATAGCGGTTTTTTTTTTTTTTTATTTATAGCATTTGTTGGTCCCAAGTTATCAGTCTGGGAGAGTCAGGTTTTCCTGCTGAGCCCTCCATGCTTTTTTCACTGCTTTCCCATGGCTTTCCCTTGTGTAAAGTGTTCAAATAAAATACTTCCAAGATTTTTAATTTGTGAACCACCAACATCTGGCACTTGGTGGAGTGAATTGTTTTGTTCCCTTTCCAGAGGCAAAGCCAGTCCTCTGTGCTGGGGCCTGGGCCAGCTCTAGTCTTGGGTCTGCTGCTTAGCCTTCATCTCCCATAGCCATGATGTGTTTATCACCATGTTCAGGCTACTGAAAGCATCCTCAGAATTAGGAACATTGTCAGCAAGCACATGCTGTTCAAATCCTCATCAAGCATGAAGAACATGCTCATGTACTTCTAAGACTGAAGAGAAAAAAATCTCCCTCTCCCCTTCTTTTATCAGGAAACACATCCTCAGAGGGACTTGAAAACAATCCAGGCATTTACTCTACGGAAAAGCAATGTACAGGCAGAGAGGAATGGGAAAGGCTAGGAGCAAAATTTATCTATGAAGATAAGGTGATTTTGTGCTGGCAGTCTGCTATAGACCACCCAACCAGGATGAGCAGGTTGATGAAGTATTCTATAAGCAGCTGGCTGCAGTCTCACAGATGCCAGCCCTTGTTCTACTTGGGGACTTCAACCTACTGGACATCTGCTGGAAATATAACACAGCAGAGAGCAG
>JAOXJM010000012.1:116799757-116817230 GCA_026413425.1 Tringa solitaria | reverse complement strand
AGTTACAGAATATAAATTTGAAAGAAACTGTCATCATGAAGTTCTTGAATGCATTTTTGTGCAGCAATCTCTGCCAAAAACATTAGAACATTTGACATCAGGGAAACAGCTGAAATAAATGGAAGTGAAAAACAGAAGCATCAAAGTGAGAAGATGCTGCACAGAGATTTTTATATTCCATTCTATAAGCAGCCTGAAAAGTCAAAGTGTACCAAAGACTGCACACAGCAACCTCCTTTCGTGTTTCATAGAAGAGGACAGCAAACTACAGCGAGGTTGAGGTAATCACCTCACAGAACAGTTTTATTTCTCCAAAACATAGGGTTCACCTGTGCCTTCATACAAAGGAAAATTTATAGTAAAGGGACCTTACTCTAGCCTAAACCTAGGAATCAAATATCTGGGTATGGTATATTTCTCTAAGCAGTAATTTAGAGATGAGCATCATTTTGCTTAGTAACTAAGTAAAATTAGAACATTCTGGAGTGGTAGCCATTATCTATCAAATTGCAAAAACTTACTTGTTTGTCTTGACAATACCATTTCCTAAAATGATAACAACCCTAAGATTACTCTCTGACAGATAGACACTAACTGGTGAGCACATTTAATTTTGACTAGAAGACCCATGAGATTTCAGGGAGTATGGCAGTCCTGCAGAACTGTGCAGTTGGGAAGGAGAACATCAGATCCCACTACCTGCATTAGTAAATCTACACCTCTTCTGAAGCTAGCTACTGTATTGACTAATTAGATGTTTCTCATTATGAGGGACTTGATTTTCTTTTTTTAAAACAAAAATAAAACAAAAAAACCCTCAACGTCTTCAAAGGAAAAACTATTTTTAAAATGCCTTGTTTAAGAACTTACTTCATAATTTGAAACTACAAACAAACCAAAACTCAAAACATTCCTCCTTGCACCTTTCACCAGAAAACAAATCCTTAATAAACAAAGTTCAAGAACTCTATTATGGGGACAGCAATTCTATGCACTTGTAAAAATCTCCAACCAACTTCACCAAACTTCATATGCCCATTGAATCTCAGTGTATTGTATTCAGACTGAGACAAAAGAAATGGAATCCATTCATTCCCCAGCTTCCTATCATCTCTTGTCCCCCCATCCACTGACTGTGTGAGTTCTGTCATTGTCTGTCCTTATCACCTTCCATGTGGACTGATGGAGTGTTCCTACAGTTGCCTCCCAGTACACTATTAATCCAGGAGAACAGTCAAATGCATTGTCCCTCACATCAAGTGATTGATGGTGGCATTTGTTTACCATATTGCCAAGCACTTTTAAATATTCTGCAATTTGATTTTCTGTGGGTTTTTTTAATGTCCTCCACTCTTATTTATTAATTAATACTTTTGCATACTCTCTTTGATGTATGTCTTTTGCAGAGGAAAATGAACAATGGTGGAGACTTTAAGGGTCTCGGGGAGTTTTTAGGAGGACCAGTCTTAGATATAGAGTATCAGAGAGACTAACTCTGAGGGTTTTCAGACTTAACCCATTTATGTCTCATTCACCATACACTGATGCTGCCCAAGTACAGTCTCTTTTCTACACCAAACATGATGGAAATGGAGTTTGCCTGCCTTTGTATGCACTGTGATATAAAAGCTGGTAAAGCAGATAAGGTGGTCTGCGGAAATCTGAATGAAGCAGCTATACACACCACGTGTGCTGGGATTGGTATTTCCAGGGTTAAGTCCTGGAAGCAAGAGTCCTGGAATTAGGTAAGAGAGTTTATGTAGAAATGCACAAGCCAGCATGAAACCTACCTTTTAAAAATTCACTTCACATTGTGTTGTATGTTGTACCCCCCTTATCTTTCACACATCTGATTTTTGCCCTTTTGTGCATAAAATAAGAAAGAATTTATGGCATTACTCATGCCCAACACAATGCTGTTTACTCATTGCTAACAGGTTCTACTTCTTTTTCAGTTGGATAATTTATACTAGAAATAACTAATCTTCTTGTACTAAAAATATTACCAGTGAAAATGTCAGTTGCTATAAAACACATTATTCTTTCTCAGGAAGTAAATGTCTATAAGTACTTACTGTCGGTTGGGTTGTTTTTTGGCTTCTGGAAATTTTTTTTTTCCTGCTGAAAAGTTTGCCATCTCTCACGTCCAACTATTTTCAATAAAACCATCTTTTAACATAAAATCTTAGAGTTTAGGAAAGTCTAAAATTCTCTTCTATTTACATGATTCCAAATAATGCCATATGCAAATAAGGTGTTTCTATTGCTGGAATATTCAGATTGACTTTTTCCAAAAGGAGCAATACTTAGCTCTGTTAGTATAATAATTGGACAGAGGTAGCATTGACTACAGAGATTAAAAAATGGATTCACAATGTTAAGATTAGCTTTTGGAAAGTACAGAATAACCTTTACAGAGGGATCAACTTGTGCGCATATGGAGTAGTTACTAAGAAAGTAATCAAAATGTAATATTAAAATATTTGCTCGAGGTCCAATTTTTTTCTGAAATATACTTGCTTCAAGTCAGGGAATACCATTTGATACTCTAGATCCTTAGATTGAGACTCTACTTGCAGCTGGTCCTGTTGACATGAATGTTTCAGAACTGCTTTCTCACTGGACATGTAGTTATAGCTTATATAAAGCTATAAAATCGTATTGACCTCAAAGATCTGGCTCAGAGAATCAAGCCCATGATTGTTGCATTGATAGATCTGCCCCAGTAAACCATGGTTACCTGAGTAAGAAGAAAAGTTTACATTTCTCCATTGATGTTTATTTGCAAAAGCAGATCTGCTTGGTGAGAGAAAGTTATCTGCCTCAATTGTACTAAAGCGGGAACAGACTCTCTACCGAAAGAGACTTCTGGTCAAAGATGAGTAAAGTTCTGGGCTGTACAATTTCAAATTACTTCTATAAACTATACTGTGAGTACAGGAGAGATCCACTGGGGAAGATGATGACATAGTCTTCTCAGTGGTGTCTAGCCTGCCTCAAATTAAACAAACAGATCTACTGATCTCCTACTCCCGTGTGAGATTTCTCCTGCTTCTCTTGCCTTTGGGACCCATTCTCCCAAGAGAGCGCTGTGGTAAACATAATTCTGGATTCATGTAGTGCAGTGGGGTAGGTCTGGAGCCGGGGTCAAGCCAGCTTCTTCGGCATCCAAATGGGAGATCTGGCCACCATGTAGGACATTCAATATTCTGTAGTGGATCTCTCACTTTGCTTTTTTTAACAATACCCATATTTTGCCAGCCCATTTCCTCTGGAAAGGTTCAGCAGCTGGAAACCCTCAGCCTGGGGAGAAATGCGTTGGCCTGGTCAGCTGCACAGTCATAGACACAGCACCATTGCTGTCTTTTGCTCCTGGCTAACTTGGCTTAGTTCACTCTGTTTTTCAAGATCCACGGGCACGTGCACTCATGAATTGGGAGACAGTCTTGGACAATGACAAGATACCTTTGAAATTTAGTTTGCATGGCCAAGTGCAGCCATATCAAAGTACTCTAGAGGATCTATATCCTTCTACTTTAGAGCCTTCCTTGTGACAAACAGAAATAATGCTCCCTTTCCTCCGTCTGTCATCTGTGAGCAGCACAGGACAGAAACTGTGTCCACTTACATGTGGGTACAGCAGCTTGAAACATAGAGCCACAGTGTCCTCTGGAGCAGAGCAGTTATCACTGGGATGTCATCAGATTCCCCATTAATATTATAGGTTTGTATTAGGAAGTAACCTGGCTTATGTTGAGACTTTGCAAATCCCATTGCAACGATGGGTATTTTTAGTAACTGCCTGCAAACTATTAGTAATGATAATTTTGGTAATCAGGAATTTTTAATGTAAAAGACAGTTGCCAAGTGACTGAAAAAACTTGAAACTCTACAAACACACCCCATACATCTGAGAGTATTGCAATGTAAAAAATAATTTATTGCTTGTTTTCTTAAGGCTAAGGGAGAGGCAAGGATTTTGGATTTTTTGGATTTTATCTTAGCAGATAATTTACATTTTGCCTCAAAGTAAGTCTTATGAAAATACTGTATGATGAAAAGAGCAGGTATCCATGGTGACCAGCAAGTTACCACCTTTTGTTCTCAGTTCTCATTTCAAAGAAAGTAAAACAATGACTCACTATTTTGCCTAATGGATAGTTTTTTAACAACACAAGATAAACTGCAAAATGTCAGAACTGAGCCATAATACAGTTGCTAAAAGTATTAGCTAAACTCATCACTAGCAAACCACCATCTTCAATGGAATCACACTATTGATAACATTATTTCATTTTAAATAAGAACAAGATATTGTAAGATATCGTACTGGGAGAGGTAAGTTCCCTGCGTCTTTGTTTAAAATCAGTGAAGACTGAATCTTAGAATCAGCACAGGATCAAGAATCACAGAATGATATAGGGTTAGAAGGAAACTCTGGAGAACCCCTAGTCCAACCCCCCTGCCAGAGCATGTCCACCCAGAGCAGGTTGCACAGGAATATGTCCAGGCAGGTTTTGAATATCTCCAGACACTCCACCACCTCTCTGGGCAGCCAGTTCCAAAAGAAATATCTACATGACCATCTGCAGTGTCCTTCCATTTGCTGCAGAGGTGGTTGCAAATTCTGCTGATGGCAGAGCTGAATTCTTTCACGTTTGTGTTAATATTGTCATCCTATTGAAATTATATTTACACTTTAGAGATTATTTTACGCTCCTGGTTTTCTTTGTGTGAAAATCACAAGTTCTCATTTTCTTCCTGTAATTTTGTATTTATATTTTAACTCTCACACACAATTTTAAAGGACAGATATGTTCAGCAGCTGAAACTTGGATGGCTTTGCTCCATGTTATACTAACATGTACAGAGACTGCCTTAGGTGTGATTAGTGAGAAATAAGGAAAACCCTTTTTCACCTAAGAAATGTAAAACCTGGAACAAATTGCCAAAGGTTGAATGAAGTTTCCACTTAAGCCTTTGCACAAACACCTAATCCTTCTAAATTACGTTATGGTTAGATTGCAACAAATTCATGACTTATTCTGTCCTGAACTTTGAGGAAAGAATCATCTCAACAGGACATAATGAGTGGATTTGTGAGTTGCTCATTTGCCTGCTTCTCCTACTAAAGAGGCTAGTCCTGTAGTTTCTAGCTAGAAACTCCAGCTAGAGCTACTTCCTAGCTAGCCACTGCCCAGTGCTTAATGGCCATAGTTGAAGTCCAGGCTGAATGGACCTCTGTCCTGACCCAAAACCAGCTGCTCTTACACTCTTTGATCCTTAAATATTCAGCTACTCAAATAAACATAGCTTCAGTAAATCAGTGGAGATGAGTTTTTCTGCAGAATTATATAACTATTCATAATTTATTCATTAATAATAAAGTCTATTTTCCTTGAAAGTACATAAACGTCACAACTACCTTTTCAAGGAAAAGAGAACTTCTGACTTTGACATTTTCTCACTCATGTACAAAAATGACCCTTGGGCTTCTGATGTGCTGTTACTGTTGAGAGATGTAGTGTCTGCAGGAGGTTTGCTTTGCTTGGCATGTGCTAGACTAGACATGGAAAAAGAGAAGGTTTAGTGAGGACAAAAAATTGTTGTTTTAACAACTGGAAAAAAAAATGGTTTTAAAAGATATAATGGGCTTTTGTGACATTTAAAGTATTTTTTAGCTTGCTGTCATCTGTAACATCCTGTATTTCCATTCTGTACCCACAGTATTGGTTTGAATCTCTGTGTTTGTCTTACCCTTACTTGAAGGAGCAACTATTAATATAGTTCTTTGAACAAATTACTTCTTAATCTTAACTCCTGCATACAACTGAGAATAAAACATAGTTTAGAATTTGAGTAAAGTATTTTACACCATAACTTTGAAGAATTCTAAAAAAGAGAACTTAGAACAAAATATTTTATTATTTTTACTATTACAGAAACAAGAGACCGGTGTTGATAGCATTTGATGAAAGTTTGTCACTTTTGTATCAGTGGATGTAGAGGAAATGAAGATATGGGATATACATTTAGGTATTCTGTTATTCCAACGTTACAGAAGTTGCTAGAGTAGAATAGAACAGCTGTCAATAGCAAAATTGTCCTTGTATTTTATTTATTAATCTAGAATATAATGAAACTTTTCTGTAAACTAAAAATGAAAAAGTGAGGAACAAATACTGCTGCTCTTGGCAGAGCCTGAAAACAGGACCATGTAAGTCTTGCTATTAGTCCGACTACTTCAATTTAATCAGTCTTCCAAGTACAAAAGGTAGATCACTGGCAAGCAAAGATTGTTAAGTGCATGCTGTCTGGCTAGTGACTGAATTCAATGTCTGCTTTTAGATAAACGGGGCTATTAGAACTCCACAAATTTATCACCACACATAGACACAGGCTTCTAGCAAGTTATACCTGGTAAATACAGCCCTTTCAAATTTCTTTTTGAACAAAATGAATGCTTTTCAAATCTCCAAAACCAATACAAAAAGGCTGGTTATGTATCTGCAGAAATCCATACACCAGTCTTTTAGCACAGGATCTCCCTGTCCATGCTTAAGCTTACCTTTTTCAGCCTTTTGTTATGGGACACTTCAGCCTGGTTTTGATTACAAGTCATTTACTTCCCTGCTCCTTCCATCTGTGGAGCAAATGAATGGTCATCTTAAGCTTTTCATTTGCTCTACAGCAAAGTATATTGCAGGTATTCTCATTTTCTCACAATAACTCTCAAGTAGCTTTTCAGAGGGAAGATGTGATGCTGGAAATACCCAGATAGGCAGCCTGGTAATAATGGTTCTTCAGACTCTCAACTTTTTCCTCTCAGAGTGATACTCTCTAGTATCATTACAAATTATTTTCCAAAAAAGTCATTTGTCACAATTGTGCTTCTTGGCCATTACATATAGTTGGATTTTACTCAAAGTAGGTGAAAAGCAAGGAGAGCATTGCTTTGCTTGAATGTTTTTTGTAGTGCCCATAGCTGTTTCACAGGCTGTAGGTTTTCAATACAATTATGGAGCCACATGGGAGTATAAACCCTTCTTACCTACCATATGCCCTCAGAGAACAATTGCTAGGCAAAACACAGTGGGTAGTAAACAGTGAAAATGGAAACTTGGAGAACAAAAAGGAGATTAAAAGTCAATTACACAAACCGTTCCATGGATAAAAATGAAGGCTGTCTTCACCTGTCAGGCTATTGTGCTGGGTTGAGGACTAAAGCCAAGAGATCTCTGCACAAGGTGTCAATACTTGCATTTGGTTTGCTCTTTTCCAGACATGCAATGTGGCCAGAGTCCAAACAGCGGCACCCAGGGGTGAGGTCGCTGGAGGAAATTCTTCTTCCACACCCTTGCCTGCACATGGATGCATTGGCTTGGCATTTGAGTGATGCCGGAGCTGGCTCCAGGCTGCTTTGGTTGTCAATTTAAACAGTTTATTCATCCTTCCTCATGGCCTCAGAGGGAAATCAAAGATCTGCAACACGTTGGTTGTAATAATGTCGTAATAAAGTCATAATGGAGTCTTCCCTAAGACATGTTGATGATGAAAAAAAATATGGAACCTTTTATCTGGGAGGATGGGGAGAGTATTGGGATGCTTACAGTTAAAGAATGGTATAATTTTTTCCTCAGGCCTCAAAATCATAATAATAAGACAGCGACTCATTTCTAAAACAACAGCTTGTCAGATCTAGCTTTCTTATTGCTGAAACAGAGTACTATTTTGTTATCTGATTAAGTCCAAAAAAAATGAAAAACACTTACCAGAAAGGAATATTAGTTTATCACACTAAATGTCAGAGCTTTAGAGGTGTGGAAATATGTCTCTTTCTCTAATCAGAGAGCTGAACTTGACACTAAAGAATTGGTCTGAGCCCTGTGGGAAGGCCAATAACACTTGTTTGCTAGCAGGAAGATGCTGTTGTTTTTCTTCAGCTTCAATATATTAATTGCCTGAGTGTTTTGTTTGTAGAGCATCATATCTGTAGCTAGGTGAGAGGGGTACCCCGGTACTTGTACGGGAGTAGAAAAGACTGGAGGTCTGGATTTTCTGCATCGTCTTTGCTCATGGTGACTGCAGGTGGAGTAAATAAGTAAGGTTGATTTGATAGGACTTGCCACCAAGGTGGTGTTGGGAGGCCTCATACGTCAGGACCAGTCCATACCCTTTACAGCTGCTATTTTTAAGTTGAAATATTTCATTGACATCTTCCTGGAGGTCCTGAATTGTCAGCTATCTCACCAAGCACCCATCATCAGAGCAGGGTTTCCTCTGAATGTGAAAAGTACTGTTTTCTAGGGATGACCTGCTTTTCTGTGTTTAAGCTTTTCAGGATAAAGTAGCTGCAATTTTTTTTTGGCTGTGGCATGATTATAACATCACTAGTTACTATAATGATCCATATTAATTTATTGCTACATTTATGTGTCTTGATATTCTATTCATCTTTCAGTTATCAACCTTTGTAATTACACTTTTCCTTTGTATCAAATATGATGTTTAAGGGACTTAATATGAAATAAAACACCTCAGGGTGATGGGGGCTTTCATGGATTTTCGCAGACATTGGCTTTGGCATGGAACAATTAGTATAAACAGTTTTTTCAATATGACTTACAGGAACAGGCTGAAATATGTGGTTTGAAGGAAAAAATAAGCTCTAAAATAGAAGTCAGAGTAGTTCACAGGCTGAAATTAAAGCTTCTGGTGAAACACATCACCATGTACAGCGCTGAGGTCTATGACACTCTCCTGGGCTAATGTCAAAGTTTACTGTGAAACTCTCATCTCATCACTCAGAGTGCAAGAACCACACCAGTATCCTCATTAATTCCATCAGAGCACCCACCCACCACAGCCTCCTGTAATGATGCCCAGCACACTGCCACACCATCTCTGGCTCCACAGGCCAATAAAGTTACTGGCTACAGGTGGTGACTTGCCATGTCATTATTCTTCAGTAATTCAAAAGACCCAGTCATGTTTTCCCAAGCAACCAAATCTATTGCAACTGTTTAATATTGTTTTCCGACCCCTGTGCTCCTGCGAAGCAGAAACTCAGCTCAGAGTTTAGAATTTTACACTTCATGCCCTTCTCCCCCTTCTATCTGCCTCTGGTTTAAGGCCAAATTTATTAAATACAGAGCTCAGTATCTGGAACTTCCATGTCACTGGAGGGAGACTTGCACTGTTTACGGTAAAAATTGATGTAAACTGAACTGGTGGCTGGAAACCAGTGTTTGTGAATATTGTAGCATTTTTTTCGCAGTTTTTGGAAAGTTCTGAAGTGTTTCTCATTCTGAAACAAGAAATAAAACTAGATACATAATTGCCGGGAGTCTCAATTACTTTAGGGCTTTGTTGCAGATGCAGTGATATTAGATAGCATCTCAGGGTGAATACACAAGAAATATTTGATTGTCCAAAGATGGAAACTGGGCAACGTTCTCCTAGGAGAATAAAATTTTTTTTTTCATTGTATGTTCATATCTTAGTGCCTCAATTAATGTCTTCATGTCCTAATTTCAGTTTCTGATCTTTCCCCCATTTTTACATCCTCCTTTTGTTGGTGACCTAGAAATTATTAACACTCTTCTCTAAATCTCCCTTTGACACTTGCTTCAAAGAGGCTGCAAGATTCAGGAATTTTTGCCAACTTTTCCCAGCTAATTAGGTACCTCTAGAATGGTAAAGAAGAAATGTGGGAAGAGGAGAAGGAAACATTGGCTTGTATGTGCTTACTGCTAAATGGTACTAATATTTTAAAACTGTTTTCTTGTTTGCTACTGCTGCTTTGGAGACTTTCCTAATCTTTTTGGTGATGAAGCTATGCAAACCACTTCACTTTTCATACTTTCTAAACTGCTATTATAAGACTGAGGGTGACTGTTAAGAAATAGGAACTTATAGCTTTGATTTTGCAGTCCTACTTTTTTCCACTTGCTTCTCTCGTGATTTGCTCCATCATTTTAGATGTTCTTATACAAAGGTCTCCAGCTGCACTGGCAAGGTTTCTAACAAGGTTAGAAAAAAACCCAACTCATCCTTTAATCAATACAAAAACTCTTCAGATTTGTCAGCCTGGTTCACTAATCAGAAACCTGCTCAGAAATGCTGCTACTACTGTATGCAATAACAGTTTTTTGCTTATATAAGGGACTCCAGAATACATACTCCTCAAATGTCCAAGTGAGGCATAAGGATTAAGAAGCCCATTTCCATTAAGGCTTTGTGCTGTATTTAGATGACAATCCCTATAACATTTTCCATCTTTTTAAAATGCCGGACGATAACTTCCATAATTTGCTATTTCTTTAGCTTTCTCATTCCTCACGATGGAAAAAAACACTGAGTGGGACTGTTAGATTTCTCATGTCCTGAATGCCTCAGAAACTAAGCCATGAGAGCAGCTGTTGTAGTAAGCTCATCACTCATGTAAGGCTCTCATTCCTGAGATGGCAAGTGAAATGCCAAAAGTAACTCTGGAGGTTTGCAAGGACTGTTTCATCATCCCTGTGAACCTCTTCTTCTGCCTTAGCTGCATACAGGTTGGAGTCAAAAAAGTCCAAAGCAAACACTGCAGTGCAGACCTCCAGGCTGAGTGGAGCTATGAAGGGTAGCAAGGGGATCTTATTTCAAAGAAATAAGAAGAAAGAAGACTTAAAACTCATTTATCAGGAAATTATTTTTGAGAAGGTTGTGTCAGATGACACAAAAGACTGTTAAACCACATATGAGTTCTTCATATGATGCCTTCACAGAGGTGAGGAGACAAACAAAATGCAACCTTGGAGAGCCAGGCTAAGCTAAAATCAGGATTTGAGTCTGAGTTTTCATAAAGTCTCTTTATAATGTTGCTTTTGAAATAGTTGGTCTTATAATTCAGCCTCTTAAGCTGCAGGTGCCACAGCAACAATGCCAGGATATCAACAGCAATGAATTAATAGAGGCACGGTAATGAGGCCCAGCTTTATTATGTTGATTAGAAGATGGCTTCTGAGTTCTGCTCCTGGTGCTGGGAGAGAATTTCCCTGCATCTGAACAAATTACACAACTATTTGGTATTGATTTCACTCTTCTCTTTTTCTTTTTTTTTCCCCAGATAGAAGGCAGCACACAGTTTAGAAGAAAATGTGAGGATTTCATTTTTCTGTTGTGTAAGACAGCTGTTAGGGCAATCAGTCACGGGAATGAGCCTCAGAGAAAGACCATATCAAGTGAGAAGGATTATTTCCAGGAGAAGTAAGGATAACGACATTTTGGAAGGCTTAGTTGAACACGTTTGAAGAGCGGGAGTTCAAAAGAGTCTTTACAGAGGAGGGAGAAATGGAAAAAAAAAATCTGGAGTACCTAAAAGACTGCACCTAATCCTTATGAAGGGAGGTTTTGAGAGCTTTCCCTTGGAGTGTGAGCAGAAGAAAAGGTTTAAAAAGAGACCCAGCAGAAAAGAAGCCATTGCATTCTGCACTTTGTGACAGCATACAGACAAGGAACCGGATAAGGGCATATATAGCCATTAGAAATAGAAATGCAGAAGGATTTAGAGACACACAACGTTTTTTCGGAGAGGTGGGGTACTTCAGCACTTTGTTAACAATCTCTCCACCTTTTTTCTCCTTCACTGACATTAATGTGCTTTCCTACAGGCAGGAAAAAAAGATGTATGCTACAGTTCAATCACCCTACATAATCTTCAGACAGTTTTAAAATTTGTTATAATAATACTCTGTCACCTAAGTAAAACAATGAAACTCTCATTCTGTCTGTACTATGTCCAGAAGTAGAGATGGTTTCCACCCCAGAAAATAATAACATTAAACATATTTCTGTGTGTGTGTCCAAAGCATTTACTAGAAAAAAAGTATTTTGAAGATATCCTTATAGTTGCTTTTCTAATCTTGTCTATTCACTCACACTTTTTGCCTTTATTGCAGATACCAATTGAAATCAGTTCTATCTTACAGTATACCTGCACAGAAACTAGATAATTCAATAAATTTTCTCAAATCCTAGTGTCTTTTATTTGAGTACTCAATCTAATGAAATGCAATTAAGGCACCATTGAGAGCACCACAGGAAGTGTTTGTCACTCAGAAGGTGGCTCGGCCAAACTAAAGTTTGAGGTTTAACACCAAAACATATGCAACAGAGGTATTATTGATGTAACTTTCATATTGTCACCTCTACTAAGAGGGAAAGGAAGTTTTGTCTTCAGAAGGAAGGGATGACAAGAATAGGCCACTATTAAGTATGAATGTCCAGGGTTTCCACCCTCCATTCAAATGCAGTAAGTCACCTAAGACTTCAAACTAGCTAATATTCAAATCAGTTATCTAAGCTTCAGGTTCTGTACTGCCTGAGTCACATGTCATTTGTTATTAAGTTTTTACAATGGAATGATGCAATACTTTTTTGACTTATTACTAGGAAGAAATAATTTTCTTCAGATGAGCTTTCAAGCTCACTTTGGTTGGTTACAACACTTCTCACAACCGTTTCCATCTTTTCAGATATGAGCATGCCCCATGGAATCACTACCTGCTGCAGCAAATAAGCTACTGCCCTAATTTGTTCTGATTAGATCAGTGACAGATCTGTGCCTAATTTGTTGAAAAGCCACATACTTTCACCATTGCAGTTTTAATGGAGATGTCAAGTACCCAGTGGAAAGTAGGAGCCTAAAAATTGAGAGAATTCAATCTGGATTTTTGAAGAGCTGGGACCAGGTTCTCATGTACAATGAAACTGTGCGTTGGGCACTTGAAAGCAATGTCTATGGGAAAGGTAACTCTTAACTCAGCTCTTAGATATTCCTGAAAGAATCAATGACAGGAGACTAAGGGCTGTTCTCAGGTACATCAGTAGTCGGGCTCTCAGGAATGGGGATCAAGAGAAGACTGAATTCACTTTTTCTCACCATTTTATTTTCCTCTTCACACACAGAAGAGAAAAATATAGCAAAAGGGGGAAGAAAGATAGATATTGAAGATCTGCAGAAACAAGTAGTCTGTTAGATTTCTGTTCATCTAGTGTTATTCCATTATAGCTGCTTTTAGATTCTTCTGGTGCTTAAATGGTGCACAGATAGTAGGAATGGACTGGGAGCAAATCATGCTGAAGGTATTTATAGTAATAGCTCTTGGTGTAACAGGACTTGGCAATTATTCTGTAGAAATATCTGAAATTCAGCGTTTTATGCCTGAGAGGTTTTTTGCTTAGTTTTAACAAGAAAAAATAATTTTGTCTTGTAGTTTAGGTAACCATTATAACTGGGTTTAGAAGTTTTGTGGCAAGGTAATAATTAGCCAGTTAATCCATATTCTTTATATTTGATACAAATGATTTAGAATTTGAGGAGCATTTCCAATGCAAAACAATTTCATCTGAGCATGGAAACAAAATATTTCCTTGTAAAATGCATTTTAAATTTACTTGTTTGTTTATCTATGTCAAATAGAGCATAAACTGTTAACATAATTAGTATAATAATAAAATGTTATTTCACATAATGCAACAAAATTGTGATTTATTGGTATTTCTTATGGGTTTCAATATAGTTCTCATGATATGAGTCTCTTAATTGACTTAAATGTGAATTGGAATTGCTCAATTTATTGAAGAAGCAGTCATTAGGGCACCGGGGTCTCATACTTGACACTTTCTATTTAAAGCAAAAGTGTGGCTTTACACTTAAACACAAGTTTAAAATGTTAACCTCCATATTCTGTTTTTTTTTTCTTTCCTCTCTAGTTATTATTTAGTCAAGCCAGCATTATCTGTGCACAAACCTGCATCATTTGTGAAATTCCTCTTAAGATCACAGAGCAGCTGCTAACAACACAAACACGAGATTCATTCTGTGAGAAGAATGTAGCATAAAGATAAGTAAAATTTCTTTGATTTGTCTTTTTTGCAACTTTGGTGGGGCTATCTTATTCAATCCTTCCTTATCTGTGAGCTTTACTCTCACCCCAGCTGCCTGTTTTTTGCTTTTGAGGAGGTGTTGCAATGACAGAATCTGCCAAATCTTCTCTCTCTTATCCACAGGTTTCAAGAATCCTGTGGATAATATTCTGCATTGCCTTTCAGTAAACAATAAGGAATTTTGGAAATCTTTTTATATTTATTCCTATCAAAAAGCAAATAACACCTTGTGGAATTAACAAGTGTCTTGATATTTGGTTACAAAGAATTGAAATTCAGATTAAAAATCTTAAAAGCAGCTCCTATTGTAAGCTCAGCTTTTACTAGAAATGTGCCAGGGACTTGCATTTTACAGAGTATTCTGCTAGGAGTGGCTTAAATAAAAGTGAGGTGTAAGTAAAGTAAGCTCAGGTACTCTGATGAGACCAGGCAGAGGAAGATTATGTGACTGAGGAAAAAAAGTTTGCCAAAAGGCATTGGGTAATCACAGGTTGTTCCTATACCCAAGGCAAGAATTTTCCATTCTGTAAAATTTAATTAAGAAAAATTTCTTCAGCTATGTGATGTTTCCTGTAAATGTTTGGGATGCCCAATGACTTCTGCTCTTCCCAAAGGCCCTGCATCTTCAGTGGAAAAAAAACCTGCAAATCTCTCATCCGTGGGAGCACCCAGACCTCAACCATCAGAACATAGATTCCTTTTTCACACAGTTTTACTGTACTGGTCAATTTCAGTAAAATTTTGCAGGGTCTTTAAAGGTACTTGATGCCTACCAATCTTAATAAAATGATAGATGGGAGAAATATAAATAAACCACTGAAAGAGAAGTTTATTCCTTAGCTTAGATATATATGGATAATGTTTTGTGTGTACTTCTTTGAAAAATGAAACTTAATTTTAAGTAACCCATATCCTCAGTTGTGAGGTTTTGTAATTCTCCTGAACGCTTTTATTGTCAAAACCAATATCTATGAGAGTAATGTAACTAAGCAGGCTTTTTTTTCCATTGGGAAAATTGTACTGTGTTAACATGATGTGTCATTGATTTATCCTAGGGATATAACCCCACTCCAACAATGCATTGTCTTGGCTTAGACTTTTAAAGATCACTGGTTTTCAGAATTTAAATGGAATAGATACTTCTACCTAGGAGCTGTCACTGCTCTATGAAACATTTTTATCTGTTCATAGAGTGGATTAGGTGAGTGCTACAAACTGAGGTAAGTGGGAGGGCACAGTAGACTTCACTGAACCTTTTGCTTCTACATTAGCTGCTAGACAAAAAAGCAACAAAGCCAGAAATATGAAGCTAATGAACTGAGTTACGAACTTTGTGCTGAATTCAGAGCTGTTGAAACTCACTGCAAGGCTGGTAGCATAAATATGGTCCTATTTCCCCAGTCTCGAGGTAAAACTGATTACAATTTTCCATTCATCTGGACTATGCTATGTGAGACTGTCTGCATCCTCTTCCCAGTTCCTGACCTAAGTGCACACTAAATGCAACAAATATGTATTGGTAGCCAGAAATACAAATTAGGACTCTCTGTGTGGAAAGTGGCTTAAATTATTAGGAAATGAGAGTAGAAAGTTGAATTCAGCTTGCCAGTTTATGTTGCAAAATATTTTCCAAGTGTTACTTGTGGGCTTACAGACAAAAACGTTAAGAAGAACCACACTGCAAAACATAATAGATGGACATTGTCGTTTTAGTCATAACAAGTGTAAAGAAGTGAATCAAGCAAGAGTTAACAAAAGAGAAAGCCATAGTCTCTCTAAACCATTTTACAGGGCTGAATCTACAAATCTACAATTTCCCAGCTGATCTCCTCGTCTCAAGATTGATTTATTCAAGGGGAGGTAGCAAGATGACATTAAGGCCCTTTCCTGTTATACTTTTCAGTAGGCATAGCCTGGGGGACTGTTTCTTCCAGATGCTGTACAAACATAAAGACAGTCGCCACCCCAGAAATCTTGCAGAGTGATCTATGACACAGGGTACAAACACAGATAAAGAGTGCCCGGCAGGGAAACATGTGATGAGTGGGACATGTTCCTGAGACATAAGCAGCTTAACCAGAGCTACATTTTCTTCATGTCTGGGAGACAAGGCAAGGAAAAAAAGGACAGAAAAAGAAGTAAAGAATGTTATGTTTCCCATAAGGAATTACATCAGAAACCCACAGTTTAATATCTTACGAACGGAAGTTAATTTTTCTGCTTGTGGTGCTTTGTTTGTTTCCGTAAATTGATGTTACTCCATGTGTCATCATGCATCAAATGAATGCGGAAAAGTCAAACGGAATGTTTTGACAGAACTACCTCTCCTTGTAAGAGGTATTTTTGCTGGGTGCTTACTTCTATATTTATTGTTCAGGGCAGAGCAGAATTCAAAAGAAAAATTCGGAGTTCACATCATTTAACATCTCTCCTTTGATTCCTGAGGGTTTATTCTAGGGTGGTTTTGTCAGGGCAGGGCCACTAGAGCAACTCTTTGCTCTGTAGTAGCACAGAGTGACATGTATTGAGTAACCAGATGGAGCAGCAATGGTGCCTCTGCATTGTCCCTTGTCATGACCCCACCAGCACTGAACCTCATGGAAGTGTTTGCAGTGTTGTGTGCAATTAGTTCCTTGTTGCATGGTAGGGGAGCTTTTGACAAAAAATCCCAAGCCTTCTATAGCTGACACTCTGTATGAGATATCTTGGGAGTTAACACAGAGATCATAGTTTAAAATACAGTGTTAAAACCATGCAGAACTCTTTTAATAGGTGTAATGTAAATACTCTCAGTTGCAGGGTCAGTAAATCGCTTGAAGGAGCCCTTGTCCTTATGATGCCTCTGCATTACAGCTTTAATATGCAACTGAAGTTTAAAGTTTAATTTAAAATTCAAAGGCATGCTATGAAAACTTTTGTTCAATATCTGCTTGCATTAGGCTTGTAGACTTGTTGTTGCTCACAGCTGTTATAAACATCCATAGATTTTATTTCAGTTGTGTGGGTTAAAGTTTAATAATATCTTTGACACATAGGGAAAAATAAGAAAATGCAGTGATTACCTGAAGGAGTAAATGTTGGCTAAAACTGAGATGCATTCTGTATAAGAAGAACCAAGACACAGCATGTGGATTGTATATAAAAATTCCAGGTTTGCCTGTAGCGCTACCCTACACTGGTTCACTTTGCTACTCACTTTCCATTCCATATTACTTATGACTTAATTAAGTAATCATGTATTCTTCTACCTCAGCTCTCAACTACACATTACCTGATATCTGAAGGGCCAAATCTTTCTCTTAGGCAGAGGATTTTAGCTGCAGAAAGGAAACAAAAGATATGATCTAGTTTCGAGTAGATCTCAGATTAATAAACTATTTATCACCTTTCTCATACCACATATGACATACCATCTCTTTGATATGTGTCCTGAAGGCTATTTTTCCTACTAATGCACAGAACTAATACATCTTCTTGATGCTATCAGTCATAATCCCTAAATACAGAAATTAGGGGTTGGTTTTTTTTTTTTTTTTTTTTT
>JAOXJM010000012.1:116769008-116780546 GCA_026413425.1 Tringa solitaria | reverse complement strand
AGAAAGGCAAGCAAAGACTACCAAAGTAAAATTTTGCTCTGCATCATTGCTCATTCTATGTTCTTGAAAATAACCCCAAAGGTTTTTCATTTTATAAATACTGCAGGTATTTTTTATATAACTTTATGAACATTGGCATATAACTTAGCTATTAAAGGCAATGGATAACTCCTACTGAAAAAGGTTCTTTAGATGTTTAATGCTTATGAATGTGGAAAGAACAAATAAAATGAACCATAAAGGTTTCCCAAATTTCAATTCCAGGATGAATACTAAAATTAGAATAAGATAGATGTCAGGCCATGCTTAGAGTTACCTATCTTAAGAATCTAATAAATTTAGTTAAAAGTTTAAACTTTGTTCTGCCTTAGCAAAATATGTTGCCAAATGTAAGGAATATGTCACATGTCAAGAACCTTTACAGGACTGGATTTTTATAGGTATTTGTTCTGTTAATACAAAATGGAGAATTTTAGAAGACCTCTTCTAGAAAAAAAAAAGAGGTTTAGCAGACTAAAGGAGAGTCCTTTCTTAGATGATGCTAATAAAAAAAATATGAGATTAATTCTGTCCTTGTTGGGCAACAGGAGCTTTCCTGGGGTAACTGGAAGGCAGAGAAGGCAAGTCACTGACTCTGAAGAAACCTTTGCTGTATGAAGGAATCAACCAGAGAAGGAAGATTTTCTGAAGCTCTTCCTTGGAGACAATATGGATAAAAGCATGAGGGAAATTTAACTGCTGGCCTCCAAGACTTCCATGCTACCTATGCTATCTGTCAAGGAAAATGGAAGATTTCTAAATCCTTTGGAAAGTTTGTTCCTTTCTCACCATGTGTACACACGTATGCAGAGACAGAAAATATGACACTTGGAAATACAGAAGCAAGGAGTAAATAAGGAAACAGAATGAGAATGGCAATAAAGAAGACTAGCCATTTCATAACATTAGTCCCTGTGTTGGAGGAGTATCTTTTAAGGATGTAACAGACTGAAACACTGCGGGTTTTTTAACTTGTCATCTTCAGAATAAGGGTTAGCAAACTCTCTTTTCTCTTCCTCTGTCTCTCAGACTGAATTTGTGGAGTCTGATTGATTTCTCCTAAAACACTTTTCTATGTGTTCTAACAAATGTAAGGACATCAGGACATGGTGAATAGCAAGTTTTTCTATGAAAATGTTCAGAGAAGTCCTACCAGATCTAAAATACATAAAGAGAAAAATCTGAATCAGTTGGATTACCCATGCTTAGAAGAGCACAAGCTAATGCTTATGTGTGCTTTCACAGGGATACACAGGAGCAAATCTTCTATTCACACTGGGACCCAGCCTTGGTGGAAAGTGAGTGGTGCATATAGAGCCTAGTGTAGCCCAGATTTAATTTAGCATCTGCTTGATGTTGGAAATTAATCTTAAACTAATCAGTCTTCATCTTGAAAAAGCAGATGTGTCTGAAATAAAATTGATATGATACACCAACTGCAGACTAAATAACAGGAAATCATTCAGACAGCAAACAAATGGTTAGATGAAAGGTACCTATTTCCATCCAACCACTATGAAGACAATTAAAGGTAGGTATGACTCATTGCTATGAAACAAAAAAAATTTTGATTCACTTCACCATTGACCTTAAATGTTGTTAACTTTAGTGATGTGGAGCTGTATTTACGAACAAACCTGTTTATGATTTCTGATGAGCATTTATTTTTCAATGACAAGTCTATCATTTTACTTTTATTTATAGAGATGGACATCACAATTTATTAAAATCAGCTACATTTACGCACCTTATACAACGTTACCTATCTGGCAGATGAGTAAGCTGAAATCAAGCATGACCATCAACCATCTGGTGAAGCTCAATGTATTATAGTTATTATTGAACTGCCTTTATCTGAGCAGTTTGAGGTGAGCAAATGGTAAAACTGGTATATATAATATTCAGTTATCCTTTGAGAAATTTTAAAACAGATTCTTTAAGTTCAACAGTGAAGCATTTTAATGAATGTATATGCCCCTGCCTAATACAGAATCCTCCTTAATCTAGGTACTTCGGTCAAAGTATTTTAAATTTTTCTTAAATAATGGGTTAGAGGCTATAAGAATATGTGGATCAGCAAAACATTAGAAGCTGATGTGGAAAGAGGTTAGACACCTTCTCTTCTGAGGAAGGAGATAACCACCTCCAGCCTCACCGTCTCCTTTTCTGAGGATGGTGATTATCTCTTGCATCCTCACTGCCTACTACAAGGGCTTCGGCACCAAGGCATCTTGTTCTTGCCAGCTTCCCAGTTGCATTTTGTCAAAATAACCTGGGACGCTTGTCCAAGAGGGAGGACTTCTGTGATAACTCCAGGAAGTAGTACCAGGAAGGACATGATGGCATATAGCTGAGGCAATAACCTTCTCAGGAACGCAGAAGATGCATGTCTGAACCTGAATCTGAACAGGTGGGTCTTGACATAGAAGTCAAAAGCAAGTCTCTCTATTGCAAAACATAGTCTTCAAAACAGAGGGCTGAATCTAGGCCTTCCCTGTTTTGTGATCATGGAAACACAGAATGGCTGAGGTTGGAAGGTACCTCTGGAGATTGTCTAGTCAAGCCCCCAACTCAAAGGTGGGTCACCTACAGCAGGTTGTGCAGTGCTATGGGTGGGTGCCTAAACCCATAGGTTACAAAGAAATTTTAATTTCTTTCTGCAAAGTCCCACAGCTGAAGAAAGAGTAGAGATGTGTTGTTTTTCTAACAACACATCATATAACCACCGTGTTTAGGTGTCTGCTGGGAACCTGGTAGCTGTAACAATAAATCAGGCTGAGGAGTTGAGAAGACATATTCTGGATTAGTGCTCCAATGCTATAGTTTGAGGCAGGCTCTTCCTCTTGTTGTACTTCAGAAGAAAGCAGTTGCTATAAATTATTTCTGTTTGAACTGTCAGGATCAGACTCCAATTTAGGGACTGTGTTTACGCACAGCCCAACTGAGACTATGAGACTGACCCCTTCTGGGAGAGAAAAGCTCCCTCTATGGCTCTCCAGCTTGTTTAAATATGGTAGGTTTTTGTACAGCAATGTTAAAGCTGGATAATTCTTCATATATACCAGAGAACTATCCAGTGAATTTCAGAGTCAGAAAACCTCCAGGATTGTTTCTGTGGAATCAGATTTCCCAGGGTGAGATAGCAGCTAGACGGAGGTTTCTGGGGTTATTTTGGATTTAGAGAGAAAGTTAAGTCCTTTACTTTCACGTTAAGTGCCCCTTTTCATTTGACCTGGCTGCTGGGATAAAGTTAAGTACATGGCAACTTAATCAGCTGGACAGTTGTTCTTTTCTGCCCTTTAAAAGGAAATTGAAAATAGCAAATCAATTGAGGTCATAAGTAATTACAATGACTTCTTAATTGTCTCAGTGCAGGTTGCCACTCCAGCTGATTTGCTGATGGGGTAATCAGAGATAATCTGACATTTTCTAAGGGCCCTGAGAGATTTCTGACATAACAAGTTGCAGCGGTTGAGCATCCAGCTGACCTCCCTCCTGCACTGTGCAGGTTGCCTGAGTGGCTTGTGAACCCGCATCTTGCCACACCATTTAACTGCCCGCTCAATTAAATTCACTGCTAATGAAAGCGTGTGAAATGAAGCTGCTAAACTATCAACTAGGGAGGCAAGGTAGAAGTGCATGTTCCCGTTGCCTGTCTCACTACGAGGATGGTCTGTTAGTGATGGGACAGAGAAGACTGTCATCATTTGCTAATGAGTTGCTGAAGGATATTGTGAATCACATCTATTTGTGTTCAATAAGAACAAGAATCAACTGGTGCACAATACAGAAAGATGGCAAAAATTTTGTATGTTCTCTATGTGCTTCATATACGTCTCCACCCCAGAAACTTCCAAACTCCCTAGAATTGGTTTTGGATCGAGCACTGCATACTACTGGACTCTTCCATCTCACATCTTAATGACAAGTTATCTAGGATTGTCTCTAATGCTTCCCTTGGCTCCTTCACCTGGAGGACAGCCCAAGCATACTATTTTGCAGAGTGTATGAAACAACAGTGGTTGTTTCAGACTCCTGCCAAAAGATAGCTAGATGAGTGAAACCCAAGCTTTTTTTACTAATTGGGTATCCTCTGAGACAGGGAAATGAGGACTTTTCTCATTCGGATTCACAGTTTTCTTTATTCAAGCAACGTACATTCTTCTTTGACCGAAGAATGAAAATATCTAAGTCAATTTTTAATATTGCAAATGTATTCTAAGGGCAAATCCTGATGAAATCAAGTGGTAAAACTTCATCAGAAAAGTTAGGACATTGGCCACTCCTAGATATTGTGTGTATTTCAAATGAAACATAAATATAGTTTTTTTTAACTTCAGGGTTAACTTTTAATATTATCAGTGCCATACTGGTATGGCTTGTGTGATATTTGGCAGTAGAAAATTAGAAGTTTAATGCAGATGTCATATTCTCCTTCTATTTGTTCTTAGAATAGTCTGCATCATGACAGGGTGCTTTCCTGTTTTTGCAAGGTGCATGCTTTTGGACATCCAGTTTGTATGCTTTAGAAGTTCTTAAGTCGTTTAGACTTAAACATTATTTCTAGTTGCCATTGAACTGCATATACATAATACTTATTAGTGAGAACAGAAAGTATGTGTTTCCATGTGAATGGGGAATGTAGTGTGTGTGCATGCAGTGAGGATTATTTCTAGCATCTTGTTTTTCCAAAGCAAAAAAATTATGGCATTACTAATGGAATCAGATCTTTCCATTTCCCACAGCTTAGACCTTGGACCAAGTTGACAGAGGTGTTTGGTTTTTTTGTTTGTTTGTTTGTTTTTAAATGTATTGCTGAAGGATGCAATATTTTAGGATGTTTTTTAGCCTTCCTGAGTCTTCAAAGATCTCAGTGGTCATGTTCAGTAAGATCTGTGGCTGGAAATTCCCATGGGAAACCTGAAAGTCTCAAGATATTGTATGTGATATACCAGATGCAATTCCTCTGCCTGAAGTATTATCCCTTCAATTTCTCAGCAAGCAGAAGTAGAGAATTTTCTTTCCTGACATTGTGTTGTTTCTCTTTCTCTTCACTAAACGGTCTTATCAGCCAGCCCAAGGGCAGGGGTAACTTGTTCTTTTTAGGGCAACCACTTTGTTCTGTCTACTTAAATATTCCTTGGGCTTAACCAGGCCTAGTTTGCTTTATATGCTAAACTTCTTTCTCCTAAAAAGCCATTGCATCTCAGAAAATTTTGATTAAACTATAAAATACCTGGGTGCAGACTGTGATAGCTCAGTAAGAATGAGTGGTGCCTTGTGTAATGCATTATTCAATTAGACAATGGAGTGGAAGTGAGGTAAGATAAAGAACTGACTGATGTGATTGTCCAGAAATCTTGGTCTTTGTGGAAGGAAATACATAAGATAGTCCTCTTATCAGGTATTCCTCTTTATTGAAAGTAGAACAGTATGTCTTTAAATTGAATATATTTTTTTCCACTTTGCCACTGTTATAGGGTGAAAAGAATGGAAATTATTGAACAGCAACCAAGTAGGAAGTAGGGAAATATTTTGGTTCAGTCTGAAAAGAAGTTAAAACAAAATTAAATGAGATGGGAGAAGGAAGGCAGGGGAAAATAGCCACTGATTTTGGATAAATTTTATTCTACCCAAAACAAAAGGTTTTGATTTGATTTAGGTACATTTGATAGCACTTACTCTCTTTTTAACTTGAAATTTTGAAAAGAAATTTTGAAAAGACTTTCCAATTTGGAAAACAATTTCCAAAAATACTTTCAAGTAGCCTTTTCAGAAAAGCAGAATTCTGTTTAAATGAAAAAAAGTGATGTTCCAACTCTTAGTTTTCTTCCACAGTTGCACTAAAATTAAAATGCATTTTCAAAATGAAAAAAAGTAAATGCAAGGATAAACATTATTCAAAAATAGCCAAAAACCTGTTATTTAGACACAGGTTCAGATCCCAAGCCTGTCTTGCTCTCAGATACTTGCATTCCCAACCTGAGAAAACATCTGCTTTTGCTGCTGTTATTATTTTAATGATAGACTTCCACAATATGTCTTTTCAAATATTTGATTTTTTTAAGTCCTCATATATCCATTTGTCAAATAAGTGCCATTATAATATAGTATATGCTTTATTTGAAATCTAATTATACCAGACATTTATGGAAATTCCATTCTCTGTTTTATTGGGTTTTTCCTTCCACATGTACATACCATATTTCAGAGCACAGCAGGACTGCATAAAATAAAAGGGCTGGGTACTGGTTAATATTGAAGGCTATCATTAGTGAAAATGAAATTAATTGGATTATGCATTATGTGCCATTGGTTCTTACAGAAATACCAGAATAAAACAGCAGGCTTTCTTGAGAAGGGAAAAATCATGTAAACAAAGCATCAAAAACCTCACCAGGAAGCATTAAACTTCTGAAAACTAGAAAGAAATTAACCATAATTGCTAGCCTACTGGGGGGGTTACAACCACAACCTCTTAAATACTGTCTGCACTTTCGCAAGAAAACACACTTTTTTGTTTCCCTATAGAGGTGAGAACTACTGAATTGACTGCCAATGCCCATCCAATGGCAGAAAACTCCTGTAGTGGGGTACGTGTCCCCACATAAAGCTGCTGGCCCTTGCTGGGTTTTACGAGGCAAGTGGCAAAGTTGCACTCCTGTGGCTGGAGGCACCACTGCAGCCATATATAATATTGGTGCATAATGTTCACTAAAATGTGAAAGTTTAAATACTTAGGAGGCATACAGTGAAGTATTTAATTCAAATGAACATTGAGAAAATGAAAAGACTGCGCTACTGTGGTAAGCTGTCAGCGCTGTTTGCTTGCTTTCCTTTCCCACATTAATGAGAATTAATGTCAACCAGAGAGAATTAATGTCAACCTAGTGGGAGGTGTCCCTGCCCATGGCAGTTGGAACTCGATGATCTTTAAGGTCGCTTCCAACTCTAACCATTCTATGATTCTATGATTCTATGAGCAAAGTATAAGTACTTCTATGTTTTTATCACTTTTCCACAGGTATTTAATTTGGCGATTTACTTCCTTAGCTCTGCAGCTGCAAATTGCACTGCCGATCAGTATGAAAATGCATATTGATTTGCTTTCTCTTTTCTGCTCAAATCTTCCAAAACCTGCTGAAGGCTGTCTAAATGGGAAGATTTGTCTCTGCCCTTGAAGACTGTGCAGAACTGCTGATTGTGGCCAAACTGGCTGGCAACAGTCTTTCTTTCCAGAGAAAAGTCAGCCAGTCTAGAAGGAATCAGCCTGGATCCTAAAGGCTGCCCAGCTCTGGAAGGAAATTAAATCAAGAATTACAGTATTTGATTTTTTACTAATCCAAACATATATATATATAGCAGTTGGAAGTGGCATCTAGGATGTGGCTTCTCTATATACTTTTACAATACAAAATAATTTACCAAATTATATGATGCTTTCTGAAATGACTAGAACCCAGCCTGTTTATCTCACTGGAAATTCTAAAACTTTAGAGTTTTATTGCAAACTGGATTTACAAGTGTCTGTTTCATAATTAACAAAGAAATAGAAGTCTTGGATGTTTGAATTTGGGAACAATATCTGGTGATATATTTTAAATGATTCCAGGACATTAGAATTTAATAGATGGAAATGTTTACAAATTTAATTTAAATGGCTATAACAAATGCTCTTTTTTAATTGTTTCAAAATATTTAAACTAAAGATTCCAGTGAATTCTCTTCTTGGTATTTCATACCCTTGTTTTTGAGATGCGAGGGATGCAAAACTCATTAAACTCCTTTTTTTTTTAACAATCTGAAAAAAAATCTATGTCTCTAGTATTTCTGCCAAGAACAAATTTATTAGTAACAGTTCACTGATAATAAATATTTACTCATGAGACTGTTCTAATTACAAACAATGTGTGGTATATTCTGTTATACGTCAATTTGCAAAGCCACTTGCCTGGCTAAAACTAGTCTCAGTTTTCAGCACAGTTTTAGGCTCTCCATCAGATGTCTTTCCAGGAAAAAGATAATATTATTAACTTCAGTAATATGGAATGAATATTTCAAGGGCCCCTAGCATATCCCAAATGCTGCACTGTGAGGTAATGCACATCTTTAGTACATTAATTGCAGTTGTATGAAAAAGTGGATGGCATGGGTTTTGTATGACAGGGGACATGAATTTATTCATCTTTAGAATGAAAAAATAAGTCTAATACCTCTTCTTAATTGTTCTTTGAATTAGGACCTTAGTATTTCAGTCCAATGGCACGCATATTTTTTTGGAAAAATCCCTGCACTGCTGTACGTTTGTACTAATACATACTTTGTGGATGCATAGTGCAGAAAGTAATGCAAATTGAGACAGTGTGTTATAACTGCAAAGTATGACTCCTAGGATTTACATATTGGATTTGGTGTGTAAGTGCTTTTAATATCCAAATAGAATTATTTCCCCTTTGCCACAAGATCACATATCACATATTTTTTATCAACAGAGTATATCTGGAAATGAAATTTAATTTTATTCATAGATAGCTTGTTCCGAAACCTTTGATTTTATAGAGTATTTTGCATTAGATACGCTAAAGTAAGTAAATAATATTGCATTCTTAACCCCACTGGTTAAGTTAGTGCCATTATCTGTAGGAGGTCTGATTGATCTTCAAAAGCAATTTCCTGAAATGTAGATTTCAGCTTATAACTGATTTGAATAGACAAAAGAGAAACATAAGATACCACAGAAAAAGTTATAAAGGTGAGAATGTGTGTGGTGGAAAATGAGCTATGAAGTGAAGTTGGAAGGCAGATTTTACTACTGTGAAATAGAATGAGGTAACTGGGAGATGAGGGTAAAATTTTGAATTACTTTGAAGCAGCAGTTTGGAACAGCTTGGAAAGCAAGGACTTTGCTGAGATATTTAAAAAGAAGCAAAATGACACATTTCAATGGAATGTGAAGGGGACCAAGAGCTGGTCAAGTGGAACAACAGAAAATGAGTTAGAGCAGAAAAATAGAACGACTCTAAAGAGTGTCAGTGATGCAGATGGAAAACAGGAATCTGTAAAACAAGCCTCTTGACTTGCAGCTATGTAATGAGCTTGGAGTAAGAGGTGCTACCCAGGATGTCCTGCATAACTTGATGAAAGGTAGGATAGCTAGATATAGAAACAACCCAATCACTGACAAAATGTTGTTAGAAAGCTTTAAATCTAAGCTGATTCAAGTGAATTGTTTGATTTCTGTTTTCTCAAGTGACTAAGCTGGCATGAGCAAAATGAAACTTCCAGAAGCAAAATAAAAAATCTTGCTTTTCTGGAATTGATGATCACTAAAGGAAGTGTTACATAAAATACTTTTAAAGTTTCTGAAGATAATTAGGTCTCTAGTGTTTGTTGAGTGCTTTGTGCATTCAACTATTTTGAGGCTGACAAGACCAGTGACTAACACAGAAAAGTGGAGGTGGGACACTGTGCCATGTGGCACAAAACAATAACAACAAATCTTACATCTGTTGGGGTTGGGGGGGGGGAGAGGGAGGTGGGGAAAGCATTTATTCAAACTAAGTTAAGTGATTTCCGTAATATTTGTTTCCCTCTATTTTCCTTAGATTGAATTCCTTATGGTCAAGGGATTTTTTTCTGCAATTTAAGAGATGACTTGAGATACGCAGGTTTACATCAGGCTTAAAAAGGTACACATACCCATTTACTATTATTTCCAATTCTGTGCATCATAAGGTAACAAACCTCTAAAGATGTGTAAGGCAGTGGTATGCACAGCTTAAAAGGATTGGTTTAAACAGCCATCCAAAACATCAGACCTAGCTTAAGATAAGTCAGAACTTCTTGCTTTTTCCTTGGCTTTAGTAGATGCTAAAGAAGGGTTAGTTAAGAAACAATTATTGCATCCTCATATAATGACTTTTATTTTTAAATGAAAAAGAATGCTGTAATGTCTTGGGTATAAGTATGTATTTAAGTATTTATATGTATGTATCCATATGTAATTATAAAAATATTCATTTATTTATTTACATATGTTATATGTGTAAACACGTATGTAAGTGCTGGCATTGTCGTTCGAGTTGGTGAGGAACAGAGTTTTGTGCCTGAACACCTTCTGTAAATTAACAGCCGTCTTGCCTAAAGTTAGCATGTGAGTGAAGCAGATGATTAATAAATTTTCTTTGTAGCCTTTGTAAGGTTCAGAATTAAAACTGTGGTCTCTGTTCAGAGGACTGTTGGAGCATTTTCACCATTGCATAGGAACAGCAGGATATCATAAGACTAGTTCAGTTCTATTAACTCAGACACATTGAGGCCATTCTTTGTGGCAGAGAGTAAGACACTCTGTTGTACACAGAAGCATGTACTCCTCAAACATCTTCAGTATCTTTCTCTCCAGTCCCTCCTATTGTAACTCTAGATACTTTTTCAGCCTCTTCTTTCTTTTTTTGAATTTTGTTAAGCTTTCTGATTCACTGCTATGTGTGACAGCTAAATCCAGTGTGCAGGGCATTTGCTTACTCTGTGAGAATTACTTTTCCTGCTGTGAAATGTAAATTTGCTGCTTTCAGTTTCATGCACTGGCTAGTGATTCTCACCTTGGCTTTTTTGGCTCATCTAGCTTTCCTTGGGGGTGTTCAAATACTCTGTGTATATGCTACTATAACTACCCCAAATACAGACGAAGATTGCATTGTTTCATTTGCTTATCTATACCGCATTTGACAAATAACTTGATGTGCATTCTTAATTTGCTTCCTCTAGTGGGATTTACTTTATATAGTCTTTGCAAGACAGAGCAAGATTCAGTGCTGATACACTGCATGTAGAATCACAGGTTGGAAGGGCCCTTTAAGATCATGGAGTCCAGCCATTAACCTAACACTGCCAAAACCACCATTAAACCATCTCCCTCAGCACATCTATCGATCTTTTAAATACCTCCAGCAATGGTGATTCAACCACTTTCCTGGGCAGCCTGTTCCAATGTTTGATAACCCTTTCAGTGAAGAAATGTTTTCTAATATCCAGTCTAAACCCCCCCTGATGCAGCTTGAGGCTGTTTGCTCTTGTCCTATCGCCAGCTACTTGGGAGAAATGACTGAACCCCCACCTCTCTACAACCTCCTTTCAGGTAGTTGTAGAGAGCAATGAGGTCTTCCCTCAGCCTCCTTTTCTTCAGACTAAACAACTCCATTTCCCCCAGTTGTTCCTCATTAGACTTATTTTCTAGACCCCTCACCAGCTCCGTTGACCTTCTCTGGACATGCTCAAGCACTTCAGTGGCCCAAAACTGAACACAGGATTTGAGGTGAGGCTTCACCAGTGCTGAATTCAGGGGGACAATTGCTTCCTTGTCCTGCTGGCGACACTATTTCTAATGCTGGCCAGCATGCTGTTGGCCTTCTGGACCACCTGGGCACACTGCTGGCTCACATTCAGCTGGCTGTCGACCAACACCCCCAGGTCCTTTTCTGCCAGGCAGCTCTCCAGCCA
>JAOXJM010000012.1:116753426-116767585 GCA_026413425.1 Tringa solitaria | reverse complement strand
GGTAAATTTCTTGCACCTAGTAAATTTCCCATACTTTTCTGGGGGGAAAAAATAAAAAAAAATTCATAAAGTAATTCTTGAGCCATAAGTAGTAATTTGTGCCTAAATATTTATAAACATTCAGAAGAATGTTCAAAGTAATCAAATTTCAAAATCTATAATTCTATACAAGATGGATTTTCCTTCACTGAACTGTAGAAAACAATTCAAATGCAAGACCATGGTTTTTTTCAGAAATTCAAACTTCTAGCTTATAATGTTGCCAACACATTTCAGAAATCCAAATGAATACTTTATATATTTCTCTTAACAATACTGTTAAAAAGCTTGGTTGTTCAAAACCGTGTGAAATCTTATACTTTCGTTGCCAGTAAATTCAGGTTTGTGACTAAGAAAAGCTTCCTACGTGCTCATTCTACTCTGTAGAGAGAAAAAAAAATGAAATCAATAACTTCTTCACCAAAGGCATTTCTCACATAGTGAGAAGCTACCACATAAGTATAGTTTCAAACACCTCAGCTGACTGTTTCATGGGAAGCACCATCTTCTAAATAGAAACAGATTTGGCTGATCGTTGTCTCCAGCCAGCTCAGCCAGATGATGTGTTTTGACCAGGGAAGATGCGGGCAGCGGCACGGGGAGGCTGCTCATGGACACAGGCTGCCTCTGCCACCAGCCCTCCGTGTGAAAATACAGTTCAGCTTCTTGTGGAACAAGACAGCTGAGCCTGGAAGAGCCACTACCTCAAGTAAGGTCTGCTTAAGAAAACAAGTACATGAGCAAAAGTAGATTTTGGTAAAGAGGTTGAAGGTAGACACAGACATTTTTTTAAAATTTTTTTTTTTTTAAGCAGCATGTTTGCAGCAAGCAGCAAAGTATTGCAAATGAAAATGTAGAAAGGGTTTGTAGCAAGAGAAATATTCCTCTCCTCATCCCATAGCAAGTGATAAAAGACAGAGCCTTTTGGGAAGAGAGATGGCTAGAAAGGCTTGAAACCAAACAGCCTCCTCAGTCCTTGCTGAACAAGGTGCTCACTTTTTAATATTTTTTTTTAAAAAAAGGTAACCATTATTTTTTTGTGTTCTTTTTCCTTTTGGAGAAACTCATGAGGCCTCAAATCTGTCTTTATGACGGGATTTGGTAGGGTGACGTTATGAATGAGCATAAGTTATAAATGCACACTCTCATCAAATGTGTCCCTACCCATTAAAAATGGAATAATAACTTTTGTTCACCCTTTCAGTTGCCACTGGTGTACTTAAAATTCATTTTAAAAGTGTGGAGTTTTTTGGCACAGGCAACAGACAGTCTGTGACTGTTCTTGAGCTTTCCAAGTGTGGGATGGGTGTTGAATCATGCATCCAGACTATCATGAATTCAGCTTTCACTGGGCTTTGTAAAACATGCCCAAGTAAAAGCTGTCCAAAGCTCACAGGACATCTCTTAAAAAGATGTAGTACCATCAACATGTATAGTAATCGGATTTTATAAAATAATAACTAAGAGAGCAAAAATGATATGTTTTTCCAATTTTAGGTGGAAAGCAGCATAAACAGCAGGAAGAATTCTCTCATGAAAGCACATGCTATAACCTAAAATTGTGCATAGGCATAAGGAAAGAGGGTAAGGCAGTAAATACAGGAATTTCATTTTAAGGCAAAAAAGAAACTGAAACCTCAGAGCAGTTTCAGTCTTTATCAACAAGATCCTTTGCAGGACAGGAGATCACCGGGTTAAGCTGCGGAAAATGCTTTACAAATGAATGGGATGATAGAGGTGCTATTAAATCCTGTCCAGTTACATGGAATCTTAATAGCATTTGGAATTTCTTTGCAATTTTACTGCACTCTTATCATACAATTATAGAATGGTTTGGGTTGGAAGGGATCTTAAAGATCATTGAGTTCCAACCCCCCTGCCATGGGCAGGGACACCTCCCACCAAACCAGGTTGCTCAAAGCCCCATCCAGCCTGCTCTTGTACACCTCCAGGCCCAGGGCGCCTACAACTTTCTTTTGTAAGACTGCATTTTCAAAAATACTCAGTTTTATCTTTCAAAAAGGTCTCTAGGGATAAAATTAATCCCGATTTCTCTAACATATCAAGCCATTCTACTCCTAGCATTATTAAAATCCTTTAAACCGTGCTATGGGGAAAGCTCTTGCACTCAGGGACATTACAGGAAAAGTTCTCAAGGGTACCCAAACTTACAGCTGCCTTCAACTGTTCTTTCAAGTATATTTAAGAGCTACTACAATAGTCCTGTGTAAAGCTCCTGCTCGAAATGTAGTTATGATGCTGGCAACTGTATTGAATCTCTGCTACAGCTGGACTTTGTTGTTTCTAATGTATTAAAAAATGCCTTATCCTTAACCTTCCTGGGTATAATTTCCATGTATTCCTCTTAGTAACCATCAGTTTTATTTGCATTTCTTTGTTGTTTTCAATTTGAATTTCTTGCCTATATTTCCCATTTGCTAAGTATTGGAGGGATGGAGAGTTTTGCTTTCTCACAGTGTTCACTTCAGCTCAGCAAGTACAGAATTTAAATTAAAATTACTTTCTTTCTCTTGCAGATGTGAAAATATTTTGAAATAATTTCCCTTTATCACTCACATTTATATATTCATATTTTCCTCCTCTTCAGTCTCATGTATGTCCACTTCCATGGTAAAGACATTGTTTCTTTTTTAAATTTTATTCACCTCAAGTTGATTCTTATCTTTCTAAATGTAAAATTCACTGTATTTGTTTTTTACTAACCATATGAGAAACCAGTTTTCATCCTCCATATTCAACAGCAATATGTCAACATTTGGGCACTGGAGTAATTGTTTAACAACAAGTGGTTATTAATTTTGCCAAGAATATATAGAGGAAAATGTAATATAAATAATGTGTTAGAAATGCAAAATATATTTAAGAGGGAGAACTAAAGGTTCAACCCACCTGTCTAAAAATGTTAATAAAATTGCTAATCTGCTGCTTGCTCAGAAAACAAAAATCAGAGCTGATTGTGGTCATTTTCATCCCCACAATTTTCAGTGACTGAAAAAAATTACAGGGAAGCAAAGCCTACAACAATACAAATTTGGTTTAGTACATATAATTAAATACTCAATTGTTGAGTACACTCAATTAAACAGTATGGTATGAGGCTCATCTAATTTCCTTGCTCCAACACACAGACACCCACCATTGAAGTTAATGGTTTTTATTTTATTTTACAGAGCCATTCCTGCTAAGCTAAATTAGCAGGAACATTTTAATCAAAGCTTGCAGAGGGTAGTCCCTTGCCAGTCCCCCCTTGCCTTGGGGGAATTACAGCTTAGTGCACGCAGAGGATGTGTTTGGTTAAAGACATCTGTGTGCTGATATATGGTCAACTCATCCCCTGACACAGACAGACTGGCTAAACTGTATTATTTTAACATAGCTCTAATAAGCTAAAATTAATGTAAACAGTACTTTTCTTGCTTTTGTGCAGTCTGCAGAACGAAATTACAACCTGAATATTTGGAAAACTGTGCAGATTATTGACCGTTGGAGAATTATAGAGTGAACACTGGCAGCTTCTTGCCTCACTGTAGTTCCTCCAGAGGAGAAGTGTAGTTTAGTTCTCAATGAGTTGGACTTCTTGTATATTATGAAACATTTGATGTTAATTTTATGGTAATGTTTAGGAATAAGTTACCTCGATATAACATCTAATTTTAATGTTCACTCATTCAGTAGGAGTGTTCTTGTGTGACCTGTTATATTTTTCAGTATCACTTCTCATTGAAGATGAACCAGAAAAGATATAACAGCAACTCTTACTGAAAATAAATTTGACTTAAATGAGCTTAAGTTGAGGTCTTTAGTAATTAACCAAATAGCACTACATATCTAACAGTATGTGAGTCTGCTTTGGTCCTCTGGATATATTAGAATTACTATTTGCTATATATTCCTAGTCTTCTTCAAAAATAGCACAGCCAGTTGGAAATGTGATTGCATTAACCATATGAAATAGGTATATTTTTACACTAACAACATCCAGAAAACAGTTTTTTAATTTAATGCATAATACCTAAGATACCATATTAAGAAGACAGAGCCCAGGTCTTCATAGTGAAGCAGTAGGAGTACGAGAGACCACAGCCACAACTTAAAACAAGAGAGGTGCTGAATGGATATAGAGAAATCATTTTTCCCCATGATGACATTGTCAGCCACTTGTGTAGATCAGGTAAAGCAAATCCTGTTCAGCTCCATCATGTGGAATAAGAACCCATACTCTTGGCCTTACATATGTTTATACACATAAAATCAGGATAGATAAAAATTGCTGTAGTGCTTTGGAGGGTCTCAGACCTTCCTCAGACCTCTTTGCTCTTTTCTAATCAAGAGGTAGTCTGATTTTTATTTTTTTTTTATCTTGAAGAGTATTTGTATTATTTGTCTTTGAAAACCCTTTTTCACCCCTAAACATTATTTTTCTTGTGTTTTAAAAGATTTCTAACAATGGAGATTTTCAGTAATTAAAACACTTTAAGTAAATGAAATCTTGTATTCTGTATTGCACACTTTCATTAAAATGCATTGTGTTACAGTTGAAGAATAATTCTCCAGATGAAAATAAACCACTAACACAAAAATGCCTTTATTTTGAACTATTGTTTGCAAAAAGATAGTTCTTACTGTTGATCACATTTCACATTCACTGCTGTCTTTGTTCACTGTAAAAAAAGGATTACTTGGTGTATTTTCAGTAACATCTTTGTAAGAAAGCATTTCTATTGGATGAGATTAGGTGCTCTGAGCAGACAGGCAGCAAAATGGATTCTGCCCAGGCACTATTAATAGTGTCTTTCTCTTTCCTTGACCTGTCTCTTGATTTCTGCATAAACTGAAAGCATCGAGGGCCAGAAGCTGTATATTGGTTCTCTGTGAGGGTCTGGGTGCTAAGCCCAGACTCGATCTAAGATAGAGACTAGTTCCCACAGGCAGCAAATGATCCTTAAAAAGAAAAAAAGAGCTCTTTTAGCAGATGGATCTGATGCCATACGAGCAGAAGTTTTTCCTGACCTTGCAGCAGACCTGTATGCTGCAGAGCTAATGACAGCGAATTTCACGGTGCAGGTGGGGTGGAATAGGGTGCACAGTCTTTAGTTTCAAAAGTGTAGGGCTCTTCGGTGTGAGGCTCTGGGCTGTCTGGAAGAGCTGATTCTTCTCTTCATCAGCATCGTCAAGCAGGAGCTGTGAAAGGCTGTCATCCTTACACACGCTGAAAAGCGCTCGCACTGGGTCTGGTTGGAATGAAGTTAAGTTTGTTCATAGCAGCCCATAAGGTGCTGTGTCATGGATTTGTGATTAGAACAGCGTTGAAAACACACTAATATTTCAGCTGTTGCTGAGCAGCGTTTGCACAGCATCAAGGCTTTCTCTTTTTCCCACGCTGCTCCTCCAGCGAGCAGGCTGGGGGCGAGCAAAACGCTGGGAGTGGACACAGCCATGACGGCTGACCCCAGGTGGCCAAAGGAACAGTCCATAGCATATATCGTGATGCTCAGCAACAAAAACTGAGGTAGAGGAAAAAGGGTGTGGGGATTTGGGACCACGGCTCAGACGCTCGCTGGGCCTCTGTCTGCTCGAGGGAGTGAGAACCTTTGCATCACTTGTTCTTTTTGTTTCCCTTCACTTATTAAGCTGTCTTTATCTCAATCCAGGAATTGTCTTGCTTTTTCTTTTCTTCTCTCTCCCCTGTCCTGCTGAGGGAGTGAGCAAGCAGCTCAACTTGGCTGCTGGCTGGGGTCAACCCAAGACAATGTCTTTTTAAGTATTTTTTTAACACTGTCAGGAGACATTGCCAGACTCCAGAACAGATCTCTTAAGCAGGGTGTTAAATGAAAAGGGAGTTAGTATTTAAATGTTGAAGAAAATTGCTTATCTTAGCAAAGTTAAGGAATTTTGAATGTATGACTTCTGACTTCTCATTAACTAACCAGATAAGAAAGCTATAATTACTAACCACGGCATAGTTGAATTAACTTTTAAGAAACAGATTCTGAAAGAAAATTACTTAGAGCTAGCTACCACAGATCTAACCACGCACTTTTCAATGGCAAGATGGGTTTCTTTGACTTTGCCTTCTCTACTATAATGAATAGTATCACAATGCAAAGGAGAACAAAATATTTTGTTCTACAAGACATACTTCACACCTGATACCCATGATGCCTGAGGGTAGGATGAGGCAACAATCAGTAAATGATATTTGCTAGCCCCAGTGTGTGCTTTTGAGGCAGCTACCTCAAGTATCGTGAGGTGTTCCCTGCGTGATACACACTTTGTCTGCCTTTGGTCTTTGGTACTGCTATAGGTCTTGCACTTGGGCCTGTAGTGCAAAAGGGATATTAAAAATTCAATATTCTGTGGGTTAATGCATGGGGGGAAACTGTGAGTAATACCTTTAGTCCTTTCCTTTACCACTGTACTCTTATGAAAAGAGTCTTAACTCGATGCTTACCAGAAATGTTAAGAGAACTGATGCAAAACAGAATATTTAGTGCGGGTGCCTGCCATATGATACCACACAGTTTCTACTACCACAGATAGCTACATGGAGAACTAATGTATGCTGATTAATTTTTCATTTTCTAACATCGTTCTCCAAACACCAGTTTTGGCACTTCAAGCAAGTAATAACAGCCATTAGCCTGTCTGGGAGCAATTTGGCTTTGACAGGACTGTTGGGTGCCAAAGTAGAGAATATGTTTAGTCCCCAGTGATATCTGGGTCTTTGCTTTGCTCTTTGCCAGACACTAAAAGGGAAAATGCTTAAAATGTTGGATGATTTTTGGATCGAATGCAACATGATGTTTCTTTCTTCTAGAATTTATAAGCAAAGCAGTTTAAAAACAAAAACACCTTAGTGATGCTTTAGATAGCTAAAGCAGATGGAAGAGACTATGTGTGAACATTTTGTTTATGCATTTCGAAAGGCATTAAAAAAAATTTGTTACTCTATATTAATCTTCTAACAAAAGGAGAATTTAACTTCTCTACCATAAGGTCTTTACTAACTTCTTAATAGTCTTTTCTCTTCCTCAATAATAGTGATAAGGTTTCATTTGAAAAAAATTTAATGGGAAAAGAAGTATTGCAATGGAATTTCTTCGAATTTTGCATATATGGAGCACTTTGAACGTTCTATTTTATCAATATTAATTGATACATCCAGGTCAACTGCTGTTGTATTTAATGAAAATTGTTGTTCATTCACATTTTTGGTCTTCCAAGAGATAAACTTAGCCGGCCAAGTATCTAACACAGCTCCTCAGTGTACCATGGCATTTCCCTCTGGTTGAGGTAGGGGAGGATTTGATGTGGAATTAGAGTTAATTAATTTTGGAATTTTCTGTGGAATGGGGTTTCCTTTTTTTCAGTCACCTGCAAACCCAGTCACTATCTCCTCTGCATTTCTCCCTGGTCACATTCTGAGAGGGTAAATAACATGATCAGGCTGCATAGCCGGATCTCAAGTGGTGAAAAATACCAGTGGAGAAAATCAGCAGACTGAAAACATTGTAACTATATTCCCAAGTACAAGAACTGGACCTGTGTTTGAATCCAGGAATTCCCATGCTTTGCACATTACAGATGCCAAATTGAGCTCTAAGCTCCAAGTACATTTACCAGCAGGTTTCTTTACAAGAAAGAGTAAGATTCTTCCAGCCCTGATCCTTACTCCTGTCCTATTGTCTTATTTATATAGTGTCATCAACTGGAAGGGAAAATTCATGGCTGAAAATTAAACCAGCAGTGAAAAAAGGCTATTCTCGTCCCTGTTTCTTGTCTATCACATAACTCCACAAACAATTGTAGTGGTGCAACTCAAGCAATGACATTGGAGCAGTAGCTGATGAAGCTGTTCAAAGAAATGTAAGCATAAACAAATTATATTCCTTTGCTGCGATGAGCTGGATACAAATGCTTGTAAGTCTGCTTTCCCTTTCTGAAATAATCCTTATGAGAGCTGTGAACTGTCAATTAATTTTAATGAAACACCAAGTCTGAAGTCTTAAGATGTTAAAGTTCATACTGCACATTGCTTCATCTCTTACCATCCAGCAGAAGCAGTCAGCTAACACGATTCTTTGTTTCCACTGCAAGCATTTGGAAACCAAATGCACATAAAAATTCATCAAAATTACCAAAGAATTCCCAGGTCCTTGTTCCCTCACTCTACTTCTTCCCATGTATGACTCTGTTTGAACAACTGAAAACACAAAAATTTCCATATAGAGTATATTTGGTAAAATAGATGTTAAAGTTGGCTCCTGCTGGCTTCTCTCCTAAGAATCTTTTTGTACAAAGGTTATGGTTGAGTAGATATTGTCCCATCTTGACTCTCCAGAAATATGTACTAAACTTATGAGTAATTTTTAATGCTATGGTTTTACCTTGCTTAAAACCGTAGTTTTCCTTTGGTTTAGATTCCTCAGCTTTCCTGCAAGTTCCATTTTTCCTGCTGTTTGATATGATTATTGAATTGTCTTGAAGACTACATATTTCACAATAGCAGCAAGCTCCTGGCACCAAGTAAAAGATGGATAAAGAAGCTATGATGGTTTCTTTCTGCTCACACTGACTTGCTCTAAGGTCCTCTCAAGCTTGCATTAAACACGCACCAGACGTATTCACCACACACTGAGAAAACATTTGAATACCTCACTAATATCACATATCTAATTGTGATATGTATGATGTGATATCTATATCTAATTGTTATGAAGACTTATTTCTTGTTAAAAACGTAAAAGCTGTTACTCAAAGATAATCTTAAATACTTCCACTTTGAAAATTAGTTCCAATTGGATATGGCTAAGGTTCTCTTTTTAGTAGTCTTTTTTAACTCAAAGAAGTCTGACTTTCTGCTCTAAAATTTAAATGTAGGTAAATGGTCAGTTTCATAACTATTAAATCAAACATATACAGAAGTAGGACCAGAGATTTTTAATTTGGTTTGATTGAGCAATTAATTTTAAGGGAGAGAGTTCTTGTTTGCTCATACAGAATGGATGTAACCATAAATCTCTTCAGTGATGATTTGCAAAAGCACTACATATTCAGTTTATGCTTTAGCCATAGACATATAGACTAACTCTCCTCTGCTTCTTCCACACTTGTCCCTCCTTCTATCTGTGCTCCTTTCTGCAAGCTGTATGTTACTACAGTATATTCTCCTTATTTACCAAAAATTCTCTCCCATTCAAAGTGGATTTTTTTTTAAAAAAGAACAGGTTTGAAAATGTTTATTCTGCACAATTCTTTAATGCTGGAATTTGAAGGAGTATAATTACAGTTTTCAGTTTTGTTTAGTACTAATACCTTTCAATAAATCCATTTAGAAGGCTGGAACAAGAAGATATCCAAATTATTTTAAATATTAGTTAAAAACAACGGAGAAAGATTTTTTTAAAATTATTTTTCCCTTTTAATAGTTTTTCTTTGTTCAATCCATTTCCCAAAACTACATACATGGGCAGACAAAATATTTTTAGACAGCTGTTTCTCAGCTGTTCCCAATTTTGACATCTCTAAACCAATTTGAGCGTGACTTTCAATACTAATAAATTCTTTTGCACTGAGCTGAGCTTCTTACACCTTTACTAGTGGCAGGGTGAATATCTTCAGGGGAGGAAAAACATGCTTCTAAGTGGATTTGGTACTCAGGGGTGAAAAATTAAGATAGCCAGTTGTCACTTTTACAGTTCAACTTTTTTGTTCCTCATGATGTGGCTGCTTTTGAACTTGCCAGCTGGCTTTAGGTGCTTTCATGCAGGGAGCAATTTGGGAAGTGTTAGCTATGGGATTTAGGGGGTCTATTTGCCTGATACCACTTTCATAGGAGGGACTCCATACACTAGTTGCTTTAGCACCAAAATTAATGCTGTCCCTTCCTCATAATTTTAGGTCTTTCAGTAATTCAAGCATTTTTTTCAACTTTTACACATTTTTGCTCATAGCTTGCCAAGTCAAGACTTTGGCTCTAATCACTGAGTGTGCCTTTTCTTCATACTGCACTATGTTTTTTGGTTTTCTATTACTGTGGAATTGTGAATCTCCTGGGGGAAAGCAGCTTTTTTTCTTTTTTTGCTGGCAGTGTTCCAAGGTGCTGCTGTTTTAATGAAAGGTTATTCAGGTTAACAACCGCTCCTTGTTGCCATACCAACCCAGCTGATGGTGTAGCTTCACTGCTGAGCAGCTGGCTTGGTACATATAGAGGTTTTACAAGCTAAAACACAAGCAGCTGGCTTGGTTCAAATACAGGTTTTACAAGACAATCCACAGCTCCTGAAGTCTGCATTAACACATTTGCTGAACTATGAAGCAAGCGGTTAGAAATGTGTTCAGCTGGAATTCTAAAATTGTAATTTCTCATTTTAATAGTGCAGTTTCTAGCCTCAGGAAAAATAAGCTCTATTTATGAAATCTAGCCAACAAAATGCAAGTGATCTGTAACCAAACTCCTTACTTGCATTGATTTTCATGACCTGTCAAGACACTGAGATTATTTTTATACATAATTTGGAGAAAAGTCTGATTTGCTCTTGCAAAATTCTCTGCTTTTCAATAACCCAGGAAGTTATTTGATAAAGTGTCAGTACAAGGATGAGATACTATTTCTGGATTTTAATTAGAGATGACAATTAAAATATGCAATATTTTTAAATTCTCTTATTTCTCAATCAAATACTGGGCTTTATTACTAGTATGTAACAAAGGATGCACAGCTCCCAATAAAAGTGTTATTCTTTGATGCAATTCATGTCATATGTGCTTAGACATTTTTGTACTCCTTTTTTCAGATCATTCATAGTAGTAGCTCTATAAACTCTTGAGACACAAACACAACAATTAGAGGCTTCCTCTGAAAACGTAGGAAGGCTGGAGATCAAGTTTTTTTCTTAATTTGTCTGTTTGTTACCAATAATATATTTTTGAGCAGGTCTGCCATGAAGCTATTTCCTGGCATATGTGGAGCAAGAAGATGACCAGGAGTAGCCAGTAGGGCTTTACCAAGTCAGCTGGCCAACCTTCTTCCCCTCCACGAAGAAATGACTGATTCTGTGAACAAGGCAGAAAACATTCTACTTTGTTTATTTTGACTCTAGCCAGGCCTAGGCCTTCAACACCATCTGCGACAGCGTCCTCACAGACAAACTGGAGGGAGAGGGTTTGGATAGGTGTACATGAAAGCCAGTAGAAAACTGATGAGACTTGCAGGCTCAAAGTGGAGTCCACAGTTTGCAGCCTGACTGTGGCTACTGCCAAGCACTGTGTCCAGAAATCAGTTCTGGAGCAGATATTGTTAAACATCTCCATTTATGACCTGAACGATGGGATACATACTGTGCACCCTCAGGAAGCTTGCAGGTGGCATCAAATTGGAAAAAGTAGTCAATATTCTGGAAGAAAGGGCTGCATGTCAGAGAGGCTTTGACAGGCGTGAGGAACAGTTTTCACAGGAGAAACCTCAGGAATTTTAGCAAAGCTAAAGGGGAATTCCAGCACCTAGGACAAAATAACCCTAGGCAACAGCAGAAGTTGGGCTCTGGCTGACTGGGGAGCCACCCTACAGAAAATAGTTTGGGATGCTGGTAGACAACAAATTAGGTGATATGGCTGCATTAGCAAGAGTGTATGAAGAAGTCAAGGAAAGTGATTATTCCTTTCTAGTCAGAATTTGTGAGGAAGTCTGACCTACAACGTGCTCTTTTGTGTCCCCTTCCTCCCCAATACAAAAGAGAGATCAAGAAACTGGAGAAAAACCAGCAGAAAGGCTCTAAGATATTTAAGCTGTGCTGTAGCATAGCATATGAGGAAAGGCTAAAAAAGGTGGCTTATTTCAGCCTGGAGAAGACTATAGCTGAGGAAGCATAACTGTAGTCTTCAGCTACCTAACTGCAGGCTATAGAAGACTCACTCCAGCTTCTCTATGAAGTGTATAGGATGACAGGCAACAGCCACAAGCTGCATCAGGAGAAATTCTGACAGCTATAAGGAAAAAAAAAATAAAATGAGAGTAGTTAAACACTGGAACATGTAGCTCAAAGATGTTGTGAAATCTCTGTTATCGTAGATTTCCAAAAGTGGACTGGATAAGGCCCTGAGCAACTTTATCTCATACGGAAGTTGGCCCTGCAAGTTAGGCTGGGGAGGTGGGAGTGGACTGGATGCCAGAAGTGCCTTCTAACCTAAATTGTTCTGTGATTCTAAGCTCAGGTTAAGCAGAGGGGATCTCTGTTCTCTCCCAGGAAAGTTATAAATGGCTATATTTAGTCACTCCGATAAGGTAAATGGAAGCAATAAATGCCTTCTTAGAATTGCTGAAAATGGATTAAGCACTGCCTTCAGCTAACCCAGCATTAGAGAGATCACAATCATCTGGCTACTTTGTGCCACTCATTGCCTGGTGACACACTTTGGCAGTGGTGATTTATTAGATAAATGTAACAATTGCAGGGCTGAAGTTTGTGCCATTTAGTGATACTTCCCTGAGCATCTATATCATCCCTTTAGGCATGCCCTCTTGGCAATCTGTGTACTATGCTTACAATTAGTCTGTCTCTGAGTTGAAGGGGTTTGTGCATCTCCTACATTTTTAAAACTATGATGCAGGCACTATTATACTGTGTTATACTATCATTTATGGATATAGGTGTTCATAAAATGTAATCTTGACCTTATTGAAACACGTAGTTACTCCCCATTAATTGTACTAAGGACTTCACCCTACTGTTTCAGGAAGATTCAATGACACATCAGCTCCAAGACCCTGACGCTCGTTTGGTGACTATTCCACAATATGAGAACAAGAGGACCTTCTTTGGTAAGAGATAAAGAACTAATCAAATACAAATTCACTTATTAGAAAGATAATAGGTGCTGTCTCTCATACCCTACTGCTAGGAATGGTTTACAACCTTGGAGGTCAAGCACAAATACTGAACTGAAGAAAGGGTTCAGGTCTTGAGCGGTATTCTGTATTTTCTCTACAAGGTATAATTTGGACACTCAACCATCAACTCTATAAACATCTAGGAGACAACATTAAATTCAACAAACAAGTACCATACAGATCAGAAAGTTTCAAGTTCATTGTCAGAAATCTAATGGGAAACAGATCATAAGAGAAAACTGGATTAAGGGATTTTAGACCTTCCTACTTATCAAAAATATTCAGTTCAGTCGTGATGCCAGTTCAGCATTCTTATACTAATGAATCCCTTATTGTTTTCTTTCCAAAGATATGCTAAATACATACATTTAACTGCCACGACATCCTCTGTGAGAAAAGGAAAATATTGTGAATACTTAGAAACTCATCAATACCTTCCCTTAACAGTCCTGAGAACTGAATCAGGTAATGGGGTCTCAGCTCCAGTGTGCTTTTGAATGCATCGATCCTCTTCAGACCCAAGTGGAGGGTTACATAGGGAATGCCTGATCTCTATTTTGAAATTATCAGTATTCAAGGGCTCCACAAAACTGTTTTCCTTTCATAATTTTTTTTTTAATGTACATGCTTTTAAGCATTTTTTTTCAAACTTAAGTTTGCTTTGATAGCCAGAGTACATAGGCCCAAAACACACAACCCAGATGCAGTCTATGCTGCAACGGGCACCAGCTTTGGGCCAGTGATGATAAGAGCTGTGGACTGAAAACACCACTGACTTTAGACTGTGAATAATAAATATTGTCATGGTTATTCACACATAGAAAATAAATGCACATGGATGCCCTTAATCATATTGACTGGAATTATCTCCAAACCAAGATGTTTATTTTAGATAGGTTTGGTCATTTAGTGTGCTTGTTTTGACTGAATGTCAAATTAGAACTAATAATTTCTCATTGTTAACTGTGACTCATGAAAATTTCTGAAGTGTTTCCAGATAAGATTTTACTGCTACAGTTTATAACAAGTGATACAATTTAAAGATATATACCTCACATCCCACTGTTAGAAATACTTGCAAGAATGCAAAGAAAATGACTTCTTAAACTTCCACTCTGTTCTATAATTACAGTGTCAGCGTTCTCTTTCCAATTCAACATTTTCATCTGCACGTTCACCTCAGACTGTTTCCTTCCTTCCATTGCATTCA
>JAOXJM010000012.1:116739206-116753326 GCA_026413425.1 Tringa solitaria | reverse complement strand
AACACGATCATAAAGCAAAGTCTTTCTTCTTCCAACACAAAACTCTAATTTTATGGTAAGCTTTTATTTGTTAAGGTCTGTATTAGTTCTTAGGAGGAAAAAAAGTCCATCTTGGCATAAAAAAATATATATATATATTCATGGCTTGCAAAATATGATATATTTATCTTGTATCTGTTAAAATCAATGGAATGTTTTAGACCTCTGAAAGGCTGCTGACATTTTCTTTAGTAACTAGATCAGATAAATAGGCAATAAAGGCTATTTGATTTAGACTGTACATTCAGATTTTTGATTATACTGATTAAATTCAGCATTTCTATCTCTATATGTTGTGTTACATCTATATTACTCCCATTATACCCCATCTACTACAAAAATTTAAGAATATGAGATTAATAGCAGGCATTTCCTGTAATACTTTATTCAATAAAGGCTTATTTGGAAGATGCTTTTTATTAATGTGTGGTTAGTAATAGCTGCTTATGAATAAATTAGACAAATAAGACTTCTTGGGGCATGTGCATAAGTCTCTCGCTATTTACAAATGACCTCACTAAGCTTGTATCCAACTCAGCATAACTACATACTGTAATTTGAATTTCAAATTGACTCCTGCATCACAGAATTGTAAATTGCTGCTAATTTTGTATTTCACAATACTGTAACACATTTAAGCAGTTTCAAGAAAGGAAAATATTAACATTTCAGGCCATCATGACATTAAAGATCCATGTCGATGAGAGTCTTGTGCTCTCTCTTTATATCTGAATAGTTGAAGCAAGTTCTTGGCACATTTGTCACCTTAGAATCGAAATCTAGTGTGGATGTTTGAAACTTGAAATTTATATGAAGTTATAGTTTTGTTTCATAAGCTTGCAGTAGTACTGCTTGGCCCAGATCCTTTCTTAAGTCTGACAATCAATCACACCTGCCTTTGACAGCAGTAAGGGCAAAGACTGGTAAAACAAGAGAAACAAAACAGAAAGCTGTTTCTCCTTGATCTAAATACCTACATTGCTATCACTGCTGAGCTAGCAAAGTTCAAGTTATAGGTTATATTGTGTAAATTAGCAAGAAAAACCCAACAGTTCAGGCCAGTTTCTTCAAAATAGTTGTTTCAGTTCTCAGCTGTAACAATTGTGGCACATCACAAGTGCCTAATGGAAAAACATATGAATAGACGAAAGCAAGAACAAATAATTTGACTTCACGCAAAATATTCTTTTTTTAGATTCCCTATGTGTTAGAAACTTCTGGTTCCCTTTTCATGGAAATGATGGTGGCAGAAGAGTCTGGAGAGAAACACCCACAATGATTTCTGGCACCCAAAATGAATGCACAAATGCTGCTTTCCCCACTTGTTTGTTCAAAAGTAATGGCTATAGCAGTTTTTTTATAAATTAGAGTCTGAAAATGTTTTTTTATAAATTAGAGTCTGAAAATGATAATGGATGTTTGAGAAAATAATGCCACTGGAGACAGTGTTACTGTACCATACATCAGAGGTCAGAAAGCTCTTGTATCTAATGATGAAACTGTAGAAAGGAAAGGACGTATGTCTGTGCAATAGCAAGTTTTCTGCTCTGTCATTAGGAGATTATGAATGCTTTAAAAAGTGTGGACAGAAACCAGTTTTGAGCTTAGCATTATTTTATACATTATCTATAAAACATTTCTTGTTCTGTATCTAACTTGCTCCTACACCTGCAACAGCATTATGTCAGAAATGTCTTCACTTGAATCTTTACTAAATGATGACACAAACCAGCTGGACTGTATTTTCATTTCCCAGGGAATTTTTCCTGGCCCAAAGCATGGCGCTGTTGAACAGTTTTAGGTTTTTTTCTTTAAGTTTATGATATAAAACTGATGTTGAAATGCAATATTTTGAACAAAAGGCAATTAATCCCAAGCAAAAAATCCCTAACAGAAATTATTTGCTATCCAGCCAGTGATTGTGGCTGTACGTAGCCCTGAAGCAACAGCATTTCAGCCTCAGCTACCCTTGCTGCCATGAGAGCAGGCTTTGATGTTTCGCTGTTACATGCACCAGTACCAGGTTCAATTTCCAGGCTGAGACCCACACTGAAAAGGGTTGTTTTCTTCTAGACACCTAGGAAGACAATTGGGGAATGAGGATTAACAAACAGCTTCAAAAAAATATTTTTTTACTATGGTTACACAATAGCAGTTCTATTCCTAAAGCGGTGGGGAGAAGTGCATTTATTATGACTGGCCATATTTTGGGAGTGATTTTCAAACTACCAACGTGTTGCCTGTAAGTGCTGAGGTCCAGCTGACAGACCTTCTCTTAAACAGGTGCAAATCCTCTGCCTAATCTCCATTCCCTCCCACAGCTTGGTGCAAGGTTACCTCTGAATACAGCCGGACCCTTGACGTTCCCTGGGAGGGCTTCTGTAAGTGTTCCTCACAGACTTGTGAAATAGCGTGTTGCTTGGAAACCCATCTCTGTGTCCCTTTACTTTCATTTCCTTTTCAGAGACAGAAATTGGTTTTACAGATTTCATTCTGCCTTACAGTTTCTTTGACTGAAAATAATCAGCCCTTTCTTTGGTTTTTCTTCTAGCTCCATTTATAAATCAGCATTTTTATCAGAGTTTACTATCATATACCTGAGTGTGACAGTAATGAAGCAATTCACCCATCACTTTGGGATTATTTGTTGTGCTAGAGCGAGAACTTCTTGTCAGACGTGAAGCGCTTTCTGTACTATCAAGACAACTCATACTGCTCTGTTGTACTCCATATACTACTCTATTCTGAAACCAATTAAATCATGTGGTAGGTTAAAAAAAGGCATGCTTTCATTTGTATGTTCTTGATTTAGGCTTACTGAAGAAATCTAAGGTAATTCTGCTCTTTGTCATTGTCTCTAGACCATGTTTCACAAAAATCTCAGTATTGTTGGAGTATAGCTTGGGTGTAAATCTACCACTTTTTAGTAAGACAGAAAATAGTATTTCCAGCTTCCCCTTTGCAGGCTAAATCTGTCACCTGCCTCTCAGAGAAAGGGTTCTCATATGGGACCTGGAAAAGCCTTTGTGATCACACCTCTGGAGTAGGTTCTCTTTTTCAGATGTTTATGACTCCAGTCGCCAGAAGGCATAACGATTTTTAAATTAAAATTCTGGTAGGCTGTCTCATCTACCTAAAATACAGTGTCCTGGACCCATTCCGATAGATTTGTATAACTTCTCCATTTTTATTGTGAACAGCATATTTCTTCTGTATCGGTATATTTATATTACTCTTTTTGTTTCCCTTTGAAACACAAATATGTTGCCAGTTTGTGGGCTCTGTCATATTTTTAATTACTGACCATCTTTATTTTGCTCCTTCAAGAGATGCTCATAAAGAAGTGTACTTTTAGTCATTTATTATTACACTGGGCTTATTGTTGATTGCATGAACAGCAATGGCTTAAGACAAGAATAATTTAGACAAATGCTTCTACAGACTTCAGAGCTTTGCTGCATGTGAATTCATAGATAAAATACCTGTTTTAATCTAGTTTTCAAAGTCCTAAATGATGAGACTGTAAATGATGTGAAAATTTGTTTTCTTTCCTTACATACACAATGGAACATATTTTTAGACTTGAATATCTACAAATAAAGAACTCAAAAGCAGATATTTTGCCAGAGTACACCTTACATTTATCCAACCCTGTTAGGTCTGGTTGTGAGCTGGATGCAGGAAAAGAGAAATTACGCTCTACTTATACATAATCCTGTCTGCAATTACTATCTTCCACTGTCATCTAGTGTCCAAAAAACTTTCTGCAAGTGTTTGGTGATTACACAGAGGAATTAAACACTATTTTTTTCCAACTTAATTTAAAAACTTTTAATCAGAAACTAATTCCCAAGGTTTGAATAGTCAAGGTTTTCTTCTGTCTATATAGTTACTCAGCCTTGAAAAAGTTAGTGCAGCTGAATGTGCATGTCTAGCAAGGAAATATGAAATGGAGAGGAAATACAGAGCTTTGAAAAACAATACCATTAAAGAAGACGGTGGAAGGAACAGGGACTGTAAGTCCAGTTGTGTCAGGGCTTTAAGAGAATTTAAGAGAATTGTGAGCTAGAACAAAGCACGGTCAAAACACCGTACAACTAAACAAAAGAAATACGTAAATATATCTAGTGAAGAAGAACATTAAGACATAGTGCTAAAAAAAAACCAAACCAAAACCAATTAAAACTCTGATTTGCCAAAATAAGAACATGCATTAAATACATTGCATACTTTCCCATGAATTGTCCCTCTTTCCTACATAAAATAACAAGACAGCACGTCATGCTCCCTAGAGCACTTGGAAGGTATTTCAGTGAGCACACTCAGCTTGCATAGTAAGGAACAGAGCCATATTCATAGCTATTATGTTTAAGCCCTACTCTTCAGAAACACCCATGTTTCTAATTTTGATTAATAATATTGCACTGAGAATATCTGATCAGCTTTTCAAGGAAATATTTGTTATTTTTCAAAGTGAAACTGTTTTTTCTACTTACATGTACTTGCCACAGCCACGTGATCAAATTCAGTTTTCCTTTCACAACATTCAAAAACTGCACAAGATATTCTGAGAAAAGCAGGAACTACGCTTACATATCCAAAAGGAAGTAGGATTAAAAGATAGCTGGAGATGTTATTAATGTATTTAGCCCTGCTGAAATTAGCCTCAAGGAACCACGGCACCAGACCCAAAATGACAAACTTAACACGGGGCATTAATACTTGTTCTTGAATGTAAGATTGCTGCCAAATGTACATTATCTGTTTGCTTTGTAAATGTTATTCCAAGGGTAAAAGGCAGTATAGTGACGCTAAATAACCCCAAATGACATACGGGCAATTTACTAACATAAAAAGTATTTTAAAAAGGGTGATTTTTTTAAAAAAAGATGTACAAATCTTTGCAAAAAAACCCAGCAAATAACATACGCTTTGTTCAGATGAATAGGTAATTCCAATATAGAAACAACCTTAATTCCACCCTCTGATGACCTATGAAAGATATGAAGGTTTTAAAAGAAACTTTCAATCTTCACAAATCACATTCATGCCATCTTAGACTGCAAAAAAAAAGATCAGAATATTATAATTATTCGTTGAATAATTATAATAAAAAGCAGGTAAATGTTGCAGTGGTTTAAAGGTTTAAAAAACCTTTGAAATCCATATTCATCTGCTCATCCTTGCAACATGGCAACAATATTTTTACAAGATCAGGTGAAGGAATCTTGGGTGTCCATACAATTTAAGAGTAAAAAAAGTAATAAAGCCCTCACAATAACTTAGTTTTAAAATATTTATTTGGCAGTTATTGCAAGAGTGAAATAAATTTGCTACTCTTAATTAAGGTAGATACTGAATTTAAGCGGGTAAGGGGAATAGAAGTTTCAACCTGTTTAACAAGACTTTTCTTAACTCTTAAGTTTTCTTCCTGTATCTACTACATATATAAATAACCAACCACATTTACCAGCTTCAGTGACCAAAAGAAAAAACACACTGTCATCAAAGAGATCCACATGGCAAATGGAAAGACATTTAGAATCCAATGAAATATGTGCATTATTTATTATCCTGCCTATCGCCTTACCTAGTAACTAATGAAATTACAGTAGTTTGGGGTTCTGAAAGTACTTAAGTCATTTTCTGTAAAGAAAACAATTTATTCTTTAAATTTGAATTATAATTTCCTTACATTAAAAGGTGCTGAAAGAAAATCAAATAGTAACTTCGGAATTCAGTAGTAAATAGCATACCAGAGATGACTGTCCTACCTAAAATTTTTCTTTAAAATACCAAAAATTTTCTAGCATTAAGAATTTTTATGTTATGGTTATCTTTGAACAAAGTAATTTTCAGTTGGCAGCCTCAGAACCCATTAAGCAGTTCCAATACCTTTAGTCATTTGTGAAATGAAGTTTATGTACCCAGTAAAATATCTAAGTATTAGTTTTTAAACATTTGACCTTGAAATTAGTACTTGCTCTTAGATTGATCTAAGTGCATTAGAAATATTCAAGGATATGCCTTTCTGCATATAGTAAATGACTTTCAGACAACTTTGCAATCATGGGACTGCAAAAGAACCAGAACAAAGATAAACTTTCTTTCTGAAAACCCTCCTAAACTCACTAAATATTCTATCCACCATATTGTTCATTATAATTCAGAAGAAATTCCTAATATTGGCCTTTAATGAAAAATATCGAAAGTCGAATTCATCCTTGCTAAATGAGAGTTTGGGAAAGTAATTAAGAACCAACTAGAGACTAAGAAATAAATTGCATAGGATTGACATGCAAGTTGCTAGACCACTGTGTTGTTTTTAATGTATATATACTCTCTTGTCTGTTCTAGGACTCCTGTCCAACTCCTAAAAAAGAATAGAAAAAGCCCCCTATTTCCTAAAAGAAAATTAATAAAAAATCCAAAATGGAAGTTTAAGAACTTAAGAAAACATAGATCAAGAGGGATTTGGATCCCAGATGTACTTCACACTGTGTATGATCAAAGAAGAGAAAAAAGTAATTCCTATCATTAAACTCCTGAGATCTCCAACACTTGCTGTCAGACAGATTAAAAATGTAAAGACTAGCATTGACCTCTAGTGATGCGTTTTAAGTACTGCAATATAGCGCTGCCAGCAATAAACCACAGCATCCATGAGTCAGGTAACTCTAGACTGCATTATTCAACTACGTGGTGTAACATAGAAGTTCTTTTAAAGAAGAAAAAATGCTTTTTCTATTAACTAAAGCTAACAGCAGCAGAAATACTCTGCCATTTTCCTTAAAAACTAGTGGAATACTGTTTGGATTGTCTGTTTTTGATAATCGCAGTGGGCCTGAGGGAGGGGAAAGACATCAGATGATGACTTTCTTTACTTTTCTTTGCACCTGGTTGAATAACAAGGATTATGTATCAGATGAGATGCCACTTGAGCTGGCTCATAGGCCCAGCACAGGTAGGACAGGGGGAGCAGGAGAAAGTGAATTAAATCCCAACAAGAAGAGCAAATGAGAGGCTATCATATTTCATACTATTGCTGGGTATGCATCTTTTGGACCAGTTGTGGATAAAAGACAGGTCAGGGTAGTTTTCTAAGTGAACCTTCATGCAAGGATAAAGCTATTGCTGCCCCCTACACAAGCAAATGTCCCTGTTGCATATTAGCTTTATCAGGAAACAGTGTGAACAGAATAAGCCTAGATACGTAGATGTGGTTTAGAAAAGACAATTGCAGGACCTAAACCAATTGCCCATTTAGGTTTGAAAGGAAAAACAATAATTCTATTTGGTAACACCACAGATATGTCAAGAATCCTTGGTCTAACTCTCGCGGCTTAGACCTGCCTTTAGATTTCTCATGAAACTATTTGAGGAGTGCTATCAATTTATTTCTACTCAATATTAAGAAAAAAAGTCTAGTGACTAGCTTCAGTGAAATATGAAATATTGTCCTTAGGGACAAATCACCACGGCAGGATGGTTAAAAAGATCATACGAAATCTGCTGTGAAACCACAGCACAGTTTATCTGAGGATTCGGAAATATTTCAAAACACAGCTGAAGAGAAATCACAAATTAATCTTACAAGGTTTTTCCAGAGCTTGCTCTCGTCAACAAGCACCAGAGAGTGTAACATTTCCATGCCTAATGCCACTTTAGGATCTGGCTTGCTTTCCCTTGCTCCTCACTTTTTTTCCTTCTTAACATTTCTTCCTCTTTTTGATTTCTAACGACAATATTAAGCACACTGTTGAGCTATTCCATACATCTGTAAGAGTTTTCATGTAGTATTTAGCTCTTTAATTGCTTCCATTTTATTGCTACATACTGTGTGAACGTGGATATGTTTTGTTCAGAGTCCACCTGTGCGATCCTCTAGCAAATCTTTATCTGCAATTTGAGATGATTTTTATCATAGACTTTCAGAAATGTAATCCTGTCATTAGACAGAAAGTCACCATAAAACCTGCCATCGAAGGTTTGCCTCTGCTAGCCCTAAACTGATTGCAGGGCTGCCAGTGCCAGTACCCAGACGGAGCTCAGGCTGATGGTGTCTTCCCTTCGCTGGTTTTGCAGCCTTGGCTGAGCCGTATGTTTCAGCTGCGCTGTCACTGATAAAAGACACAGTTGCGTAAAGCAAGTTCCGCTCCGCTTCTACGATCTGAAATCCCATATAGCCCATTAGCACTCTGTGTCGATTCTAAGATTAGCTGCCTGCACTGAAATTGCAAAACGCCCTGATTCACTCCAGAATGTACCTTACAAAATATTAAGCAGCACAAAGGGGTTTCGAGATGCTAGTCTGGAGTATTTCTGAATTAAAGATAATTGCCAGAAATGCTTGAATTTCTACGTGTCTCTGGACAGCATCATGCAAAAGCAAGCTTAAGCAGGCTCAGATTTTAAGGAGCACTTGGGGTTTCTCTTCTTCTGCATCCTAAGCAAACTCCAAAGTTGAGTTAGTGCTTAGGAAAATAGCAAACAAAATTTTTTATGACAGTTGCTCCAGCTCTGTCTTTAAAAAATAATTTGTTATAGCTAAGATGGAAAAAATTCCTACTGCAGATCAGTCTAGATTAACTAATTCCTCATTTGAGATTTGTGACTGTTTAGTGACCAGCAATACCTTTTTTCTCACATTCAGAAGAGGTATATTTTGTTCGGATTAGGAGACATACGTAAACTTGGCAATTCTTTTTGCCTAATCTTCCATAGGTAAAGGTAATGAGCAAAATTGATCTGAAAAGACACATACAAAGAAAAATGTGGATGAAAAATGAGTATTCTTTTGGAGGAATTGATAAGCAGACAAAACCTCCCAACTCTGCAATCTAGAGAGAGCTATTGCTAAGAGCCTGTCCAGATTCAACAGTTATATAAAAGACTATATATAGTTTGAAATTAAACAGCAGCAAAACCAAAACCTGATTATTAATATTCAACACGCTGGAGGAAAAGAGAAATAGATGGGAGCTATGGGAACTGTAAGCCATGAAACACAAAACACTGAAAAGCTGAAGTCCACAACCAGTCAAGACAGGGGTCAGTTGTTCTTTAGTTCCCAAAGTCTTAAAACTAACACTGAGCTATACCAACATGCTGAAAATGTTAATGACATGAAAATTGTCTGCTGCTAACTAAGAAAGTTACCAGAAACTCACATGACTTGATTAAGTCCAGGTAACCTAGGGTTGTACGCTGTGGTCCACTGAAGTTAATATTAATAAAAATGAGAAAATCAGGGAAAACTTTCGAGACTGAAAGAGTACTAACATTCAAAATGACAATGTTCAAAAAGGACAAATGGATAAAATGGCTGAATCTATAGTTTGACGTGATGCCTATGTCACACTTTTTCTTTATGATGCCAACAGCCCAATCCAGTTAACACAGCAAACAGGACTGAGAACACAGTAAATGTTGCTCAGAAAGGTTCTGTGAAAATGGATCCAAACCAGTAAATTTTAATTGAGGATTACAAATTCAAGGAAACAACATACATACTGCTTACTGAAGTTAATTTCTTCACTTTTAAATCAAGAACACTGCAAAACTTCAGCCACAAATCTGATTTTACATGTATAGTGTATAATGAAGAAAAGCAAACTCTCAAACTAGTCTTCCAGGAAAAAATCCTCTCCCCAGTTATCTGTGTCAGGGGAGAGGGAGTATCACAGTCTTGATGTATTTTTCTTTCTTTCCTGCGCCCAAAAAATTATGCAGGTATTGATGTATATTATCTCTAACTTGCTTGTTTCAGTAGAAGAGAGTAATTTCTCATTAGTAGAGATTTGTACATATTGGGTTTCCATTTTGGTGTCCTTCATACATTGGACTATAAATATGTTAAAGGCAATCATTTCAGAAATGCATTTCAGAAAGACAATTGTTTAAGAGCTTCGGCTATTCTTAACTTCAAAATATCCCACCACAATCTCCATCACTTTAAACAATTCCCGGTCTATGCTGTTTTGAACAGTCTATATGTGCTTTTAAAATGGAACAGAAATGATGCAATCAAACCAGCAGTTGTCTGAGATGCTGTATTGGAAAGCTCAAGTGCAGAGCAAATTCCAAAGCTGCAAAGCTCTGAAAGAGGATTCTACCAGCACCCACGCCTGATCTCATCAATGAATATAAAAAACCTCCTAAGAATGAGTAATGAATTCAAGTGCACTCAGAATAGTCAGATTCTTTTTTCTTTTTTTTTAAAAGGATTTAAAAATCTAATAAATTAGTCTACTCTTACAGTATCTTTTAAAATAATGTACCTGGGTACTTAGGAATGTTTGATAGGTGTAGTCTCTACTGGAGATGCAAAGAATCATCATTTCAGTTTACTTAGTTCACGATTTCAGTTTATTCAGTTAATTGGGGTCAATGACTAATTCTTTGAATTGAGACTCTGGGAGCGTGAAAAAAATGATGGTTTTGTTTCTGTTCCATTCAGGAATAAAAATGAAACAAAAAGGGCTGGATGCTATAAGCTACTATAACAAAGGACAAAAAGTTAATTCAGTATGTTAATAGATGATACTTTAACAAAGCACAAAGTGGGTTTTTTATATTTGGGTTAAGGCTCTTAGGAGTTTATTTAAATACAATTAGTAAAATACATTGAATGAAGAGTTTCTGCATCTTGAATTTCCAGTTTGTCTTGCTAGAAAGCTTGGGGAGGAAAGGGGAATTTATATGCTTATTTTAAACGGCAATTAGTCCTTATTAACAAAATAAAATAATGTCTGATTAGCAACTTAGATTAAATGTAATCATACTTTTCTTGCCTTTAAAAAAATAGACAGCATGTTAAAATCCAAACATAGAAGAAGGAGCAGACATAGTCTAGAAGCATGTGAGTCTGTCTCGCTGGAGTGCCCGATGAGGTACGTTTCCAGGCCGGTGACTGTGGTGCTGGCTGGCTTGTGGCTGGGGTTTCACCTGGAGACCCCCAACATCCACATTTCCAGAACAACAGTGCCATTTGCATCTGGCTTCCCCTACTGTTTCAGGGGTTACAGTGAGAGGCAAAGTTCACTGCCAGGGCTAAGGGAGGAACTGAAGCCTCACAAGTTCTGTCTGCACCCCTTGGTTTATTAATTCTGTCTTTATGGTTACCAAACCAGGAGAGTGACTGACACAAATCATGAAAGGATCAGAGTATGTTATCTGCGAACAGAAAGACCACTAGATATTCAGAATTTTATTTTGCAAATGGGGACAGTATATCCTGTGCCATAAGTGTAAAAAGAAAAATAAATCAGTTTCTAGCAATGTAGGTCAAATAAATTCCTGGTATAACTTCTTCAACCGAAACGACTGCTTATGTAATCAATTTTATTGTTAGCAGGAATTAGACTTAACATTTAAGCTATGACCATATATGTGAACACAACTTGAATGCTTTAATATAAAAATCAAAGCTGCTATGCAATAAAAAATGGGTACTCTGTTCTCAGTAACATTAAATATTCAGTAATGCTAATACAGCAATACATTTCCATAAATGTAATAGTACTGCTGTTCCGTGTAGTCTTCAGCGTATTACTTGTTTGGCCTTGTTGCATTCAGTATCATCTGTGTGTTGTGGAGAGGTGGTGGTGTGGGAAGGTCAAGTTGCTACATTCCACAACTGGGGTCTCTTGTATCAAAATATGCAGCAGGGAACTTTTATAGGATTATTCAGGCTGCCTGTTTTCCCCTGAAAGCTTCTGTTCTTACCTGTTTCTGAGGGTATGTCCACTCTGACTATTTTATCTGAGATTTAAATGTCCTTTGCATATTTCTGCCCAGGACCAAGAACTGATCTTATGACCTAGATGTTAAATTGAAGTTAACTATCCTCTTCCTGCAAGGAGCTTAGGCAATAAATGACAAAAATCACTTACGAATTCAAAACCTGTATAGTCAGAATTACTGAAACATACTGGGAAGCCACACAATGTTAAAATCACTAGTTAGGAATGACCCATAAAGGGGTCAGAGGGAGTGGCATGCTTTTAAAAATGGCATCAGCTGCTCCTGAGTCACTGACCATTCAAAAACAAATTACTGGGAGCTTATGGACCAGTCAGTCCTCTGGAAAAGAAGCAAGAGATGACACAGTACTTGGTGTTTGCTGTGGACTGCCAGGCTACATGAAAGGATAACTGAAGTTCTTGAAGTATCTCTAACACGCAGGTTACTTGTGGTGTTGGACACTGGTGCTTAGTTTGTATATTCCAGTTCAGAACAGTAATATATACTTTGTGCTTTAAAAAGTTACTATTTTTAAAAGTGATTAAACTGTTTAGCTGTAGGAAAATTAATTAAATTGAAAATTAATACTTGTTCAAGGTTACAAGATACCACAAAGCCTCAAAGGAGAAGGAACTTGGGCTTAAAAAGTCAGTCTGGTTTAGCAGGGAAGTGAATGTGGTTGTTTCCAATATGAAAAAAAAAATAAAAATGAAAGAAAAAAAAAAGACAAGAAAACGAAGGGAAGTTGACGAAGATAGCAACTGTGAGGGAAGCAAAAGGACACAGGGAGCATTTATGGCAAGCAGAGCTAAAGAAAATAGGAAGGTGTGGTTTTTCAAGTACATGTGGAACTAAATAAATACTGACAGTATTGCTCCATTACTGACATGGCAGATTACAATCACAGCGAAAGACTGATATGCTACTTCTCTCTTTGATACTGAAATAATTTTCTTGACCTGTTGTTATCAGCTTAAGAGGGGCTTGACGGAGAGTTTTTAGAGACAAACTATGGGAATAAACTCTTAAGGTCAGAACTGAGAAGGCTTAGTTTATCTGGCGCAATGAAGAAAACTGGGAGGTATTGAGGAACCACATGTGAACAAACATCCCCAGAGAGAAACACATAACAAATTAAATGGCTGACAGTGAAACTGCCCAGTTGAGGCAACAGTATGATACTAATTAGCCACTGTAATCCTTGAAAGTTTAGATTCACACTTGATGTCTTTCCTAAAACACATTGTAAATAAAACAGGAGTTTCCACAGTCTCGTCCCATTTGTTTTTGGACGAAAGTGAACTGGTCAGACTAACTCGCACCTCCTAATTTTTTATTTTCTTTTGGAATTGAATGAACTCAATAATTTATTTTGTTGGTTTTTTTTTTCCTCAAACATGTCTCAAAAGCCATTCTTGACATCAGGAAATCCACTTCCTCCCTAGTTTCTAGTAGCCAATCAACCATGCCTCTAATTTTTTTATAATTCTGTTTTGAAATTGGAATTTTTAATTGTAAATCACATTTACAGTATCTAGTTTAATATACAAAATCTATTGAGAAGTGTATATTTAAATTAAAAGAAGCAGAGTCACTGCAGTAAGCCAAAAGTGGTCACAAATGCAACAGCTAAGGCAGAACGGACTACCTATATTCAGGTGTTATGTTGCATGTAATTTGACAATAATTTCAGGAACAAATACTCGTAACAGATAAATAAATGTTTAGATTGAGTGATCGTAGTCTATAACAGAAATAGGCTTACCCATTTATTTCATATTGGGTTCTGTATTTACACTGTGTTCTAACTTTGCATATAAATCTACTTCCACTCATGGCGGCAGCCACAGCCCTGGAAGCACTAACGGACCCTGCGACCCCTTCTGCCCCTCTAAGGGGCCTGGCTGCCCCTGCTCAAGGCCAGGTCCAACATGGTGTGGCCCTGGGACTGGTCAGGCTGCTGTCAGAGGGGCTGTGTAGGGGCTGCTTCCCTTTTGCTCAGGAGCTGCATTCAGGTTTCAGCCCTTGGCCTTGGCCCTTTCTTGAGCTAGGCTGCAGCTGTGACCCCATTGATCCTGCTGCACTGGGCTGGCTCTACCCCAGACCTGCCTGCTCACCGTGGACTTGTCCATCAGTCACTGAACAGGTGGCTGAACTGGGTTTTTGTCACCAAACCTCACTCTGGTACTGTGGGACTTCCCCCTTTGCTGGGGTTATTCAGCCTGGAGAAGAGAAGGCTCTGGGGAGACCTCATAACAGCCTTCCAATATGTGAAGGGAGCCTACAGGAGAGCTGGAGAGGGACTCTTTGTCAGGAAGGGCAGTGACAGGACAAGG
>JAOXJM010000012.1:116709939-116726529 GCA_026413425.1 Tringa solitaria | reverse complement strand
GTGTTGAGGACTCCAAAGCTGGACACAGTACTCCAGGTGGGGTCTCACGAGCACACAAAGTAAAGGGGTAGAATCCCCTCCCTTGTCCTGCTGGCCACGCTTCTTTTGATGCAGCCCAAGATACAGTTGGCTGTCTGGGCTGCCAGCGCACATTGCTGGCTTATGTTGAGCTTCTCATCCATGAGCACCCCCAAGTCCTTGTCCTCAGGGCTGCTCTCCAGCCATTTTCCACCCAACCTGTATTTGTGCCTGGGATTGCCATTTCCCAGGTGCAGGACCCTGCACTTGGCTTGGTTGAACTATATAAGGCTTGCACGGGCTGACCTCTCAAGTCTGTCCAGGTCCTTCTGGATGGCATCCCTTCCCTCCAGCGTGTTGACTGTGCCATACAGCTTGACGTTGTTGGCAAACCCGCTGAATGTGCATTCTATCCCACTGTCCACGTCTCCAACAAAGATATTAAACAGCACTGGTCCCAATACCAACCCCTGAGGAGCACCACTCATCACTGGCTTCCACTTGGACATTGAGCTGTTGACCACAGCCGTTTTAGTGCAGCCACCCAACCAGTTCCTTATCTGCTGACTGGTCCATCATTCAAATCCATGACTTTTCCAATTTTGAGATCAGGATGTCATGTGGGACAGTGTCAAAAATGTATTAATAACTTTGCTTAAGTTTAGTTTGTAATCCAGGTTGTAAAAGAGGCATGGGAACTGAGATGTCAAAAACACATGCATGAGCTTAAATATTGGAATATGGTAGAGGAAACTTAATGACTTTAAAGTGAAGCTAGTAATCCCCATTTAAACCACATCAACATGAATGTTGATTTCTGTCTTTCTCCTGTCCTGAATGCCATATTTCAGTGCTTGAGTTTGTGAAGTTGGAAGGAATTGTACTCTGAAACAATGGAGCAGTCAGAATTGGATAATGGGGCAGGGCAACCAGAAATGGTTGATTAATGTAGCCATAGGATTATTTGTGGAATGTTGTGAAACCCATGACGCCTGTACTGTAATTAGAAAAAGGAAAGGTCTGTAAATAGACACTCATTTCATTCTGCAGATGTAACCGTGAGCGTGTTCTGAACTAAATAAGACACATTTCAAAACTTTTAAACAACATGAATTGAAAGCATTGATCAACAGAGATTTCAAATGTACTTGGTTGTTGAGTTTATATTGGATAGGAAAAGGTTACAATACTTTCATGAAGTGAAGCAGATGTAGTAATTGCATTGTAATGTAAACACATTGTAGAGCAGTGACACTTCAACTGGTGTAATGTATTCGTAGCTGGTTTTGGTGTTTTGTTAGCTAGTCTAACAAAATATACATCTTCTGAATTAATTCTGGAAGCTTTTTCTACTTTGTGCTATTCTTTCTTTTTTGTCTCCTTTTTCTTATATTCGTATCTATGATCTTCTGTCTTCTCTGTCAGCTACTACAGAAATCTTTCAAATTTTCAGCTATTTTTTTAACGTTGTTTACTGGTAATTCGTGGCTGTTGATCATACAACCTCCCATCCCATCATTTGAAGGATCTAGTTTACATGATAACATGGATCTAAAGCCACAGGTCACACAGTTCAAACAAATAATCTGTGTGGGTTAGTAATTTTCTCTGTCTTCAGTAGTTGTCAAATTCTGTAATTGTTCAATCTCAAAGTTAATTAGTATAATTTCAGCAACATAACACTAAAAAGCTTGAAACTTGTAACACTGTGTAACAGGGTAATGCTAAAAAAAGCCTTAAATGCTCTTAATGGCATATTGAGGTAATACAAACAGAATAATAATAATACTAATAAAATGTATGTGTTTATGGTTATATTCTGTTGAAGCTTGACGGTGCCTGATTTTCACTCCAAGCTTATGTTAAAAGCTTGTGTTACTGCTGAATCCTGATATTCTTGAGTACTGGGAACAAACTTAAAGGCTAATTTTTGATATGTAGCTGACCTTGCTTGTAAGTCTACTATATCCTGACTTTTGAAAGAAAAGAGACCTGGGCAACTGTGACCAGTTTTCAGGCATCTCCCCCTTTAACTGATCTTGGAACTTGTTGGCCGGACTCAGCCTGATGTTGTTTGGAGACGCATACCCAAAACTAAGGAGAGCTTTCAAAATTCAGTTTCTTCTAGTGTTGCGAAAGCCAGGCAGCTGGAGAGAGGCTCTGGGCATAGCTCCTGCTGAGGGGAGGGCTGCCGCCTGCCTTTTATTGGGCACCAGTGAAACTGCAGGAGAGCTTGGCCTTAAAGGCACCTTTTCTCTGAAACCTCGCTTCACATGATTCCTCTGTTCCTAAAAGTACTTGCTGAAATTTGTGGCAACCTTGGGAGTGGCTAAATTCTACTTTTTTTTTTTTTTTTCTTTAAAGAGTAATCTAATACAAATTTGTCCTGCCTGTGTGAGTGTAGTTCTGTTCCCACAGAATTGTTTGTTGAAATGCTGTGTAGGAGAAACAAACTTTTTTTTTTTACTGCTTAATGGTTGCAAAGGAATTAGAAGAATAGAGATTATAGTGGTGTGATCTTACTTTGTGGCAGAAGTGTTTCAGCAGTTACTTGTTATTCGTGTCCACGTGTGTTACTTTGGTCTAAAGCAAGTATTCATAAATTTATTTTGCTCACGTACAACTACTGACTGCTGATAGCTAAACTGGAAGAAGACAGTTCAGTTACTGGTTTTCCAATAGTAGTACTTAAACACATAGCTTTTTTCCCTTTTGCTTCTGACAAGGTGGTATGTGTGCATTTTGCATAGGAGGAAAGAGGGAGAAGACAGGAGGGAGGAAGATAATAGCTGAAATAGCAGCCTAACAAAGTGCTATGCACATAAAATACATGTAGTAGTTGTGTAACTTTTTCCTTTATCATAAGATTTTCAAATTTAGGATGAAGTGTTTTTAATTTGCTGTTAGTAGCATGAGTTGTATATAATGATTTACACATTCTAATGGTTTTCAGGCTTCAGCAAATCTATTTTTAGTAATGGATTATCACCCTTTATAGTGCCTGATCATCTTGCTAGGGCAGTAGCATGATAGAAATAATGTTTGTTTGGGTTTGGAGTTCGATTGTGCACTTGCCTGAGTGGCCTGAGCCTAACTGCTCATCACCAGCTTCCTTGCCAAGGGCTCCCTCTCCTTCGGTGCTACTACTTCACTGACAGCAGTGAAAATAAACTAGGGTAGCCTAAAAAGACCACCTGGCACATTTTAATTGTTGTAGTTTAAACAGCAATTTGGGGAGAGGAAGCCCCTGACAAGGATGCCAGTGTCGAGCAGCTGGGAATGGTAACATCTTCAGTTTCTTTAAAAAAAAAAAAAAAAAAAAAAAACACAAAGAAAACCAAACCCCCAAAATATTAATAAATGTTTTGGAAGAAAGTGAATGGATTAACAAGGAAGGTCTCCTTGTTTCAGGTAGGGAAGGTGTGATGCTTATTCCTGGAAGAATCTATTGGATGCAGCTGCAGGATAAGGCTGTCCATTCAACAGCAGTAGCACGTGTGCCTTTTTACACTGGATTTTCTTAGATAAATTGTATTTTGTTATGACTTTCTGTATTTCTCTCATATCAGAATTCTGTGCTGGTTTTGAAAAATACTTTTAATTAATGGAAGTACAAGCAGTTCTTGTTAGTGAACTAAATTTGCCTCCTTGCATATACTGAAGAATACAACTTATGGTTATTTTAAACCAAACTTATAGGCAAAAATATTGAGGTATGTAGCAGTTTTGAGCAAACTTGTAACTGGATAGCATTGCTAATTAAAAAGATTAATAATACCTCAGAATAACAGAATGATACGGGGTTGGAAGGGACCTCTGGAGATCATCTAGTCCAACCCCCCTGCCGAAGCAAGTCCACCTAGAGCAGGTTGCACAGGAACTTGTCCAGGTGGGTTTTGAACACATAATTATTCTTTCTGGCATTAACATACACTGATTTATTGGTTAGATGTAATGATGGGCATAAAATTCTTTCATTTTAATAATGTCTGTAATAGCATTCTGTATCTTTTTTTTTTTTTTCAGATCTTCTCTGGCTTTGAACAGCCATGCTACTCTGTTGCCAAAAATCAAGTAAAGCGAATGTGTTTATTTATTCTCCTCTTGAATTTGAAGAATTTAATAGCTTCGTATAGTGCCTGAAGGTAATTTTTTCTTTGCTTGAAGTTAAAAAGTTTGAGACTACTGATGCATGTGTGGCAGATGCTGTCATAGTATTTTTTTATCTTGATAATGTTTTTTCTTTTGGTGTTTTAAATAGTTAGCTTTAGTGTTAGTGTGGAGAGGGAAATGTTTGATCAAAATTTTACATGAGATCTGGACAGATTCTTTCTTAAATATCACTTCAGCTTGGAAGATAACATTTATGTGAAAACTAGATACTGTATAAGTTTTTCTATGCTTGGGTGTAAAAGAGCTCTTTTTGTTGGGTGCTCCGTGGTGCTTGCCTTAAGCATTGTATTTAATGTTTGTTTCTAATTGTACCTGGACCACAGTCACTGTACACCCTTTGTGAAAAGAAGTCTCTCTGTCTGCATGAGACTGATTAATTTTAAAACCTAGGTCAAAGAATTTAGTAATAAATTATTACTAGCTTGTTCTTGGTGTTTAGCAGTTTTTGTCCAATTACTTTGTTTATAGAGTATATTCACTTTTCCAATATAAGTTGGAACTGGTACCACTGAGTACAGTGGAGTTCAAGTATAAGTACAACAAAAATAAATTCAAATTATTTAACTGGGACTTCCGTATTTGCTATGGTTCTGTTTCTGAAGCCTTGTTGTGAAAATGCATGTTTTAAATGTTTTATGTACTATAACTAATGCTTGAAAAACGTGTGGAAAGCCACGCTCTTGAAAGAAAGCTCCTGACTTTCTGGAATTATTGTTCTGGTTCTGGTAAAACCTCTTCCCATTTTAATGGTATTTTTGTTATTTTTCTCTATGGTTTGTCAGTTTTTCCTCTGTGTAGGTAAAGAGATAAATGCAAATTTGGACTTATTTTAGAATAATACAATTAACTGCATAGACCTTGCGTATATCCTCTTCATCTTTCAGGGAAAGAGGGGCTTCTTATGTTTTATGTGAAGTAATTTAATACAAAAATTAACTTTTATAATGAGAGAAGGGTATTGTTGAGTGGCTAAACCTTTTACAGCTTAACTTTTCGTAACTCCTTCCACATAAAAAAAAATTCAGGTCATTGGCAACTGCAGTGGTACTTGCACTTCTGCAGCAGCTTTGTCAGTGTGGACAAAATTACTCAAACTTCTGAGCTCCTATGGAGAAGAAGAGAAATAGGCTCAGAAGTGTGGAGTATTTCAGTGATTAAAATCTCAGATTAAATCTCAACATTTTACAAAGCAGTTCAATGTTTTTCATCTTTTACATACACTACACTGGAAAAACATGTGCTTGCAGTCACTCTCTTGATGCTTGTAGGGCACAGGACTGAAAATGCATCCAGTGTGTTGGACTGTACTTTCTTCATTACTCTGTATTTGCTATTAGTTACAAAGAAATTAGCTACAGATTTACTAGTGCTGAAAATGGAGGAAAATATTTTTTTAAAACTATTATTTTAATTATGGAGAGATAAACCAAGAAAGTCTAAATCATCTTAGCTATTTATTTTTATTTCTTGCTAATGCTTCCATATATCTGAGTGAAAAAACTATGGATAGGGGTAGTAGTGAGCAGATAGTCTTTGTAGCTGTAAGTTCAGGAATTAATACTTACAGCATAGATCATGCATGTTTGTAAAATCTAGAAAAGATGTCTGGAAATAACCATATCTGGGACTTTAAAAATGCACTTTATAACTGAGAAGAGCCAGGTAATGATCTGAGACAGTGGCCTCTGCAACTGAATGTTTTCTCACTTTTCTTTTTAATTCTCCTCAGTGTATATTTTCATGTGTTCTCCTAACCATGTGCATATGTAGACGCCTACCTTGCCCATGTTTCAGGTCAGAGGAGCCATCTGTATGTTTAGTAATGGATAAAGAACTGTGGAATATGAGAGCTAATGTATTCACCCACTATATATCTCAAAGTATTTTTTCAAAAGCACGTATGTATCTTTCGTAATGTGTATGTGAAACTAACACTTGAATTATTTATTATTTTTTTTTCAGTTTCTAAATGATTTTAGCAGTGGAAGTTACAAACTTCAGAGACCTAAAGAAATCATCATGAAGCTATATGTATTTCTGGTCAACACTGGAACTACCCTTACCTTTGACACAGAACTTGCTGTACAAAAGTAAGAAAGGAAGTTAATTGCATGTTGGTTGTATTTTAAATTAAGAAAAAAAAAAAGAAGAGTGTATATGCTACTTCTGCACTGGGTTCTGGAGAGATGACACTCAGTTGTTTTTTACTATGTCCAACTTCTAGTTTTTCATGTATTTGAGTGAATTTTTTGGGGTTTTTTTGGATGAGTGTTTTTAGTACCATGCAGGTGGTTGTGTGTGTTTGAGGGCCCATGAAAGAGCGGAGAGGTTATTTACTGTCCAGGGCAGTTACAGAGGATGAGCTGCTCTTAGTGGAGTCTGGTGTTGTTTGGTGCTTTGTGGAAAAACTGTCAGAATGACTTCTGATCTTCTGTAGCCTTTATTGGATGGTGTTTTTATTTAGGATTCCTCTGTAAAAGGCTTATTTTTCACTGACTGGCATCACAGAAGAAATTCTGCAGATTGCTCTTTCTCCTGTCAATGTATACTCATCTTGGGAAAAAATGTGTGCTTTGCAATATTTTTGGATTGGATGCTAAAGAACTGGCATAAAGGTTTTTGTCTCATATCCAGGATGGATAAAAGTTGGTTCTGTCTTATGTTGTAAGGCTCCAAAATGTTTTACAGCATTTTATACGTAAAACGTGAACTTCTGAATGCCCAGCTGCCTGAAACATGGGCAGTGTTACAGAATCACAGTTAAGTCCCAACAACTTTAATGTTTGTACTTTTTTCACTGCACATTAAAAGCATCTTCCAAATGTAAAGATGCTTTTAGAGAGGTGTAGATATACCGGGTGTTTTGTATTCTTTTCCCTTGTTCTCTGATTTAGTAAGTAAATCATGTATAATATGATGATAGCCCATACACTGTGGGGCTAGTAAGAGCCAAGCTTACCTGCTGTCTTCATATTTTATCAGTGGTGAATGAGTTCCAAGTACTTGTGCTTGAAAGACTACTACCATGGATTTTGTGCTCAAACCCATTGTTTCCTTTCTCCTGAATTCCCATTTGTAATTTTCATGACTCAAGAAGTGAGTTTGGATTTTGAAACTTTAGAAGGGCCTTAAGACTGTCTACAGATTGGTTTTGTAAGCTCTTCTGCAAAGCCCACTGACAGTGTCTTACTGAGTTTGAAATAGTGTTTCATCTCAGCCCTTCTGGATCTACTAGGTCATTTGCAGGTGTGTCAGCACACCTGTATGCTGTCTGGTACATTGGGACATTCTGTTCCTAAATCATGGTGAGTGAGGTGCTGTATCTGATGAGGCACCTAATAGTCTGGTATGGGCTGACTTTTTGCTCAGTTAGATAGTTCTTTGAGAAAGAATCTTTCCAACGGTGGAACTACCCAAAATCCAAGACGACTCAGTTGAACTGTTTAACTTCTAATTCTGTGTGTTAGTTTGGGTCTATGATACTGTATCATATTAGTAAATTCTTCTTTAGCTTGGTGTTTGCCTGTGCCTTCAAGACAAACTAAAACTATCTAAGATAAGCAATAAAGTGAAGATGTCATCATCCAGAGTGCAAGGTATGAGGATGGTGAACGAAAACAGGGATGATTTATTGGTCTACTGTTTCCATGTTAAAAGTGTCTGTAATGTTTATATGGATTTGTGGTGTATATGTGCATTGTTTAATTTCCTATTAAGCGCTGTACTGCACTTCATGTACAGTAAATCAGTCAGAATTGATTAGGTGAAACAGTTTCTACGTTATACATAATGAAGTGTTAATACTCTTGTTGTTGTCTTCTCGGGTTTCAGTAAGTCAGGTGTTTGTTTTTAAAGTATATATTCGAAGAATGTGATATAACTTTTACAGTTCTAAATGCTTGATGTGACTTAATCCAGAACTTCAGCATGCTATTGGGTCATCTTGGAAGGAGGTTGCTGGTGGCTTCCCAGTAATGCAGAGGCTGCCGTCTTTTAGCTGATAGCTGGATATCCGGACTGCAACACATTACAGCACTTAAACTTAGAAATATGTCATTGTGCAGAATAAAAAGTAATAGCTCTTTAAAAAAAATTCTGCTTTGACACCTGTCGTTACAGGAATATGTAAAATTAGACACACAAATATGCTGATAGTGTCATCTTCACATGTTTTTTTTCAGTGTGGCTGATCTGAAACATGCAATTCAAACAAAGTATAAGATTGCCATTCAGCACCAAGTACTGGTTGTCAATGGAGGAGAGTGTATGGCTCCAGACAGAAGAGTGTGTAGTTACAGTGCTGGAACAGTAAGTGCATACAGCATTCTTTGTCTAAACTGTCATTTATAGAGGAAGAAAAAGATGTTTTACTAAGGGATTTTAAGTATTTTTCTGTAAAGTACTGTTTGCTGGATTTCTTTGCTTGAGAAACAGATATTTATGTATTCAACTCTTAAGACATGTCATACACATGATGAAATCACTGATGACTGAACAGTATGTTGCTGTTACTCAGTGATTGGTTTTGTTTTCTTTTTGAGTGTAGGATACCAACCCAATTTTTTTATTCAACAAAGAAATGATCTTGTGTGAACGTCCACCAGCTATCCCCAAAACCACCTTCTCAGCAGAGAATGAGATGGAATTGAAAGTAGAAGAATCTCTCATGATGCCTGCAGTGTTTCATACGGTAGCATCAAGGACACAACTTGCTGTGGTAGGTAAATTTTTACTGTACCTGTGCATCAAAGGAAAATAACCTTTTTGTATGTCAGAGGGGACACTTGATATACAGTATGAAATTGTTCAAAGGACAGTGAGAATGATGTATTAGTGATGATGTATTCTTCAGAGCCTTGTCTTCAAGTTTCAAGGTAGGTATTGAAATGTGCTTGCTTCTTCAGCATGTTCAAAGCTTCTTTCAAAAGCATATTGTGATACAGCTTTATGGATGCATACGTTTACAGCATTGCAAAATAAAAGCAGTTTGGTTGTTCTGGACCCATGCCTTAATGCTCTGCCTTATTTTCTGTGTCTTCACTCTGCTTCAACCAGAGAACAGAAAAGTTTGGAAGTGTTGCTAACCCAAGTGGAAAATTAGCAGTATAATTTTCAAAGGCACCTTGCCAAGCTTCTATTTCATCTTCTATGTCTAAACGACTGGTGAGGTATTAATAAATCTAAACTTCCTTTTCCTAAAATTCAGGTCTTTTATTATCGAGTGCTGGCTTTTACTTGCATAGAAAGCAAACTTGTCAGAATCTCAATTTGATTACTTATGTATTGTTTTGATGGGGGATCTAGTTCCCTGCAATGTGGTCCATAAGGTATCAGATGTGCATGCAGCAGAAACAGCTGCCATGTTCCAGAGAGTGACACAATGTCTTCTGTAGCTGAAATGATTGCTTTTCTTCATGTTAGGAAATAACTGCCTTCATTTTTCTTTTCAAATTTTACATTTAAATGCATTTATTATTTTTCATGTTTCTAAGGACTATTTTAACTTTCAACGGCGGGGAACGGGGGAACAGTTATGTTTAGCACTTAGAACAAAATGAGTAGTAATGTTTTTAGCATGTTGTCTTGGTAATAAAGTTTCTTAGTTTCAGTGACAACTTTAATGCAGTCCAAAAGAATATTTAGCACTTGAAGTGGCTGTGTTTTAATAGTGTACAGCTGAATGCAGAGAAAAGTGCTAAGTCTTGCATATAGTACAGGGTGGTTTTTTGTTTTCCTCCTTGGCCTCCTGATCTGTCAGGAGGGAGAAAGCTAGCATGGATGATCTGATCTTGATGTACTGTCTGACTTAAGGCAAGGATTGAGTTCAGTAAACTCTCTTCCTCTCTCCACCACCTGTTGACAGTTACTGCTGACTTAGTAAATAAGACCTTGAGTTATTAGGGGTCTGAATCATATGACTGTCACAGAGAGAAGAGTGGATATCAGTGTGAATTCAGCTTGGAGTGGGAGGTTTTCATTTGTGCTCCTTGAAGAGTGTGAGGATTCTTGTTTTAGCAGCTGAAACAGAAAATGCTTTAAAGCCATTTTTTTTGTGAGGTGTTAAGAGGATCTTATAAAAATCAGCCAGACTGATACCTGTTAAATACTTGATATGAAAGGGGGGGCTGTAGTAATTACTATGGTCTTCCATGTTTATGCTTTATTTAGGGTAATGGAAGTCAAAGGTGGTGGAACTCAGTCTTAAATTTCTCATTGTTGATATTTTATCTTCTTTCTTTGTCCTGTCCCTGATTTTGTGGTCTTGAAGAGTCTTAATTTTGGTTTTGGTCTGGTGTAGTATACACTGGAACTGATTTAATTCCTCTGGACTAAGATTTTTATATTCCAGGAATTTTATAAAAAATACTGCTACTTAGACTTGAAAAGAATTGCTACTTTCTCTTACCCCTTGATTCTGAAGAATGTATTAATATGCAGAGCGAGCAAATTTATTGCAGTGTTTCTGGTTTAAAATTAATTATTTAGCTCTTTATTGGCTTGTTCTGGTGGCAAGTCTTCTGTAAGGGAAGCCCATATTTCAGAAACACTCTTAAAAATCTCTGCATGGAGTCCAGATTTTATTGGCCAACTGGAGCTATAATATTTAACTAGAGACTGAGTATATCTAGAGAGGGTGATTCTGAGCTGATTGGCAAGAAGTAAATAAATTTTCCATACTTGATGGCACCTATTAATATTACTATGGGATGGGGAGGAATGTAGTATGTAAAGGTCTTTAAACATGGATCTAAATGAAATTCAGGTTTGATTTTTAGCCTGCAGATTTATTTTGAAAAAGATTATTCTGTTTCCCACTTTTTCCAGCCCATCCCTCCTTGTAAAAGGACTGCAATGATAGTAGACTCTTTTATGAAAAACTTAAAAATTTCTTCAAAGATTAAATGGGTAGTCATATTCTTAAATCTGATACACTTATCATGCATGATTAATTTTATCCAAGATCTTAAACCTTTCAAAACCATAAGCTCTGTTTTAGCCTGTGAAAGTGCGTTGGGTACTTTTTTGGGAGGTCAGGGGAATGACAAAACCATCATATATGGTGGAAGGTTACTAAACAGGGTGTCATAAATTTAGATGTACCAAGGTGCAAGAACTGTGTAAAGGAGTATTAGCAGTATTATACTAAAGCAGTTTTTCATGATGCCTGCTTGAAGCATATTAAGCAGTAATTGAGAGGAAACGGAGGGAGGACAGGCAATGTGGTTAGAACATTAATCTTCTTCAAGGTTGACCATAAGCCTCTTGGCTGGGAGGAAGAAGGAACATGGGATATTAATCCTTCTCAAAATTGATTAAGATCTGGGGGGGAGCTAGAAAGGCTCTGAACCTCTGTTGTTGTGAGAGTGATGCATCCAAAGCCACACTGAGAGTACTGTACAAGAGACTTCCTGCAAAAGTGGCATGAAAAATCTGCCTTACAATAGAAATAATAAACAGCACATGAAATAGTAAAGATATCTTAGAAGATAGTTGCTAACTTACTGTGCAAGACCTCTTGATTATTTCTTATACCTCATGCCCTATGTCTACTTTAGTAACAGGCAAACTCATTGCGTGTGCAATTACCAATATTTCAGTGTGTGAAGACTTTTATTTCTGTCTTGTTTCTCCCTCATTTTAAGCCTGCTTGAAAACTCTTTATTAAAGTTTTTCAGTAGCTGTGACTTGAACTGTATTCTACTTGGCAGCTAAGCTGTAGAACTGTATGAAAGGTGGTTTGTTTTACCTTACCTTATTTTGAAACTTATTTGTACTGTGGAGAAAGGCGGACAGATATTTCTGATGAACTTTTTCTGATCCATATTTTGTATATACTGGTATATGGCCTTTAACTTGTCTTTTATTTTTACAGTAACAAGTAGTTCTAGATTCTCCTTTAACAAGTGTTTTTATTAATCCTTGCCTTTATTTCCTCTCCATCATTTTTTGCCTGTCTAAAAGTGACCATTATTGATTGAAATTCTGCTGTTGCTTTCTGCATTTTTTTCCATAATTTTTAGATATCCTTAGTTATTATTCAGGTATAAACAAAACTCATCTTTTTAGTTCACAGTGGAGGCTCTGGCATTCTTATAGCCTTTTGTCCATATATGTAAAAGTAGCCTTTTCTTTTTTCTTTCCCCAGTTGAAACTAATTTCATTAACTTATATGTAGCTTTTTTTAGATTTTAATACCTCTTAACTTAAAAATCATTCCTGTGGGAAACTTATTACCTCCTGTTTGGTTTCCTATGGTACTGTGATTATCATATCAAGGTACCTCAATTTTTTCTTTCTTCTTGCTTTCATGATTTTTATATCTATACAGGTTTTCTTAAGTTCCTGGTGATTACCTGAGAACTTGTTATGTAGAATTCACAGTGTAAAGATTCAGTAGCTTTAAAGAAGCTGTGTCTACTACCTTACTTGTTCCTTTACCAATTAAATTCTTGCTATATGTGGCACAAAGTCTTATAAACTTTTTTTACCAGATCCTTTTTGGTCTGTGTTTGTTACATTTACTCTCTGGTGTTTAAATCTCAGTTAAAGCAACTTTTTTCATTTTATGTCTCAGTATCCTGCTTTCCCTTTGACTAAAAACTTAGCTTTGCGATATCTGTGCTTAAAGGGTTACAGCTTACTTTTTTACAACTAGCCTGGTTGCCCACCTCTCATCCTGTTCAGCAGTTTTGTCCTTGAGCTGCACTATGTGGACGATGAGGTTCACAGCGTGTTCACACAATTATGTACGCACCAGCTTAGGAGAAGACAAGCTGTTCTCTACAGAGCGGATTGTGCAATAGATCGTTGTGTGAATCTTGTCTAATCTTGTCTTTTAACACTACTGCTTATATAATTTCTGGTAGCTTAGCCTTTAGGGAAGGATTATTTTTCTAATTTTTTTTATGATCTGACTGAAGTTCCTGTGTTATTTGTTACAGAAGAAGAATATTGGAAACTTGGACTTTTTGTTAGTGGATGTGTTTCATGTGATACTGTTGCTGTCATCATCAAACTGGCGGTTCCGGTCAGTTTGTCTTTGAGAAATGAGGATGAGAAACTGTGGTAATTTCATTTGGTTGCCCAAAACCATGGCTGCAGTCATAGTACCTAGATCATTCTTGGTTTAGTTCCAAATGCTTCACAATGCTAAAGCCAAGAAGTATAGTCATGCTTCCTGAAAGCTGTGTCTCTACTATTTAGAGAAATGCTCTTTCACTTCTCCTAGAAAGGTGGTTTGAGACCCTCTGGAAAAGATTTACTTGAAAATTTTAGTGTTCTTTAAGGTGTTGTAATGTTTGTAACAATTGATGTAGCTAAACTAATGCTATTCATTCTTTTTGGCTAAATTACTAGTCTCATTGGCAGACACACTTCTAGCTCCTCCACAGAAGTCCAGACTTCTTTGTAACTCAGATTAGCAATCAATCTCATAATCTTTTGGAGTAACTGAGCTGGGTGGGGTTAAAATGGAATAGGTTTTAGTTTACCCTAAGGTACGCTAAAAGATATAGCATTTGTTTTGTTTGGCTTTTGTAACCAATACAGTTAGATCAAACTTTTAGAAAAATCACCAGGAGAAAAAGACTTGGATGGTTTGGAATCAAGCTAGTTGAAATTGTTTACCTTGTTTGTTACCATGGTTTGATTCACGGGCTATGGTGGTTTGTCAGCTTCTCAGTATTATTTTTAGTCACTTGACTTCTTCAAGCCTGCTTTTAATGTCAGACCGAAGAGCTAGTGAAAACAGTATTGAAGAAAAAGTCATTAAGCTATGACTTAAAGAATAGTTTATTTTGTTTTATGCTGATGAAATACTTTCTGAGTGTGTAAGAAGCCATGAACTGTGTACAAAATGTCCAGAGGACTGCGTCACTAAAGATAAAGGAGAATGGAATAATCAGCTGTATATTGAAAGGAGAGAAATTGCTGTGAAATATCAGTCTCCCTTATAGTGAACTGTTTCAATTAGAGGTTTTAAAAGCTGAAACCTTGAAGTGGTTAATCCAGTACCTTTACTGATGTTTTGGTCAGAGATGTCTGAATTGGAGTTAATGGTCTTGGTTACTAATTTTGGTAGGCAAGATAATGGTTACCTTCTGTATAAACGTTTACCTGCTGTTATAGTGCATGGACATATGTAATTTCACTTTCAAGGATTTTTTTGTTGGCCTGAGGTTGGTGGTTTTTTTAGGGTGACTGAAACCTAGGAGGAGTCCTTTTTACAGGATTTCAGACACGTGGCAATAGAGGGCTTTGATGACTTGTTTCCTTTTACCACAGGGTTGTAGAGAATGGAAAGAACCCTGCATTTCCTGAGAACTTTTGTTCTTTAGAGGTAAGTCCAAATACTGCTTAAGACAAACAGACCTTCCCTGGATTTTTTTCATTCACATGAGCAGAATTATGACAGTAGGATGCAAAGACTAAGTCTTGAAATTGGTGGGAAATATTTTACCAGTTAATTTCTGTTTTGGATAAAACATACTTTGTTTCTTCTACTGTTTTCGGTTGAAACTTACTAAATGGAAGTTGTTATAATCAGAAAAATCACCTAAATTTAAATTAAGATGATTGAAGTAAACATCCTGTTAAAGCACCCAACCAAAGATAAAAATCTTTCTGGTGGGCTTGTGAATTTCTTGACAAATTAAGAAGTGAAGATGCTTTTATTTACTTTTCAGTGTAACAGCGAGTTGAGATGAGCTTGGGTTTGTCTACTCTTGTACTGGTAGTGGTGCTTCTTGAGGTCTACGTTGTGGTGGTATGGTGAAGCTGTCCGTTCTAGGTAGGCTGGTATAACCGAGTAAGATGGACATAGCTCTACAAGGCAACTGAAGTTAATTTTTATGCTCTGTGAACTGTTGGGTGTCTGCCAATTACCCTTGAGGGGATCTGTGAAAAATCAATGACAAAAGCAAGTCTGTTGTTAGGCAGGCTTCGTTTTCTGTGCTGGAGCTGGCAACTTTACTGAGAAGTGTTAAAACATATGTTGGACTGCAGGCCTTTATTTATAACCCTGACATAATTCAGTTTTTAGACTTTATTTATTTAGCAGAGAGCTGCTTAATTCTTTTCTGCATACAGACATACCGGTTATGTGAAACAGATTGGTCTTAATCCTTCTAAAACAACCTGAGGAGGTCTCCCCAGAAATGTTGTCTATGGAAGCGATGGGAAGAACAAGCCAAATCACTTGAAGATGTATTCTAGTAATGGTGGAATGATTAGCAAGGAATATCTGTGTAGTTTTTAATTTCTTCACAACTTAAAAGCTACAGAGATACTCCAAAGGAAGCAAAAAGCTTCACCACTTGGTTTTCTCACTGCAAACAGGTTTTGAAAGCAGTGTTGTAGGATTGACTGAAACAGTCTTTTCTTCTTGACCCCTCCCTGCAGCATTAAAAAAAATAAACCAATGGTTTAACGTAGTGTTCTTGTTCCCTGCATTGGTATCTGCTTAGTACAGTCTAAGACTGAAACAGTTCTGGTAGGTGGACAAATAGTTCCTCTGTGTGGTTTGAACTTTGTTAGAACCGTCTACTTGGACCCCCTGAATTCAGAGTAATATTCCTTACTGTTTGAATGTAATGAACTTATTTCATGGTAAGGAACCAGCATCAAAAGCAGTAATGGGTTCCTGCAGACTCTAATTGTATTTGGGTTCATCCGTGCAGACAGAATTCTGCTGCTCGTCCCTCACCACCCAGAGAGAATTTCTTCAGTACTTGGGATACACATGTAAAAATAACTTTGAGAGGATGATAATATGGAATGCTATTGTAGTAACTTGCATATGTGCCCTGAAACAGGTATGTCTCTGTTTAGCCCTACAATTTGATTTGGAGTGTATTAGCTTTCAGTAACTTTGAAAACGTGTTATTTGAAAGAAACTTAGTTTTGTTTACAGGCTAATGAATTTTGAGCTCAATGAGCTTTAAATAGCTCAGGAAAAAAAAATCTTCTGTCTGGCAGGATTGTATTTATGATTGCTTTAATAAGGGGATTTTTTTGTTTTAATGTCTACATTTCCTGCATGTACAATAAGGAGCTATAGCTCATCTGACAATGAATACTTGGTTGAATACTTAGATGGCTTTGGGATATTTTTATGTAACAATACCTTTGGGCACATCTCCATTATATGACAGATCCTGAGACTTATGAGAATGCCCTTCTGTTATGTAGTTTCTAAAAAAAATAAATATTAATTTGTGACTTGGAAGTGCTGATGTTTACTCCCTCTTTTCTAGGGGTCAGACTGCTGGGATACAAGCTTCTGGTTTGGTTAAGTTTGGGTAAATTGCTACAGGTTAGACTCCTAGACACAAAGTGTCAGTGCTGGTCATCAGTAGTGTAACTACCTCAATTGTACTGATTTTGTAAATATCCACCATG
>JAOXJM010000012.1:116695727-116709925 GCA_026413425.1 Tringa solitaria | reverse complement strand
CCCCCGCTAAAATTTGGTAACTTCTAACTTCTGTTATGTGTTTGAAAGTGTTTTGCTGACAAAAGAACCATGTTGAAACTAAGATCTTAAATTGATAACACATCAATTTAAGCATCAAGAATGACATAATAAAGCTTCATAGGACAACACTAACTTGTAACTTTTGACTTCCATCGTGAACACAATAAATAGATCTAGCTAAAAAAGCAAACACTGGCCGCTCGTTAAGAGTATGTCTCAGGCATATCAAGCCTAGTGTATACATTTCCTTATTACACATTTGAGTTGTGCCATGGTAAGTGAGTTTGTCCAAAGGAAAATTGAACTGACAAAAGACCCAAGACTTTTAAAGAAATATTTTTGTTTGAAGGTGGGAGAAGTCCAGTCATTACTTTTCCCAGTAAACTGGTACTCACTTGAAGGAACTGTGTAAAATGACTTTATGATCAGTTTTGATTTTGTCTATGGCTTATATTGTTGTAGTCTTCAAACTAATGTGTGGTTCTGCATATGCTCTCACTTCTGGAATTGTTGCCCATAGCTTGGAGGAAGGATGGCTTTGGGAAGAGAAAAGTGTTTGTGAGTTGAAAGTGAAATGCTTGTATACATTCCCAGGACATCTATTAGAACACAATGGGGATGTTCAGTTACCTTTTCAGCTTCATATTTCTGGAGTATTTTGTAATATACCTTAGGGTGAAACAGCCTGTTCTTTTGGCTCTTAATATGATAATTGAGGAAGCGGTAACTGCTTTTTTATATGCTGTGGAATTTGCCTTTGAGTAATTTGTATACAAAGTGAATTTAAGAAAATAATAAAGAAATGTTTAAGTTGCCAGTATCGCATTAGTCAGCATATGTGAATTTACATCATGCAGACAAGCTGGAGATAGTCTCAAGAAAATGACTTGCAGATTTTGGCACTCTCTGGATGCTGTCCCAGTTGCATTACCAGTTGATTTCGACTTGAGAATGCAGCAAATAAAATAACTGTTATTTTCAAACAGGAAATCTTTATTCTCATGTGCACAGAAAGTGACCAAAGTTGGGAAAACAAGAAGCCAAATGGCATCTTTACTACAAAGTAAAGCTTTTTATTTCCTTGGAGTTGTGTGTATAAGTATGTTTATATATTATTTTTTCCTCTGCTGGTAGCTTAGATACTAGTGATTGGAAGTACAGTGGAATTTTGTCATGCTGCTTGAGACAAGGCTTGTATTGTTAAAAAAAGGGGGGGGGTGTTCATAAGTTTAAGATTTTGTCAATATTCTAAAATGTTTTGATAAAATGCTCTGCAGTTTTGTGTTTTTTTCAGGAAAAAAAGTGTTGCTGAGCTCAAGTGGTTTTGGTGTATGCATATGTGCTGCTGAACATGTATTCAGCAGCAAATGCATTCTGAAATATACTGATGCGCTGCATTTTTAACACTACTTTCTCACTTTATTTGTATAATTTATTTTTCCATGCATGGTGTTCTCACATGTACTAGAGCAGAGTTATGTGTTCGGTCCTGGTTTAACAGTATGCTCAACCTCCTGCAAAATGTAGTAAGATTTTCTTTATTGAAGGGTAGATATGTATTAAAACCCAACATACAACTATGCATAGGAGAGTATTTTCCATGTAGTCTGTTATTGAGTGGTATTGAGCCAAAAGGCTTATTGTATGACTTTTGTTTTACTTTTTCATTTTGGTGTTTGAGTAGTAGGCACTTTGAGGTGGATAGTCCATTAAACTGGTAAACTTAAAATTGGAAATTTAAAATTTAAAAAGAACTCTTCTGCTAGGAGTTAAAACTTTGAAATTTAATATAATATATTAATAATTAATAGAATAATAATATAAGAAACATTGCTGTTAGTGCACTTTTAGTAAGATAAAGTACTTGCCATATGTAGGTCTCATCATCTTATGGGAGTAAAATGCCTTTGTAATTTAGTTCTTTAACAGAAAAGCTTCCACGTGGGTTTGCATATACCAAGTTTCAGGGTGTGTTTTAGAGTTTTGTGGACACTGTGCTGCTGCTCATCATTTTGCATCTAGTTTATTAATCCACAGAAGACTTCGTTTAACAATCTGCTCTGTTTTAGTCGTACATCTCTTCTTGCATCTAATGCACCTGTGCTTCTGCTGACTGATCCTGCAATTCATTTTGTTCTGAGCTTCTGCTTGGCTCATTGATAATTTTCTCCTTAATGGACCTTGTTTGCCAGCTCCGTCTATCAGATTTGTACAGGCATTATTATTCATGCATGTGTGCACTGAATATTTTAGACTAGCAGCATTTAATTTTATAAGGTTTTTGGAACTGCAACTTTCACCTGCCTGTTTCGAAGATATTTCTCACTAAATTGTCTACACATTTTTTGTCATTTAATTCAATTTTTATTTACGAATAGAAGTTGTTTTGTTATTTTTGGTTGAAGTTTTAAGGTGTATAACTCTAGCTGTCTAAATTTAACACTTTTTATGTTAATATTTCTAAATGGCTCACTTTACAGTGGTAACTTTATAAAACATTAATAACCTGAAGTGATTTGCTGCTTTTTTTTTTTTTCTTTCAGGAAATGTATGAGGTTGCCAAGAAACTTTGCTCCTTTTGTGAAGGTCTTGTACATGATGAACATCTTCAGCATCAAGGCTGGGCTGCCATAATGGCCAACTTGGAAGATTGTACATACTCTTACCAAAAGCTACTTTTCAAGTTTGAAAATGTATATTCAAGCTATTTGCAGTCCATAGATGATATCAAGTTGAAACTTACACAGTACGTTTGCCATTAAACTTAAGCCTCTGTCTCCAAGTTACTATATTTTAAACTTATTTTTTGACTGTTATATGTCTGGTGCTAGTTCTAACTAATCAAGCATGTATTTGTTTGTTTAATTATGTGTCATGGAGAATATTCTTTGTCCTATCCTAGTCATTTTTTAACTGATGCTTTTTCCTTGTATTCATCAGCACATAGAAACCTGTATTGAATCATGTGGAAGATGCACTTGTTAATGAACAGCTGAAGTCCTTCCAAATGTGCACTAGAAATAGCTAGATAATAAATTCAGATATTAATCAATGTTTTAAAATGCATATTTACACTTTGAATTAATTGCTTTTTAATACACTCGAGCAGATATTAAGAACTGTGATTCATGTTGAAAGTATGAAGTCATAACACAATCTTTGGGGTGCGTATGTATACCTTTGAGAGTGTGTGTGGGTGTATATATGTGTGTGTATGCTTGTATCCTGTAAACTCCGGCTGCCACTTCAAGGAAAATCTTTGACGTTTTTCTGAACATTATAGTATTGTCGTAACTGAACAAGTGCTTTGCCTAATAGAATGTATTAAAGAAATAAAGCATAAATGTGTTTTAACTTAAAAGTTAAACTTTATAGCTTTTAGCAAAAATATAGATAGTTTATCAAAGTCTTTTTTTTCATTGCATTATAAGTATAAACTTGGAAGTTTGGAAGAGTTCATATTTAGCAGTGGAAGAGGGCAAAAATCGTAACTTCTTTAGCTGCCTTCCCATGATGCTGATACTGAACACAGTATTTTGAAAGGGTAGTTACCAAGTTAATTTTGATGTCTGCTTCAATTCTGAAATAAATAATACTTTTTATTACAGGTGGTTTGTATCTAAGTCTTTATGTCATGTTGGCTTCTAGATACTGATGTTTTTTTCCTTTTCACCCTTTATAAATAAAGCTTGGGTTCTGCTGTTTCTATCATGGCCAAGATACCACTGCTGGAGTGCCTAACGAGACATAGTTACAGAGAGTGTTTAGGAAGACTGGATTCTTCAACTGAGCATGGAGGGGCAGAAAGCGAAGAAACTGAGGACGGGAAAATGATTTCTTCTGATATGTCTAAAGTGAACAGTAAATCAATGTTAGCCTCATTTTGCAAGTCAGTTGAACATTCAGCTTTAGAAGGCACAGATCCTGAAAATGTAAAAGGTGATAAGGAATCTGGTCAAATGGCTACTGTCCAGGACAATGAAACATCGGTAGAACTGAAAGATGATGAACAGCCTTCCTTCAATGTGTCTTTGTTAGACTGGATAAATGTTCAAGATAGACCTAATGATGTTGAATCGCTGGTCAGAAAATGTTTTGATTCTATGAGCAGGGTAAGTTACTGATTATTTTTTTATTATTATTTTTTAAATTGCTGTTGCTGTTTATTTTCCAGATGATGGTACTTTTGAAGTGACTCAACTTTTTCTAATTTGTTGTTTCTTGGATAACTTTCTGAATGGAGACCAAAGCAAAAGCTGGGGTGTGGTGGGAGGTGTGGGAAGTAATTTAAAGGTTCTTGAGTGTTAAGAATTTGATTTTTGGAAAAATGTATAATTTCACAATGAATGCTTGTTGTATGGCTTGTTTCTCAAATAGCCAATCCTTTTGAGAAGTAGCTTCTTGTAGTATATAAGCCAAGTGACTTTACTTCTATTCCTTCTTTGCCCTTTTCGTAGAAATTATTCTAGTAATGAAAGTAAAGATTTTCTGGACCAAAGTTAATGTTTTTTTGTGTTGAAGATACTGAAGCCTTTTTAAAATATAGGATATATATATAATATATATAATATAGGTGATACAAATGCACTCAGAAGGGCCCAGCGTGGCTATTTGTATTTCTGCTGGTGTCAGAAAACATTGCTCATTTTCTTTACTTTCCAAAAGATTATTTTAACCAGAGAGCATTATAACCTTTAAAAACCTGTTGCTTAGAATTTTCCTTCTTTCTTTGCTATCACTGTATCTTATTGTTCTTACATTGTCTAGCCTTTTTGCTGCATATGTACAATTTTATACTGTTACAAATCAATATACATTGAGCAAATAAAGCAGTTTGTGTTGTCTTTGACACTTTATTTCATCCTTAGGTAGGACTGGAAGACTATCTCAATTATGTCTAAACCTCATCTGTTTTAGGGATCATTATGATGCAGTCAGTTCTGTTCATTGATTATTTTTTTTTTAAATTCTGTTTTAAAAGTAGTTGGAGAGTTTGACTTACCATTATGGGCTGCTTAAGATTTTGAGCTGTCTTAAATTTTAGTAGTACAGAAAAGGCTAAGAGGAAGATTGGATGTTACAAGCTTTTTTCTTTAGCAAAACAAATGTTCACTTTTTTGTGTGAAAGACTTAAGAATTGCCAAGTCTGGGACAGTCCTCTCTGTACTGTTTAGTAAGGCTACAGGGGGCTTTCCACGAGCCTAAAACAAGAATAACAAAACCCAGTAGTTTAGTTGTGAGCAAATGAATTCACTTTGTACAAAGCATGAAAAGGGCACAAATGTAATGTCTCTTAAAAATCAGTATTTTAAGAGGAAGGCATTAAACAGTTGCTTCCAAATAAATTATAATGGTACTAAAGATACAAAAATGAAAAAAATAATCACTTCAATTACTTACTGTGCCTTTGCTGATCAGGTTGTAGTTGTGTCTGACATACATGTTTTAGAGAGGCTGTCTTGTAGTTATCTGCTTTTCTGTCCTTGCCTTATCTAAGACTAGTCAGAAATCCTTTGTTTCAGCTATTGTAATTGTTTTATAACTTAAGCTGGTTTATGTAGCTATGGAAAAAATGTGATTGCTTCTGCGAAAATGAAGTTTCTTTTTGCTTTCTTGGTAGAATTGGCAGGTAGGGAGAACGCTTTAGTTGGACTATTCTGGCCACTACCAGAACAACTGTAGTTGATCAATGTTTTTCTGGTTTGGTTCACAAAAAATCCAAAGCTTTGAAGTAATGTGGTAGCTCTTGGTTTTCCTTAGGAAAACAGTAATTTACCCTGTTTTGATAGGAGCACAAAAGGATTGATTGAATCTTTGCCTACCATCGATTTAGAATTAGTTTCAAAACAGAATTGGCCTGTAGCTGAAAAAAGAAAAGAAAATACTGAAGAAATACCTTGCAACGTGATTTTCTTTTAATATTTACATGAGCTGAACCTTTAACATAGCAAGCTAGAATAAAATGCCACTATTTTTTGTATGGTTTTTCCCTTCATTCCCCCCATTTCCCACATGCTCTTTCCTCCTTAGAAATATGAGCCATAAAAATGGTTTGTAAGCATTTCTTATTTGAAACTTCAAGTAGGATTTTCATGAAAGCGTAAAGCATCTGAATACGAGCTTGATACCTCTGATTGTGATAGTCCTGGTAGAACTGGTGTATCGTGCAGAGTGCTGCTAGGTATCTGCTTCTCCTAACCTCTAGGTGTTTCTAGAAAATGACACTTTTATTTGCAGAAACCTGGGCTGCAGCAAAAGCAATTGGTAAGTAGGAGCTACGCAGACATTTCTGTTAAGTGCTCTCGTAGCCACTTAAAAGTCTCTTCCTTTTCTAGCCTTTTAAGATGAGGATAGCAATATTATCTACCAGTGAAAGTAGGGCTGAGTGCTACAAATGCAATTAGGTCAAAGATGGGATAGAATTGATGGAGGAAATAAATTACAGGGTGGAATGAGAGGAATAGGTGGGTTTTTTTTTGTAAGAAGAGATAAGAAGTTTATGAAGGTAAAATGAAAAAAAACCAACAAACACCAAACACTCCACTATATTGTTCTTTAGTATTTTGTCTATCAAGAAACTGTTCAGGATGCTGTGGTGGAGTAATTCAGGATGCCACAGTGGAGCAGTGCTCAACAGGATGGCAGTGAACGTTATCCTATAAAAACAGTCTGGTTTAATCTGAGATACTATTTTTGGTTCTTGAAGATGGACAGCTCATTTGAGATAAACCAAGATTCATAATACCATAACATAAGGAAAATTGACCCTTGTCATTTTCGGAAAACTTTGATGTATTTTGTCACACTATTAATAACATTATTTATTGTGAAAAGTTTTGGCCTAATTACCAGTTTTTAGTACTTCCCTTTATGGCCTTGTTTGTTCATTTTTGTTTGTGTTTGTTTAGATGTTTAGTTTGAAGAGAATGAAAGACACATTCTTTGTAGTTGCTTCTTAATTTGTAATGCTTTTCCTCTTCAAGTTCCTCTCTCTATACCTGGGAAGGGTGTTTCCAGAATGAAAAAGTGCTGTGTATGAAAGCTTTTATACAGTTAAATAATAGATTGAGGGGGAAATAGTACTTTTATTTCTGCTAATATTGATTTATATAAGTGGCTTCTTTTCTGAGAGTTAATTTGTGTGCTCTGTGATGAGTGGCATTAACCCTGCATGTTGATGAAAGAAGCCCTTGTTGTGACAGCTAATGTGACCCCACTGGATAGGATCTTTTCCATTGGATTCTCATATAACAGATGGCATATCGGAACCATTTGGATAAATTTATTCATATTCTGCTAACATCTAATGACTCTTAGGTTGTTTTCCTAATTAATTTATTCCAGGTTTAGACTAAAGTCTGTCCTGTATAAGCTACTGCAATTACCTGTGTTGTTTTAGAACTAAGGAAACAGACTAATATATTTTGCTGCTCTTATAGTGGAACTGGCAAGAGTTATCTGGCAGTATCAGTATCTTAATATCTGTGGACATTGGTAGCCTCTTAAGATTTCAAACACTTTTTTTTTTCTGGGTAATGGCCTGTGAAGGAATGTGATGAAATAATTGAAAAAATGTATTTTTATTAAGAAAAACATTATCACCAAGTGTTACAAATGTATTATTTTTCCATAGCTTGTTTTCCAGTAACTTAGAACTGATTTGCTTGTCTAAGAAATCAATTAAAACATTGATTTAGTGGGAAAAGGCTAATGGGTCTTGCAGCTTTTTCCCACTACCTACTGCCCTTTCCATTGAGTTGCATTTATCCCTTGTTTTGATTTTTAACTCTGTGAACTCTGTTCCAGGGTAGACTGTGTCTGTTATCTTTATACTGTCTTTTCCCCCCAGACCCTGCCTTATCCCCTCAACTAATGTCCCTTCCCCTTGTAAGGGTCCTGATTTGTGATATAAAATCCATAGACTATTAACTCAGAATTGCAAAACAGATGACAGATGTAGGCACACATTAGATTTTTTTAAAAAATAAATATTAAGGCTACAAAACCTCCTGTAGCTAGCTCATGTCACCTTTCAAAATGTCAACTGCTAATAAACCTTTTTTTTTTTTTTCCCCAGCTCGATCCAAGGATCATCCAACCCTTTCTGGCAGAATGTCGACAAACTATCGCCAAACTAGATAATCAGAACATGAAGGCTATTAAAGGCCTTGAGGATAGGCTCTATGCATTGGACCAGATGATAGCAAGCTGCAGCAGACTGGTGAATGAACAAAAAGAACTTGCTCAGGTAATACACGTTTGTGTGTGTAATGTTGGAAGGTGGTAGACTTTTGATATGTATATGCTGTTAAAGATTGCAACAGAACAATTGCATGTCTTGATGGATGACGGTTTTCAACTTTAGCAACTGGAGATGCCCAAAAAGGTGCTGTATTCATAACAATTTGTCATTTAAGTATTGGTAGTTTTACAGCTTGCAGTTGTTTTTCCAATTTCCAGAGTTTATCGTAACTCTCAGCTAAAAACTTAAAAAAAAAACACTAAAAAAATAGTTGATAGTGCAACAATGGGTGGAGGACAGCACCAGAACTTAAATATAGGGCTTATATTTATGTCGCTTCATCTGTATTGGGGAAAAAGTCACTTCACAAAATAAAATTGTCTTACTTAAAATATCCTAGACTTAATGCATTAGGAACATGCAGAGCTTTAGTTCACTGCAACTTTGTCTACTTGTATTAAGGTGTATATTTCTATAGCTATAGTATTTCTGTCAGTGATCTCTTGGTCATAAATTGGAAAGATATATTAAATTCTAATTCAGGCAATCAACATTTTCTTCAAAGCACTGGTGTGAAATTGCTGGCTTGTGAGATATATCAGTATATGGTATTATTTCTGGAATAGAATACGTTTAGTTTATTTTTATTCTAGAAATTAGATGTATTCTGGATGACTAAGAATCACTTAAAACATGGGAAAATTTAAAAACTTTGAAAATACTTCTAAAGGTGTGTCTTGTGTTAGGGTTTATCTTGTTAAATCTAGTGCATGGTTTAAAAACAGGCTGTGCTGTATTAGTGTAAGATTTTGTACATTAATGTAGAAAGCTGCTAATAAAAATAGGACCTGATTAATTTCGCTAACAGCTATAAACTTTGTACCTACTTATTTTTAAAGCTTATTAGAAAATTGATTATTTTAGTGAGCATCCTTAAGGAAAAGAAAACATCTGGCTTAGATGTTACCTTAGTACCTGTTTGTAAATATCTTTGTCAAATCTGACTAAATGTAAGAGCAGACAACATTTTGCCAACAGTAGGCCATCTATAGATGAGGTACTTGTATATTTTTAAAGGTAGTGTTTGCAACTTGTGTATTATTTTCTTTTATGCCACACCTTTCAGCACTATTTCTGTTCGTAAAGAAATAAGAGGATGTACTTTATAGAAGAAGACAAGGAACAACTGAACAGTAATTTCATTGGCAATATGTATTGGAGGCTCCAGGCTTATTTTCTCCAGGCCACAGAGAGCTGACGCTCTATCCAGAATTTGAGTTGACTTTCTACTCCAGCTTCAGTTTCAATATAAAAATTGAAAGTAATTTATCCTGTGGAACAGTCATCTGCTGCTAGAAGGCTTCATGGACCTGCCTTAAGAATTTTTTTTAATGAACTGACCACTAAAGTGCCTTTTGAATATGAAAAATTACATGTTGAGTTATGTAGTTGAACAGTTGTTTTCCAGCCCCTACCATTTAATAAGGAAAGCTGCTTTTTTAAATTCAAAAACATTTTTTCTCTTTGGAAGCTGGTATTTGTGACATAAGCATGTAGAATGGCAGTAAGTAGGTGGCATTAGGTAATAAGAGTACGCTTCTAAAAAGTTTGGAGCCTGTTTAGTCTTTCAGTGTGATTCTGCCCAATAGCTTATCCTTTCCAACATTTTCTTGTGTTTGATTTGTTTTTCTTTAATTTGTCCTATTAGTAGTGTAGTTTTTCAAAACATTCATTACATCAAAATGTATTTCCATCAGTTAAATTCATGAAGTGTTAGTCTTGTTAGCTCTGTCAGAGTCAAGAAAATCCTGGTTTGTAGATGGCCTTCTTGATTCTGGGTTTGCTCTCTTAAAGTTGTTGGGAAGAGGACTTTGACTTAAAAAATGAGGAGTTATGCTTATTGTTATATTCTGTAACTTTTATTTCCATTCTGCTTCTGGTTACATCAGAGAAAAGAGTTGGATTTAAAAGTCTATAATGATTCAGGGTCTTCTCAGCAGCTTATCACATCAGACTGCCACACTTCCCTGTTGGTTGGTTGAACTTTAGCCCAAAATTTTTTTAAATACCTTTCATTTTTGATTCTTTGATTTGGAAATAGGCATTGGGAAAAATCCACGCAGGCGTTATCCTACCTGTTTTTCAGCACCCTTCTTAGATTGACTGTGATGTTCATACAATGAATCCTGTCATCTGATCAGGGCTAGAAAGGCAAGAACTTGTGAGAACAATTGATTATTTACATCTTGGATTCTTCTACAATTTATTGGGATTCCCTCCTTTTTTTTTATTGACAGGTGACTGTAGTTTTTCTTAGCTGGCCTTTTTCTAGTATGCTGAGATTCTTTTTTCTGATTTGCATACCAGAGTAATTTTAGTTTAAATTTTGCTTTAAACATGGATCCACAGATACTGTAATGGCAGAAGATTCTCAAATTTATGAATAACCTTTAGGAACTGAGAGTAAAGCTGGAAGGGATTTTCTGGCTCACTGCATGCAGTTTTTTGTAACTTCAGGCTCCATGCTGTGTGATTCATTTAAAAAGCTTACTAAGCTGCAATTTAAAAGCAATTAGTTTCTTAACTTCTCTATTCCTGTTGCAAAGTTGTATAGAATCTGGTTGTCCTAACGTTTATAAACATCAGTTAATCTCAGATCTGACAGTATTCTTAGCTGTAGCTATTTCTTGGCTATACGTTCTCATGCCTAAACCACCTTTGATTTTGGTGCTTTGCGCTTCCCTAACAGTTGTCACAGCATGTTTCTTCAATATCTTTGTCCTCCTTGATGAAACAACCCAAGTTCTTTTCATGGGGCTGTCTTCATCTCAGTAATGGTTCTTCCCACCTTTTCTGATTCCCATTCACTTGGCTTGGATAATACAGATGAGGGTGCTCACTCATTCTGTATTTAAGTTTCTTAGAGTTCAGTAAATGGTTGACTCCTCAGTATTTTTTTCCATCTTCAGTGTGCATTTTCTTTCTTTTCGTTACACTTAATATACTTGTTTGATACTTTGATTGCTGTGCTGTTCTCACTAGGGTATAAATATTTATCACAGACTTTGCAATAGCATCTTATGACAAGGTTGCTTTATGTTTAATATCAAATCAGCAATGACAGTGGTTTTATTTTTCGGCAGTTTTATACAAAAAATGGCTTACTGTTCTCATCAGCCTCTGCTTCAGAAAGAAACACTTTATTGTCTGGTTTTGAATGCTTTATTAAGAAAACAAAGGCTTAATAAACAAGTTTGTGGAACTGTAATCAGCCATCTGAGACATGTTTGTCTAAGGCAGTCCATCTTCCCTGTTCTGTCCCACAACCTTCTAGGACTTGGCTGTTACCATCCACAACAGATAGTTCTTTTCCATGCCTAAGTCCTACATGCAAATATGATGTCTCGCTGTGCTCTTGCCTCTCAAGAAGAATTAGTTTCATGTGTGAGTTTCTTCATGCAAAAAGCATTTTCTTTAGCCCACAGGCTCTAAGTTGATGGCGAGTCTTGCGTATGCCAGAAGTTAACAAGCTGGTTGTTTGCAGAAATTAGAATGATAGTTGATCCCCTCCGTTCTGGTAGCTACTTTGCTGCTGTGTTAACTCTTGTGATCGTTCACTGGTGTTGGTTAGTTGTGTATAGTTCTTATAGGGTTGTGTTGGTAACTGTTTGGAAGAGAAACATCAGATGAAATTTATTTGGACTGACTTATAGAATGAAAAGAAAGCAACTTTGGCACTCACCTATGTAGCATTCCGTTATACTCCTGCATGATTACAGCAAGTTTATTAAAATGCTTGCATTCTTACAGAGGAAGAAGGATCACTTCCATGCTTTTTGATTGTCACAAACCTTATTTAACAAATGTGTCTCTTCCTCTAGGGATTTTTGGCTAATCAGAAGAGAGCTGAGAACTTGAAAGATCCTTCTGTGCTGCCTGACTTGTGTTTGAGTCATGCAAATCAGCTGATGATTATGCTAACTAATCACAGAAAACTGTTAGATATTAAACAGAAATGTACCACTGCCAAACAGGAGCTTGCAAATAATCTACAAGTCAGACTGAAGTAAGTTACAACTTTTCAACTTCTCATTGATTCCATTTGCATCAAGACTGTTTAAAGAATGTGTGTAATAAGAAAACCTTTGGTAATACATAGAGTTTTTCTTAATGCAAGAGAAAGTAAAAGCTGGATCACTTCAATCTAGGCAATTCTGCTTCAGCAGGGGAGTTGGACTAGATGATCTCTATGGTCCCTTCCAGCTCTAAAAATTCAGTGAAATTCAGTGAAAATTTGAACATGAAGTTATTTTTAAGTGTGAAACAAAATATGAGAGAAACTTTCTTGAAGTTTAAACCATCTTCATACCAATAAAACAATATCCAAGAAGTTACAGTCCCCTCTCCTCTCATCAACCTCAGAAGCTGTCACTATCTTATTATTTAAAATTTGACTGGCAATCACACTGATCTTTTCAAAGGATTATAATAAGCATGAGCGAAACACTCTTCAACAACTTGTGATCACATCAAAGTAGAAAAGGATGCCAATAGTGTGTTTTACTTGTAGTTCATTAAAAATAATTATATCCAGTCACAGCCAGTAAAAATGGCAATTTTTCATGTAAGTGCCATTACTGTATAACATGGAAGGCAGTAAGTAGTTTATATTGCTCAGTGGGAAATACAGTTTTTCACGCTACTGCACTTTAATAATTAAGATTTACATATTTTTCATGTCAGATATATAGGATAAGTGTACAGTTTAATAATTTTTGGAACAAAAAAAGTTGTTTATGCTAGCAGCAAATAATTAGGCAATGTCCTGACCCTGTTAGACTTGCATGCTGGATATCCATCAAGGTGTATTTTTTTTTCTTCTTGAAGAGATTGCAGTTTGTATAGATGAGGCAGATGCAAGGTACAGGAAGAATCAGCAGTGCACTAGTGACAAATATATTATTTGTAAAATAAATTACTGATAGGTGAATAAGAATGTGAATTTATCTGTCTCTGTTGCCTATGCATCTGCTCTTAGCATAACAGAAAGATGACTTTTTGCACTGTTTTTCACTGTAGCAGGTACTTAGGGATAGTACGTAGAATCTAGATGGCCATAAATACCACTTTTATTTTCTATATGTTAAAGTATTTGTGTAGTGTACACTTAATTCATGAGTTATTAGAGGAAAATACTTGCATACCTTTGTGAGGAATAAGCTGGTGAGGTGTAGAGAGTGAATGCAAAGAGGATAGATCTGAAGACAAAAATAAAGCATAGATGTTTACGAAAAAATAAAATAAAAATAAAAAAACATCAACGACGTGTACCCACACAAAACCCAAAAAAATTCAACCACAAAACAAACATACAAAAAACCCCCACTGTATTTTGGGTCAAACCAATGGTTCTTCTAGTCTGTCTTCAGTAACAGTTAGTAGCAAATGACCATAATGGGAATCTAATAACTAGGAAAGAAACTTGACTATATCTAAATATTCTTGGAGAAGAATATTCTTGCCTGATCTGGAAGCAGCTCTTCTAGCTCTTCTGTGTTTAATTGCTGATGGAGGGTTTTTCCTTGAATTTATCCAACTTTTTTTGAGTCCACAGACTCCTGTTTTTTGCAAGTTCTGCAACTGAACTATGTGTTGTGTGGAAAACGTACTTTCCTTTGTGTTTTGAACTGGCCACTTGTTGGCTTCATATAATGGCCTCTTTTATTTCTTACCACTCATCACTATGAGAAAGTCAACAGTGCATGCCTTGTAGTTTCTCAATTGCTGTATGTTCCTAGTCACTTAGTGTTGACTTGTTTGTATTTGTTGTTTTGTTTTTACTTCACTTCCATCAATCAAAGCAATTAGTATTATATTTTGATATTTAGAATCATAGAATGGTTAGAGTTGGAAGGGACCTTAAAGATCATCGAGT
>JAOXJM010000012.1:116685435-116695627 GCA_026413425.1 Tringa solitaria | reverse complement strand
CCTGGCCTTGAACACTTCCAGGGATGGGGCATCCACAGATTCTCTGGGCAACCTGACTTCACTTGTGAGATTCACATCCACCTTTCGCCTTCTGTGGTGGCAAAGTGGCTATAATCTTTCCAGTCAAACACATTAGATGATCGCCTTTTCAGTAGTTATCCTGTTACTTAGTTACATTGTGTGGCTGTGCTTGAAATGAATGCATTGATTGTATAATAAGATAGTTGAAGATGTGGTTACAAGGTGTGAGAATTTTTATATTAGAGGGGCTGTTATCTGTAGTGCGGGAGTAGATGGAGTGAACTTTCCAAACAATATTTTGATCTTATTACTTTGAGGATATTCCTACCCTTAATATTTCTTGCTAATGCTTTTCAGTAAGTGTTTTTAAAATTTATAAGCAAAAAGTAGTCCCTTCTTAGCTCTGGATGTACCAGCTTTTTTTAATTCTTCTGGAGAAAGTTACATTATCATTCCTCTTAAGGTTATGTATGCTAAGAGCATTACTTGTCCAAAAAAAGCTCAAAACAAACCTTAACTCAAATGATGGTGTTCATTTTTGAGCAGTGATGTGGATGGATATCTTACTGTGAGAAATTAATGGGGAACTGCAAGGTGGCTACTGAATTCTGAATTGCTTGGTACTTCCAGATAACCTGTTGTTGTTGTCTTCTAAAGTGTAAACTACTTTTGTAGGTGGTGTTGTTTTGTAATGCTTCATGCTGACCAAGATGGAGAGAAACTACAGGCATTGCTTCGTCTTGTAACAGAGCTCCTAGAAAGGGTCAAGGTTGTAGAGGCTCTCAGTACTGTTCCTCAAATGTACTGTCTAGCTGTTGTCGAGGTTGTGAGGAGAAAAATGTTCATAAAACACTACAGGGAGGTAAGTAAGTAAAACTTCGAGACCAAACCCTTGTGTCAATATATAAATTAATAATTAACTACATATTTTTCCCTTCCACAGTGGGCAGGTGCTTTAATAAAGGATGGGAAACATCTCTATGAAGCTGAAAAGGCAAAAAGGGAATCTTTTGGTAAACTGTTCAGTAAGTACTTTCTCTTCTGTGAGATCAGAATTAGGGTTAAGTGACTTTTGTCTTTGTAGTTCAAATACTTTCGTTATGTTGTACTTTACCTGTATAATTTTTTTTCACTTACATGCAGTGTGTCAGGTGGTCATATTATGAATAGAGTATTTTTCTAGTAATCAAATTAATAAACCATTTCATATAGATTATTCAAAATACTGTGAAAATTGCAATTAATCCTTGTAAATTATAAGATTTCTAGTTATCTTTGAATGCAGTTCCTCTTTGAACATGGTCTGCAAGCTTTACTGTTTTTTTTCAATAACCCTTTTAAGATCAGTACTGAATATTTGGCTACTGCTACAAGTTCCTCTGTACTAATATAGAAAAAAACAAGAACGAAGACCTGTGTCTAGAGAACTTGACCAAAAGTCAAAAAAAAAAATATTAAAAATGAAGTTGCTGGTAAAAGAAATCTTCTTCTTTTCCTGTAAAATCTGCAACATATGTTCTGAATGAACTGCTAAAATAAGAAAACTGAGAAAAAGGTTAATAATATTTTGGAAAGGAGATTAGCAAGAATACAATGAAAATTTGAAAAAGGAGTTGACGCTTTTGTAGGGTTGAACGTTAACCAAAAAGTGACTTTGATGAAGTGAGAAGTTCTACTTGGATGGTGGGTTTTGCATTGAGTTCTGTCACTTGCAATTTTTAAGTTGTCAAGAAATGGCATAGTTTCAAATTTAATTCAGCTGTTAAGTCTGCAGTAGCTTAACTGTTTTCTCTTGAGGCATTTTTGTATGTTGCATTTCTTCCTTTTAAATAACCATTTTTTCTTTGCCCAGGGAAGTCTTTTCTAAGGAATCGTTTGTTTAGAGGACTTGATTCCTGGCCTCCATCCTTTTGTGTATGTACTCAGTATATTTTTGGGCTTTAGTTTGTTTATAAAAACCGTACTTTTATAGATTAAAAACCTAAGCTTAATTCATTCAAGCTATATGTCTGTCAGGTTGCTCTGGCACAGATGAAAAATCTGGGAGCTACTGTTCTTTGCTGTTTCAAATGACCTTTATTAACATTGGTTCATAACTTGCAGTGTAGTGGGAGAGGAAATGTCAACTCAGTACTCCTTTTTAACAAGCAGTCTGTGGTATTGAACAAAAAATTGCTATTAACGATCAGAAAAACGAAGCCTGGGGGGATAATTTGATCTATCTAATCCTCTTTTCTGCATAATAGAGCCTTAAAATTAATCTGATGGTGAAAGGAAGTAGAATTTTTTTGTGTTTTTTCTATAATCACTAGATGAATGTAAAAACATTTTCATCTCTATTGGCTGTTAACATGAAGGGGTGAAAAAGTATAGCTGTAATCAAGCATTTCCTGTTAAATGTGATTTAATACAGCTTGGTTAACTCAAGTAAAATAAGTCTTCTTGATTCTAATGTTGCCATCTCACTTTGCCTTGTTTAACCTTTGCAGCTTCTCCTTTGCAGCTTTTTATAAAGGATGCTTGGAAAAATAAGAATGCTACTCATTTCAGTGTTTTGAATGCTGAACTGAATTAATAATTGACTATATGCTTAGCAGCACAATAAATAAAGCTTCAGTGCCATCTCTTATCCCGTAATTTTTTAAACGCATCCTTAATGTTTATGAAGCTTGGTAATAGGGATGAAGTTGGGCTAGATGATCGGTGAGGTTCTTTCCAACTGAAATACTCTGTTCTACTGCTGCCCAAGGCACTGTGGATAATTAGTGACTCTAAATGTAAATGTATTTTATTAGGGGGGTGGGACCAGGCATGGCCCTTTTAAAAAAGCATATGAAATCTTTTGAGAGAGATCACTTTAACACCAACTTTTCTGTGTTAATTAAGCTCTTTTATAATCCTTCTTTAGTTATCCTTGACAATTTACCTTAATGACAATGTGTAAATTAATTTCTTCTTAATACAGACACGAAAACCTCGCAGATTTGACAGTGAGCTTCCAGATATTTCATTGAGTGACTTGCAGTTTTTGCAGTCTTTTTGTCCGTCAGAAGTACAGCCGTTACTCAGGTAAAGCACCTTTTTAAACTTTGTGTGTTACGAAAATAGCTTCTTGCTCCCACTCCTTTCAACCCTGTTCCTAACCACCACCCTGCTTTCCTCCAAGGTCATTTTTCATAAGGAACGGGCAAGTTATTTTTTTAACTGATACCATTCTTAACCAATGGTCTTCACTGACTTAATGGAGACCACATATTACCTATATGCTTCATGTATTCAAACTCAGGTGATTTGAACACGTGTATTCTGTGTTGAGTTTTTAAGGATGTTGGGTGTTTCTCTGAGCTGCTTCAGAGTAAAAAAAAAAATTGTTGTCAGTTTTAAACTGAAATAAATTCATAACTTTGTCAGATCAGAATTTGATTTTATTTGCTCTTTGTTAAGTGGCATTCTGGAGGAAATAAAATTTCTTTAGCCCAGCATGAGATCATAGAGATCTTCTATATTCAATTATTGCTTTTTCTCTGACAGACTTATTTTACCAAAAGGTGTATTCTCTAAGTGCCTCTGTTGTCTGTGGAAGTCTGTCATTTTGAGCAAGTCTTTATTTCCTCGTCTCCCAACAGCGAGGGAGATGTGCAAATGTAGACAGAAAAGCTACTGTTTTGTTTCACAGGCAACTTGACAGGATTGGTTTCTTACCTATAACTTGGACGTGACTTTTTGGAAAAGCTGACTCTTAGAGTGAGCTTTCAAACTCGGATGTCTTAAACCTGTAACAATCAGAGAAATGCTAACCAAGACAATGGACAGGAAACAGGCAGTAGCAAGTTCTATGTAAGGTTCTGTCTAGGAAAAGATCTGTCAGTATGACTACAGTCAGGTGCTGCATGTATCCATCATCCTTTTCCTAGAAGTTAGAGATTTGCTGAGATTCCTTATTCTTTTCTTAGCCCCAAGGCCACACTCCCACAAAGGATGATGAGGTAAATCCAAAAGGATGCTTTGCTGTCATCTGTCAGGCTCACCAACAGTATCAGCCTGATACCTGTTATTGGTGCACAGTGCGGGAGAGTTTTTCACCTCTATCCTCTACTGGCATTCTTTAGATTCAGAATTCCAGGCCATCTTTACAGTATTGCTGCTGGAAATAAAAATAAGTATAGTGAGTTTAGTCTGCTTGACAGTGGATTCTGCAGGAAAAAATATGCAAACTCTGGTATACCATATCAAAGTATATGACAGTTCGATGTTTGCCTGATTTCTGGGTTTGTGAGAATCTTAATGACCTTCCTGGAAAGTTTGGAATTAGTTCAGGCAGAATTCTTGCCTTACTATTGTCAGAAAACCAGTCACTAACCGAACTGTTTTAGTTGGTCCGAACTGTAGTGACATCGCTTTCCACTTGATGGCAATAGAGGTGGGATTATGTCATGTTCCTCCTGGTTTCTGGGCTCAGGATTACATTTGATGGAAATATTAAAGTTAGTGGTGGATTTGCAACTCGAGTGGGCAAAGCTGTCACACGTCTTGGTAGACACTGAGCTTCAGAAGAAACTTTAGAGCAGTACTTCCTTTTGTGTTTTCATTTAACATCTAAAGTGCAAGCAATAGGCAAACTGAGATGCAATACAAAGTCCTGTTCTGTCAGCACCGAACCCCTAAGCTGCATAATGTTTCTATTTACTACCAATGCTTCAGTCTTCTGAAATTATATGTTTGAACAATTACTAAAATCTTAATTCTATAAGACACTAGATATGACTTGTCCTATATATAGAATAGAGAATGCAAGGTACATTGAAGTGTAATCTGCTTTTGTTATATTGTTAGTCTATGTGGAATCCTGTTTCATGATTTCAGTGGAGCTATTCCTGAACAAATTAAACATTTAGATATACAGACTCTCCAGAAAAATAAATAAATTTTGCTTTTCCAGGGGTTTAGAAAACTTGCAATGGAAAGCTTATCTTGCAAGACTTGCCATATGATCATGACACATTAATCATCCCTTTAATTTAGGTTACCTACCATTAAAATAAATAGTAGAGAATTAATAGCAACTTCAAAAGAAGAGCTGGATTGGAGAGAGTCCAACTGGAGAAAAGAATAGAGTCATTTGCAAACTTAAGTGCTTCAATTACAGATCTAATCACTATCAATTCTCTTCTGTCACTGTTATTGTAACTCTAGGTACTACTGGTAAATGTTTTTCTCAGAAGGAAAGAGTCTGACATATTACTTCCTCATCAATGTGTTTATCGTTATCTACTCCTTAAAAGCTCTCAAGTTCCTAATTTAAAACACAAATACCAGATGCTCTTAGTGGATTTTTCTATGTAAAATAGAACAAAGTACAAACCTTATATAGAGAGAAGCTTAGTCTTGTTGGAATATACACATAACAATTTTATATGTTTGAATATTAGACTAACAATATGGAAAAAAAAAATAATCCTATACTGTTTTTCAGGGTTCCCATACTTTGTGACTTTGAACCTCTTCACCAGCATGTACGTGCTCTACATAACCTGGTAAAGGCAGCACAGAGTTTGGATGAAATGTCACAAACCATTACAGACCTGCTGAATGAACAAAAGGTATCTTTGTTTTACTTTACCAAGAGAAGAGAATATTCTATTCAAATGAATTGAATTTTTTAATAATACTGTTTTATCAGCCACTTCAGAAAGAAACCTTCTTATTCCAGATGTAAAGATTAGTTGGTCTCATAATTGTATAATAATAGTTTCCTTTCGAATCGTGTACTAGTAAATATTCTGAAAATTTTGAGGTCTTCAACAAGTAAACTGAGTCTATCTAGAGTATAGTCAAGTGATATGGAATATCACCTTAACGTTTAACAGATGCTTATATTCCACAAAAATTGTAGAAGTAGAATTATTCTGTTAATATTTCTCTTTTTCTGATATTTTCCCAGGCTTCTACGTGCAGAATGTGTGCATTTTGCCTTTGTCGCTTTAGTTTGTGTTTAATGACATTGTTGTTACTTCTCTAGATTTTTGCATTGCTGCTTAGGTCCTTTTGGCACAAACAGTTCAGGAGAATTTAGGGCCTTGGTTGATTGTCCCCATTAACATGGATATTGATGTGTCACCTACTCCTTTGTTGCAGTCCTGCTTTTGGGGAAGGGAAAAATACGTACAGTCCTTTTCTTTGTGTATAGAAGATATGCCAAAAAGGTATCTTCCTAGTTTCACTCCGCCTGTCAGGCAGATTCTTTCTTCTGGAAACTCTGTTTCTGCCAATCCCTTTTGATTGCTTCTGTGCATTCTGCCTCTAACTTTCTTTATACATCAAACGGGGTCCTTTTAGCTTCTGACTGTAGCCTGTCCCAATGAAACTCTGGGTGAATTTAGCAATGCTTAAAACCTAATGTGAATTTGACTGGTTCAAATTAGGTTTCTTTAGTAGTTTTGCTATAGAAAAAAAGGTGACATTTTTGTGAGACTCCATGTTATCATCTACGGTGTGTTTCTATGGACTTTGGCTGGAAGAAGGTTATGTGCGTGTTCAGTTTTGAATTAGCAAATTCCTACTTAAACCAGTTGATGTGAAATCCTCTATCTTATTCCCCTGGGATGTGGTCAGGAGATTTGCTGGCAGTCTTTCATATATTGAAAATACAAGATCTGGGCTGCTCTTTATTCTGTAATACAAAATTTACAGTGTGTCATTTATGTAATTTCTGAGCTCTTTTTTTCTCTTTATATGTTTTTTATATGAATGGCCATTAAGAACAAGAGCGTTAGGGCCTGACAACTGTATTAGGCAACAAAACAGCCTGGAGTGGTGTAAATTTTGAGAAAGCTGGGAATTTTCTCAAAATGCTCTTCCAATGGACTATGCTCTGAAATATAGACATTCACCACCAACTTGGAGCATCCTGAAATTTGTCTCATAAGAAACCAGGGTAGTGACAGGTGTTCCAATGAATTAATTTTTCACTAAGGCTTGCAATGTCAGAAGAATGTGAATTCTTGCAGAATGACAGAAGAATGGAGTAAGTTTTAAATATATATAGTAATAGCAGAAGAATAAACAGCAAAAGTGCCTTACTTGTTCAAGTCTTGATGGCTTGCCCTTTTTGGTTCAGGCTTGCTTATCTGAGACATTTTTATCAGTATCTGGCTGCACAGAAAAGATGTCTGTTCTTTCCACTCTTCTCTTGTGCTGTGCTTTGACCAGTTTGGATTCTTGGCTGACTCAGAAACATCAAGTGCTTAGATTTAGATAATTGTCTCTTTCCTTAGAGTAAATTGCATTGCACAGTCAGAGCTGGGCCATTCATGATGTCATCTTGAAAACACCCATCTCTGTGTGTAATTTCAATGATTCAATGATTCTTTTTTGGAATTGAAGCAAATAGATCTGTCAGAGATATTTTTCTTTCTGAATGACAGTGCTCTTATTATTACTTGATGAAAGATACTAGGTCTTTCTCTGTGTTGCTGTGTTCCGCAGATGATCTAGAAGTGTTTTTTAAATTATAGTACTTTTTCCTGTGTTCTTTTTTGTGTGGAATTACTGAAATAATTTGAAAACGTTCCTTTCTTATCCTTAGTATTCCTGGGAAATTACAGTATATTAGAAGGATGAATGAACATTTAGTGATAGCCCTGAAGATGCCTACAGGTTTGTGGACCTGTACATTCTGTTGGTGAACTGTGAGAGGTATTCCCAGCTTGGTGTGGAGTTGGCAGTGACCGAGCTGGCCATGAGTGTTGCCCCTATAGTGCAATGTGGCTCTTGTACTCTCCCAAGGAGACACAGAAACACAGAATGATACGGGGTTGGTCCTGTGCCCACACATTTGGCACCGGCCTGCCATTCCATGCAAGTGGCAGCAGAAGCCGGGTTCTTTAGTTGGACTGGGATAGTTTCCTCTAGCTTGTTGGGAGTGCAGCAGTTGAGCTCTGTCTGGGTCAGGTGTGAGTTCATCCCACTGCATCAGCCACAGCAGCTGCTGTTCTAATAGTTGCTTTAGGCAGGAGAGAAAAGCTGTGGCTGCAGACAAGTGAGCAAAGAGCAAGTCAGGAAATCCAGTACCTTACTGGTTATGTTAGTAGCATTTATTAAGTGTCCCTATAACTCTTATTATTTCAGCTTTCAAGTTCATAGAACATTAATGGTGATGAGCTTCTCTGTCTGATATCCAGTTTCTCTTTTTTTTAGTATTATATCAGAGTTAAAGAACATTGTTGTGAATTTTTAATTTGTTACTGCTTTGAAATCTGAAATTGTTTTCCTCTTTTAAAGCTTTGTGCTTAACTGTTGTAATTTAATGGTCTCACACCAAAGATATTGCTGTGCCCTTTCATTTCCATAATACAAAGTTTAAGCAGATCAGTGATTGGGTTAAAGATGTCCAGGAGAAAGTTGAGGAGTAAGGTAAGATGATTAAGGTGTCTCCTTCACGGTTAGTAGGTGATTAACATATACAATCCTTGGGTATTAAAAGTTTCTCTTGTAAGAGAAGCTGGCTTTTCAAATCAGATTATCAATCTACCCTTTGTTTTAGATGAGTTTGAAATTAAAACACTGTTTGTAATCCTCTCAAGAGTTGCCCCATTCCCTGACTGTGCTTATCATAGTAACATAACTAGAACAAGGCATGTAATCCAGCAACACCTGAGAACTTAAAAATTAACTCTCCTTCTCTCTCTGCTTTATATTTTTTTCTTGTTTGCTCTAGGCTCCTTTTTCTTTGTCACTACAGGAATTACAGTGTGTGACATATGCATACATTGCTGCCTGTAGATTGTAAATAGACTAGATGGCAGGCGCTGGCCTCTCAGGGAAATAAGAACAGTAAACAAAGTATTCCATGTGGTTTCAGCTACTCAAAACGTGAGGTTTAACTCTTCAGTAGGCACTAGTCTGGTACTCTAAAGACCCAGTTCATGGTGGCCACTGCAGCAGCATGGAATTTGTTACAGACCCAGGTCATGAGGAAATCAAGTTCAGTAGAGTAGTGTTCCAAACAGTGACAGGGTTTTTTTTTTGTGTGTGTTGTTCTTCATGCTGTCTCCTTACTTTTTACCTTCTAGGCTGATCCTGCAGGGATGCCAAAAGTAGATGCCATGTTTCCTTTGCATGTGGCTTTCTGTAGGGACTTCTAATATTCAAAGTATTTGAAGTGCTCTTCTAGCATGTGCTTACTGATTTCTATGATGCTAGCTTTTATTACTGCTAAGTTCTGGCTTGTCAATGTTAAATGTTTGTCACTTAAAACATATGCTTTGAATCCAAGCTAGTATTGGTATGTACAGTATCCTTCAACATTCGTTTTTCTGTTTTCTCAGATAAACAACAGACTGAAATTAAACCCAAGGGAAAACACGGACTAATAGCACCTTTAACAAAAGGAACATTTCCCTTTAAGTTTTTTTTGTCTCATGTCCTATGTTCGTTTTTATAAATAAAGACAATAGTTTGTACATAATGAGCATAAAGATTTCTACAGTGCATTTTCATCATTGGATTTCAGAACTGTTGTATTATTTTCTTTCATATAGATGCAAAGGCTAAGAGAGGTGAGGTGTAAATGTAGCTCTGCTAAACAGATGAGTTATCAGAGCTGGAAATAGATTCATCCGAACTCTCAACTCAGAATTCAGTTAGTCCCACTATATATCCATAAAGACCACATTTACATGGTACAGGGAAGAACAGGGTCCCCTTTTTGGTAGCAGCCATTTGTAAAAGACTGAGAAAACAAAAAAAATCAGCTGTTTATACATCAGCAGTCTGATGTCTGTCACTTCTGTTTGTTTTTTTTCCAGTTGCTGAGTATTTATTGCCCATCTCCACAAATTAACCCTTGTCAGGTAGCTGAGTTTAATGGATAGCAAAAGTTTCTTCAGTAAGAACTAATGTACTACAGAACACCACATGTGGTTTAAATGCATAGAGACAGTGTTGGATGGTTTGGAAAAGAGACATAAGCAGGTTAATCAGGATTATCAGCTGGAGGCAGTGTTGGCTTTTTGGAGAAGAGCACTGTTCAGAAACCTCTCCAGCACTTTGAACATCTGGGGAGGAAGAACCCCAGGAACAAATATAGGTTAGGGTTGGATCTTCTGGGAAGTACTACTGAGGAAAAGGATCTGGGAGTCCTGGTGGATAGCAAACTTTCCATGAGCCAGCA
>JAOXJM010000012.1:116642915-116656192 GCA_026413425.1 Tringa solitaria | reverse complement strand
GGAGGTGTTCAAGGCCAGGCTGGATGGGGCTTTGAGCAACCTGCTCTAGTGGAGGGAGCAGGGGGGTTGGAACTTGATGATCTCTAAGGTCCCTTCCAACCCTAACCGTTCTGTGATAGTTGCAGCCAAAACTGCTACATTTTGGGCCTCTTTGCCTGTGCTGGGAGTATTAGAGGTCCAGAAAAATTCAGAAAGTAAGTAATGCCTTGGTATTTTTTAATTTTTATTTTTTTTTGGTAAAGATTAGCTACAGGACTACGGCCTATGTGTCTGTATACCCAAAGCATTTCTATTTTATTAGACTTGAACATGTATAAGCTTACACATGCTATAGTCATTGTAGGATATATATTATATATCAAGAAAATGTATCAATATCAAGAAAAAACCAAATAAAATAGCCTGAAGGAGAAGTGGTCAGTTTAGTACCTTTGCACCTCTGAGCCCGTATTAATTTAAGCAATTGGAACGTTGGCACTTAATGCCTCGGTGTAACTGTGGCTGTAATCGGGGACTGCTGGGCTGTGCCTCTCACAGGGGGCCGGTCAGCGTTAATTGACGACCCTGTCTCTTGTGAGTGGTGGGGTGTATTTTTAGCACAACGGTTGAAACAGTAGAAAAAACTGCTGATGAATACTGAAGTTAGCAAAGAAGTGCCTGGTGATGTTGTAGAAGACCGGTCTTTTTTAAACTTGAGAGCTTTATTTTGTGTAACTACTCTATACACAGAAAAAAGGTATTTAGTTTCAGCTGAAACCAACCGCCTAAAGTCACCTGTCTGCTCTTGAAAAGGCTGTGAGCTGGAAATAACCTTTTTGGGTATATACTAAACTTTCCTGAATTGGACTGAAATAATTTTTGAGAGATTGTACCCTTAAAGGTATTTGATCAACAAATCGGCCAAGCAGTAAAATTCCCTCTTTTAATTTTAGACCTTGTAATACTCGATATATTTATAATCCTGATGTTTGTAGCTCTTATGCATGAGAGGACTTCTGTAAGCACAAATAATTTGCCAGAGATAAGATGTGTGCTGTTAAATATGCTTCTCTTGACCTTCCAACAATACACTGTAGAGTTTGCAAAAAATTCCTAAATTAGCAGTGAAGTGTAAATATCTATGTAGTGCTGTGCTTGATTTGTGGCTAGTGCAGAGTAGCAGATCTTTTGAACCTATGTATGATTGTGGTGTGTTTATATACGGTGATGGCATATGCTTCAATGTTTGCAATGATTAAGTTTTTAAGCACTGAAAAATTAGGAAATGACAGCTTATGACTGCTTGTCAAGCTTTGCTTTCATGTGCGTGAGGATGCAGTTTTCAATTATCTAATTAGGTGTTCTTTTCCTGCTCTTTTTCTCTTCCGTATCTGTTCTCACAGTTATACTTTAAAACCTTGACTTAAACAAACGATCACATTCTTCTCCTTTTTATGAGGACAATATCCGAGCAGAAACTGCTAGTACAAAGTAAAACAGTGTGTGCAAAGGTGCATAGTGCCAGTGGTGAAAGTTGCAGCCTTGCCTCCTTTGAGGCTTCAGATTCTCCCCTCAGCTACCTCTGGAAACCGCCTGTAGGTGTTCTGTGGGGGTCAGTTCTGCAGTTTTCTGTGCTATACAAGACAAACAGTTACTCTGTGCTGTGTGTCAAATCACATACCCCTTTCAGAATTTAACTTTGAGTAAGACCTAACACACCCAATTAAAAAAAAAAATAAAAAATCATTTTTTTCCAATGGTTGATTTTAAAAAGCTGTAATTTATTTTCAGGTGAATTTTGTAGGGTTTGATTTCTATCTGCAGGAATCTTGTGCATTTTTTGGCTTTGTATGAGACTTCCATACTGTGTGTATTTTGAAAAAAGGATGGAAAAATCAATCTCAGGGCTTCTTCATTTTCTTTATCCATCAAATTTTATTATCAAATTACTTCTTTTTTCCTTGAAATTTCAATCTTTTTATGCTAAGGAACTGTGATATAGTTCCCTCAGCAATCATCTTGAGAAATTTTGTTAAACTTATGACTCAATACTGCACCGAAAACTTAGGATGAGCCATGATTCTTACATGGTGCCTTTTGACTGCCTGTGTTAATCTTTCTTTTTCCTCTCTTTTTAGTCTCACTTTACTCTTTCCAGCTCTTCAGTGAGTTCAGAAAGAGGAACTTAATGTTGACAACTCAAGTCCATTTCTGTATCCATGTATGGTTGAATGAAGCAAATGCATTTGTCTCGTTGTGTAGATGAATCATATTTTCCTTTGCATGTACGTAGCTTAACCTATCCACTGGTGACAAAAAATCATGTATAAGCTTTAATGCCCTGCTGCTGGAGGTAGTTGGTAAATCTGTAGTAGAAAGTTCTTTTTTTGGGGGGGAAAGTCCCAACTCTTACAAATCTGGGATGTACCACAGAAGTACATGTAACCTTTAGGAAACTTCTCATGAACAGGCATGCCACAGTGTAATCTGGCACGGAGGGAGTCATCTGCCATTCAGGGATGACACCTTGCTGTCTAATTACTACCCTGTTAATTAAATAACTTTCTCTGAGGGGTCCTATAGTTGTGGGGGTTTTTTTCCTTGATTACAAGAATTAAGCATCAAAACTGCAACACTCTACGCAATGGAACAGCTGTTGAGTAGCCATCAGTGGCACCAGTCTCTCTCCCACCTACAAAGAATTCTTATAACCAGCTATTTTAATATATACATTAAGAAACTGTGAGAAGGAAGAGAGGTTAAAATGATTTTATTTTCTGTATCCATTGAAGAAAGTATTTGTATTGTAAACTTTTCTATCAACTTATTTTTGTGATGTTGTCTTCCTTTACCTGTCAGGTAATGACTTAATTATGGGGTTTGTGTTTCTCAGACAGCTGAAATCTGTCTTGCATCTTTTGGTTTAAACAACATCCTTCATAGCAGTTATCCTGCAGAAACATCTTGGAGTGCCACTGAACCTCAGCCTATCTTAGGTAATTCTACTGTAATTTCACTGGCAATCAAACTTTGAGGCAAAAATCAACATTTCAAAGATGGTATTGTCTTATACGGTAATTATTCAAATGAAGCATTTCTCCTTGCTTCTTATGACAGATATAGAGATGAAATTGTAAATCTATTCAGGTGTTCAGTGCATAATTTGATTCTTTTTCCCACAACTTTATAGAAGTTTTTGTTCATGCATCCTTGATAGAGAACCAAAATTGTACTAATAAGTATTATTTTTATTATAAGGAACAGAAATCTGTAAAGTATATCTTGTACTTTTAAGCATAAAGTAATCTAAATAATTATGAAGTTGTTCAATCATTGCCAAGAGGTGGTCTTGGAAACCAGATTTAAAAGATGTGATGGAAAAAATTGCAAATCTATGTTGTGCTAGTGGCTACATTTCTCTTTTGCTGGACTTTACATGTTGAGCAGTGTGAGAAGAGTATTCTTAGGGGTTTATTGTTACCATCTTCACCAGTACTGAGAAATGGAAACCTTTAAAACTAAAATCAATTTTTATAGCCTATAGAAGAGAGAGCCTGGGCTGAGAGCTCATATTCACCACACGTGCTGAATGTGGGAACGCTGCTTAATTACCAGTGAGAAGAAACCTATGCTAGTATGAAAAATGAAAAGTGGGGAAGAAATGGCAATCCTTTTACTTTCCACTTGTCACAGAATTTACACCGCCTTCCGTAAATACTCTTCACCCGCTCTTCATGTTTTCAGTTGCTCTGTATTTATTGTATTTAACTTGTTGAATTATTTCCCTGGACTGGTGGGATTTTTATTTTTTTTTCCATGGGGGATTTCTGCAGAAGCTGAATCACTTTGCCTACAGGCTGGATGCTATTCTCCTTTATGGCCGTACCTTCTCCTCTTCAGTAAATATGGTGTCAGCCTCCCTGCGTGCACTGTTTATACTTGTGACCTTCCTGCTGCATTTACAGGTGGGAAATTAATGGCAGCGCCGCTTTGCTCTGGACTCAGCGCGTTGGCTTGGGGCTGGGTTTTAAGGGTTGTAATGGAAAGCGCCAGCGTAATGGTCTCGGCACTCTGGTTTTATAGTGTTTTAGCTTTCTTTGTCAATGGCACCTCGTGCACATTCCAGGGGAGCGACGCACCCGCCATTTATGGCCAGTTCTGCTGCCCGGGTGACTTGTTTGATATGTTTTCACAGCGGGTTATTAGTCAGATGTTGAGGTTGCGTGCTTCATACTGTAATTATTACCCCATCGCTTGCGTTAGCCTTGTGGTGAATTATATATTTGTTTCCAACAAAATGCTCTTTCCCATATGATGGTTTAACACTCCGATCTGCTTGCAAAATCCTGCTTTGTGGGTTCTGGAGTTAGTTTGTTTCCATATTAGAAGCCCTGTCCCTGTTGCTTCACCTTGGTGAAGGTGCTGGAGGCAGTTTAAAGGAGGGAAGAAGGGAGTGGATGCATGAATATGTGCTGAGGAGCAGTGGACCATGCTGAGACCAGAGCTCCCACTCTGCCATTGGCCTGTGACCATCCTCGTGATGAGGGATCGACAGGGGTAGGTTCTTCAGGATGTTGTTTTGCCTCGTGACTTTCCTTGCATCGAGTCAGGCTGCTGCAGCTGCATTGACCCCTGGATGTAGGTGTGAGGAAGAGGAGGACAGTGAGCAACTGAAGAAGCCCTGCCAGAACCTTCTTGTGATTCCTCTTGACGTAAATCCCAGATACTGGTACCCAGGTGGTCCAGACCATCTTAATATAAGTTTTAGCTGCTTGGCCAGCAGAACAGAAACTCATTTCTGAAAACTGTTCTTCAAGTTTAACGTTTCAGCTGAGAGCTAAGGGTGTCTCTGCAGGATCAGTGGTGAAGCAGTTCTACACGTGTTGTTCTTAAAGAAACTAAACCCACGACACTTTTCTACAAAGTGTGATGATGCAAGAGATAGTCATTAGCAAACCCACCCCCCCAAAATCAGCCCATTACTCTGCCAGCTCTAACTCTTCTCAATCACAAATATACAAACCCCCTGCAGTTGTGGTATTTATATATGTTCAATACACCTCCAGAAAGTACAATCTCCACATTTTTAACTTCTTACAATGGATGAATAGTTTCCACAGGACGATGTCTGTCACTGTTGCATAACCTTCTTTGGGTTCTTTCCAAGGGAATATTTTTGTTAAGTCTATGAACACAGTTATTAGATAAATGACAGAGCAATATTAACACTTCCATTTCTGCAGGCTTAGTTATTCCTTTTTAAAACAAGCATATCATTATAACATGGAAGTTGAAGTATTTGAAATAGTAGATATTTCACTTTGAATCCATTCTAGATGTGAGAAAAAAAAAGTGATTAAATTCCAATGCAGGGGAGGACTATTATTAAATTTTTGAAGGCATAAAATGCGTCTTGATAAGTTACTATTTCCAGTGTGTCCCAGGAATCCAGGAGTTTTTTTATAACACAAAATCCGTGGGTTACTTCAATGAACAGAGAAAAAGCAAACTTATTCTCATACAATTTTTTTGACATAGGTAATGTTTAAATCTATTTTTAAAGATACAGAATTAGATGCTTTCTTATTTTAAAACCACAGCTAAAAAATTAAGGTCCTTTTTATTGAACTGTATCTAATTATGTATGCAGCGTAGTTAAACAGTTATTTTGTGATTTAAAGAGACTTTTCATGTGTGTTTATTTGATGAACACTAAAAGTAGACAATAAATATGGTAACAGCTATAATGGAATTACTTGCCTTCTTCCTTCTGTGTTTCACCCTTTAGAAAAGGACTGTGACCAAGGCAGTACAGCTGAGCTGTTGGTGCCCTGCTTTTAACATATGTTTCTATAAAGTTTATGTAGCATAAAAACAGCAATCTTTTTTGGTCTTTTTATTAGACCAACTTCCTCTAGGCCTGCTTTTAAAAGTCGCATGTATTGAAAACAGACATCAAAAAAGAGTAATTTCCTGCGAGGCATTAGTTTAAGTAGCCCATTTCTCCTCTCTTTCCACTAAGTTCTAATTTTGATTTGTAAGTGAACATATCTCTTGTTTGAATAAAAGAAAATTTAAAAAAAAAAGGAAAGAAAAATTTTTAAGGGAAGCATGGGACTGACCATACAGACTACATCTATGCTTTCAAAGAAGCGAAACCTCCAAATTTTAGAGAAATAATGGAGCTTTAGAACAAATCATGAAGAAAGAACTACAGCTAATGGATAAAGTAACTCAATGGCTACTGGACTAGAGGATACTTTCTTAAGTAACTATTTCACTCTCCTGTAGTTCTATTTATTCTTGGTAATAGCAGGTACTCATAATTCCAGTCGTCTCTCTGTATAATGTTTTGGTAGATGGAAATAGGGATCTTGGTTGAATTGCTTCTTCTCCAGGTCCATGTTTCACGTAAACTAAGGCTTAAAACGTGCAGCTGCTCTGCATCTTATTCCTTTTCTCCTATGGGTGATATTTTCCACTGTCTACATGACATGTTTAGCCCTTGCTCTTTTCCTTGTCTCCTGATTTCTCATTTCCATTACTTGATACTGCAGGACAATGTCACAGATTTTTTTCCTTGAGGAGGTTGCATCATTTGCTACCCCAAAGTCCTGAACCGTGAAAGAAGAAGAGAGGAGAAGTGGGGTGCTGGGCAGCTAATGCTCTCTGCTGATAGTTTGCTTCTGAACTGAAGACTTCAGACTTTGAGTGCCTCTTTGATGGCAATTTTAAGGAGGAAATGGCTGCTTCCATTTCAGGAAGATATTAAAGATATTAAAACTATGAAGAGTCAAGAAAAAAATTTGTCTTCAGGGTAGAAGTGAAAATTGATTATTTGTGGTATTAGCTGCTTGAAAAAGCTTCAGTACTTGTAGGAAATATCAGAAAGGAATTGACGTTATCCAGGGTTGAGGTGGAAATTAGCAATGTGGTGCAGATTCTAGAATAATCCTGAAAGTTCATAGATTAGATATTTTTGTAACAGAAACAGCTGTCGACTTGGAAAGGGGAAGGAAATCTTGATTTATTTTGCCACAGCCAAAAGGACAACTGGGGGAAGGTCACTGGGTGCAGGCCGCTGGGGAGAGTGAGACCATCAGTGGTTGCAACCCTAAGGGATCGGGGGGGTCCAGTGGCATCTGCAGAGCGGGGCCTCCTGATGCATGTTTCCACATGGTGAAAGGATTATGTGCCAGTAATATCAGCCACCTACACAGCTGCAGCTGCATAGGTGCTTTTTGTTTGTGCTGGTTATGGATATTTTCTGAAGGTTCCCATGTGCTTCACCAAATACTCCGATGGATCCTGGTTTTCCCAGTATTTCTGGTTTTCTACCATGGGAAAAAGGTTCCCATAATCCTCACTGTTTGTAAGATGCGTGCCCAAAGCCATCAAAGATCTCTTTTCTTTTCGCCTGTGGTAGGAATTTGTAACTTTACGCAACTAAGTTTCTTGACTGGCAGGATATAGGGGTAGAGGTTTTTGTGCTGGAGAAAGCAGTGGCAACTAGATGGGTATCTGTGAGGAAAGCAGATTTTTTTTTTTTGGTATTTTGGATTCCTGAATTTCATAGTCACAACAGTGGGAAATTCCCACAAAGTTATGAAACTAATAAAAAACCTGCTGTTGCTTTGCAATATTATTTTTTTTTTCCAAATTAGGAAAAGTCTTCTGTAACAGGAAACATGAGCCAAAAGACAACTGATGAAATTGCCTTTGATTTTTTCTCATTATTCATGAGAAGCCTTATCTTTAATAAGAATGGTTTCAATTAGTGTCTTGCTGAGATGAACCTTTGACTCCCCTAACATCTGCAATGCCATGGACAAGGTAGTCTATTAACAGATATGGAGTGTTCTGCAAGAATTCAAGCAGTCCTAGATATTAAACACACCATGGGAGATTTTGCAGGATCATGCAGTGGCCAGCTTGGTCAGAAAAATGTTGTTGGAGACTTTGCCAACATCTTTAAAATAATAAAATGAACCAACGACCATCTACAAAGAAATATATGTGCCAAAATAAAAATACAGTTCATAAGAAAGGCTACCATCTGGGATTTTATTAAAGTTATATATTTTATTTAAAAGTATTTTTTAATCATGTGTAATCTAAAGCTCTCAATATCTATCTAATTTAATGTGTTTTTTTTCAATCATTAAAAAAAAAATCTAATCTCACTTAAAATACTTTTTTGCAGGTTTATGCCAAATGTGTCCTTAAAAATGATTCTATGCTTCTGATACTTGAGGAAAGTACAGGTATTGAAAAGGGAGGAGGGGGCAGAAATTAAAAAAAAAATTGCTAATTTATCTTGGGAAAACAAAAATAGTCATATTATAAATCTCTTGATGTTGTGCTGTGAGACTAATGAAGTACATTCATTATAATGAGCTTAAACATCTAAGTAACTATTTTGGGAGCTGGCCCTTCGGAGTGGTCTTCCACTACAAGCTTGTTAGATGAAGTGCCTTAACAAATAGAAACATGCATTGAGCTGTCAACTGTAGCTAGAAATTATGTTCTTGGAGTAATTTTCATGGTGAGAAAGTGTGTCAATTATGGGTAAGTAGGAATTCCTTTTAAATAATTCAATAGACATCCTTATATTAAAAAGTAAATAATTTGTTTTTGTTTAGACTGATCTATTTCTGCAGTGCTGAGGAAAGGCTTTCGAATAACTGCATATTCAGCCAGCGTGAGCAGTTCTGTCAGCCAGAAGAGCTGGGGATGACTTCTCTTGCTGCTGTTCCATTAAGAGTTTTCATATGGTTTGGTTTGGGTTTTTGTCGTTTTGGTTTTGTGGGTTTGTTTTGTTGGTTATTTTTTGTAATTTTATAGTATTTAAGTCATCTGATTAGATCACTTGTTTGGCACGCTGTATGCCATTATGTTTTTCTCCATTAGGACTGAATTGAACAAAACGAACACAACCTGCCTAAATAAAAATAACTTAACACAAGCCTGTCTTCCACAGTGACAGTCAGTTCTGGTGTCAAGACTCCCTCTAATTCCTAGCTGTCTGTTACAGTGCTTAATCTAAATTTCTAAAAATAAGAACAAAAAAATGGGCCTGACTGCTAAATCTAATGCATGTGGCTCAGTTTCCAGGTTGTGTTCTCGTTTTGCTGGTCTCTGGTCCAGGGTACATTTGGCAGGGCCTGGGGGGGTACGTTGCATGCAAAAATGCTTGAGTGACCCTGTGTCTGCTGGGCTATGGGAAGCAGGAAAGCATCTTCCCCTCCTGAAGATACTTGCATCTTATTCTTCTTTTTGACTGACTGCATAGATTGATCTCTAGAAGTCTAACAGTTTGGGGTTTGTTTCTTTTTTCCTGCGCCATGGCAGAAGGTTGGGTCTAAGGTACCTTCACAAAAATCTACCAACCAGACTGGCTGCTCTAAGCAGATAACCTCAACGGGCAAAGACTTCACATCCCTCGGGAGGGAGCACATGGACCAGTTCCTGTGTCTGTTGTTTGTGTTGGTGCACATCTCCACCAACTAACAAAAAAGAACCACAGGCTTTCTTAGGTGTCATGGGTTTTTGGAGAATGCATATTCCAGGTTATAGTCTGACCATAAACCCTCTCTATCGAATGACTCAGAAGAAGAATGACTTTGAATGGTGCCCTAAGCAGCAACAAGCCTTTGAACAAGCTAAACAGGAGAGAGTTCATGCAGTAGTACTCGGGCCAGTCCAAACAGGACAGGATGTGAAAAAAGTGCTTTAGACTTCAGCCAGGGATAACAGCCTCACCTGGAGCTTCTGGCAGAAAGCGCCTGGAGAGACTTGAAGTCAGCCTCTGGGGTTTTGGAACCAGAGATGTAGAGGATCTGAAGCCCATTGCACTCCAACTGAAAAATAAATATTAGCACCACATGAAGGAATTTGAGTCACTTCAGAAGTAGTTAGTACTGATGCGTAGCTCATTTTGGCACCTGGATTTCCTGTGTTTGGCTGGATGTTCATACTGAGGTTCCCTTCTCTGCATCATGCCACTGATGCTACATGGAAGAAGTGGGCTGCACTGATAACGCAACAGGCTCAAAAGGGAAACCCTGACCACCCAGGAATTCTAGAAGCAATCACAGACTGGCCAGAGGGCTGAAACTTTGGAGTGCCACCAGAGGAGATGACTCATGCATAAGAGACCGCTCTGTATAATAAACTACCAGAAGATGAATAGCAATATGCTCTGTTTACAGATGGATCCTGTCATATTGTGGGAAAATGTCGGAAGTGGAAGGCTGCTGTATGGAGTCCTACACAACAAGTCGCAGAAACTGTTGAAGGAGAAGGTGAATTGAGTCAGTTTGTATAAGCGGCAGCCAACCAGCTAGCCTTAAACATTGCTGAACGAGAAAAATGGCCAGTACTCTGTCTTTATCCTGACTCACAGATGGTGGCAAACGCTCTGTAGGGTTGGCTACAGCAATAGAAGATGACCAACTGGCAGCGCAGAGGTAAACACATCTGGGCTGCTGAATTATGGCAAGATATTGCTGCTTGGGTAGAAAACCTGCTTGTAAAAGTACGTTACATAGATGCTCACATTGCCGAGAGTTGGGCCACTCAAGAACATTGAAACAATGAGCTGGTGGGTCAGGCTCCTAAGATTGCAGTGGTTTAGGCGGATCTGGACTGGGAACACAAGGGTGAGCTACTTATAGCTCAATGGGCCCATGACAAGAGGACCAGTGTTCTACTGACAAATCGTGCTTCCACGTCCCACAGCGGTGTCTCCTTTGCAGTGAAGCTGTGATGAGTGTATCTCCACTAGTTGGGTAGACTGACTGCTACGGTATGAAAGCTGCAGAGACCAAAGGTCAGGCTGGTTTTTGGAGAATGAGGCTCTGGGTTGCTTGGAAGAGAGAATAATCTAATGTTTAAAATCATATAAAAAACAGTTCACGCAGCCTCCCAAGGCCTTAGCAAGGGGGGAAACACAAGAGCAATCAAGGCTGTAACAGTTAATGGTAAGTGTCACTGCCTAACTTATACTTTTAGCATAATTATTTTAAAACATTTTCAAAGACATTTGTTGCTGTTGGCTCAGTAAACCAAAAACTGATTATGATTTCCTCTTTCCGTACTCATTCAAAATAGTATTTAACAGTTTCTTCAGGCTGGCCTTCTTGAAGCTTGACGGGCATGATATTTTGGGTTCGTTGGGGTTTTTTTTTCTTCAACTTGATTTGAAGCCGCTTTTAGCCTTTCAATCTTTCTCCGATCTGGATTTGTTAAATAAAATGATTACCTAATCATTTAGATGGCATGGTAGCATCGAGGGTTATTCAAACACAAATTATGTCCCTCCGATGGCTGTGCTTTGAGGCAGAAGTCCCTTGATAGCTGATGAACAGTAAGGATTCCCACACCTCAGGATTTGTGCAGGACACCACGCCAGTGCCGGGAATGAGTATTTAAGTGGCAGCTACTGACCTCTTTCTCTGTGAGCATCTCTTCAGCTGCTGCAGCTGCCAGACGTGGAGAGACCTGCAAGCAGGTTACATCTCCCACAACACTCACGCTGTGGGAGGTGGAAAACATCCAGCACACTCTGAAGGGTTCTCAGGAGTCATGAAAGATGATAAAATGCTTAAAAAAAAAAAAAAAAAAAGCCTCAGATATTAATCCAGCCAGAGAATTTGTCACAGGGGTAGCAACAACCCTATTTAGCGAGGTATAAACTTCCCTTTTTCCTAAACATCCCAGGCGTTATGGAATTTGCAGCTTAAACAGCTGAGAGGAGGCGAGCACAGCCGAATGAAGTATTTGAGGAACTGCATTACATAGACAAGTAGGGTCATAACTTATTAAAATGTTTGCAAAACACATTCCAATGAGACAAAGTTAAGCAGCTAGAGCATCTTCCCACGTAAGAAAGGCATCAGGGAGCAGAATGGGTAATCATGGAAATCGGCTGCCCAGCCGCATTCCTCAGATGGCTGAACCCAGTTTTGATAACTCTGAACTCCCTATCATTGGCATGTGGGGAAAATTCAATGACTCCTACAGTGTTAAGTGATGCTGGGTCTTACGTAAGAATTTTTTCCTTCCTCCGTCCCACTGTGTTTCTAAGCTGTATTTGATTGTAGGCTGCCTTGCAAGCATATGTTTGGGTCAGAAATAGTGTGCAGTATACTTTTTTTCCTGAAAATCTTGCATATAAATAGTACAGGTGGGAAAGATGAACTCAGTTATCCTCCAGTTCAATGGCAGTTTGAAAACTGGTCTGGTTGTCCTAGTGGAATGATGTAATATTGGCAATAGTAAGCAGGAGTAGAGCCAGGGATGTCAGGGCTGCTTCTCTGTGCCCCATCCAACATGCAATTAGTGCAGCTGCACGGTCATGACTCTTTCCCTTCCCATCCTTGTTAGCTCTTGTATTGTGAGGGGGCAGAGCACTGGATGGCACGTCCTGGCATGTCCTCTAAAGAAGAGGCAGACTAGGTGGGAAGCTTTACCCCCCATCACTTCCTAGCAAAACTGTGCAGCCACATGCGGTGAAGGCATTTGCTGTGCATATTTAATGGCAACTGTAATGATAATAGTGATGCACAAATGTGTCCTGTTGATGAAGAGGAAAATGAGAAGTTCTCTCTGCAATATATAAAAGGCAAAAAATATACGAAAATTTCTCAGAGGTCTCTGGTGAGCTGGAACCATGAAATCCCTTCAGAAAGCTGCAGGCACTGTTCTGAAGGCAATAAGCATGTGTGCTGGAGAGGCTTTGTTCTATTTGTTTCTTGTCACAAAGCCTTTTGAGTATTAACTAATAATCACCATAATACACAGGATGTGTCCATACTCTATCCTCTTCACTATCAACCAGTTAACAATGTGCAGAAAACCAACAGACATGCCAACTGGAGAATTCAAGTGGATAATCGCTTGAAAACTTCTTTGGATAACGCTTGCTCACAATGATGAGTAAAATCATCAGCTATCTTGCTGAATGCTGTAACTGAAAGCGAACAATAAAGTGGAGATCCTAGTTGTCATAGGCCAGTTCCTTAATAAGATGTGCAGCTTTAGGATTAGTTATCCTTAAATCAGTAAGGGTGAGTGCTGATAAACGTCACTTGCTGTTGCATTAAGTGTGAAAAATTCATTGTTTTTCTGGCTCTAAGGCTAAATGCTATTAGCCCAAATGAGCTATCAAGGTGATATGATAAAGGCCCTGTTGAATATTTATACAGAATTAAATTAAATACGCATGTGCCACTTGCTCTACAAAGAGCATAAGGGAAAATATGACTAATACATAAGAGCAAAGATCAGTTTATTTG
>JAOXJM010000012.1:116604384-116620798 GCA_026413425.1 Tringa solitaria | reverse complement strand
CTTGTATAATTCATTGCCCCTTACTGCCTTGTTCCATATCCACTTGGATTTACATTAGCTGTGGTGGACTCCATCCCGTAAAACACATGTAGATTAGGATTAATGTCAACTTTAAACTAGAGCTGCATTAAAAGCTTTTGGTGAAATTGAAAACTAAGAGGTTTACCGAAAAGTTCCTTTGGTGAATCCAGCTTGAAGTTAAAGTTTCAACTGGCAAAATCCCATTTTTCCCTTGGGTGTTACTGCAGATCCCTTCCTTTACAAGGTGAATTGAACCTTTTTTTCATTAGGTACCCTCTGCTTATGCTATCTCTGTGCCTCACAGTCAGTGCAACAGGTAGTTAAATGAGTGTAAAGCCTTTCCTGGTTTTGACTTTTACGTATGTGTACCAACTGCAATTGATAACTGCTGAGAAGACCTGCCACAGGTCCCTTTAGGAAGAAAACTGGCAAGAGAAGTGAGTCAGAGGGAACGGCAAGGTTGTGAAGCTTATTTTCCAGGCACCCTGTTCCTGAAGTTAAGATCATCTGACTTTACCATCCTCTTGATCAGGCTGAGATGAGTACAAAAGGAAGTGGGTCAGGGATGTTGTGTCTTGAATTGTGTATACATATTGCCTACTAGGGAACTACTTTTTTCTCCCGAAGTCCTATTTAGGGCATTTGGCTTCCCAAGTGAATGTTGGTATGTGAGCCATGTAAACCATTGCGGTTTTTTGCCATCAAGTTATATATATATATATGGTCTGTGTCTGTAGCTTTACTGTTTTGACCACCTTTTATCTCTTTGCAGTGGCTCATACTGTTGATATAGCTATAGTAATTTCAAATTTATATACAACAGGTATAGTAATTTCAAAACTTAGAGCTGGTTATGAATTACTTTTCTTAGCTGAGAATCTTGCCTTGGTAGTTTGCACTTTATTACATTTGCCCTTTCTAAACTTTGTTTTAAGGAGAGATACCAACCAAGTACTGAAATACATTTCTGACAGTTACTAACTTCTCTGGGTTGTTTTTCTCTTTTAAAGGTCTGCATATTATGAATGGGGCCTCAATAATTAGCATACTGTTCCTAATCCAAGTATAGGTTATATAATTAATGAACTGCTGGTTTGTTCTCTCTGTGAATCTCTCACTAAATTAAGAAAGTTAGAGCAACAGATTGTTTGACACCTAGGCTCAACAAATAATCAAACTATTTCTTATGAATAGATTGATTCTAATCTATTAAGTCCATTATGAAATATGCTTGTTAGACATCTCATTATGGAATTAAATATCTAATAATGTTCTCTTGCTTTTCCAAAAATTCAAAATAAAAAGCACATTTTTAACCTCTTAATGACTTCTACAGATTTTAAACTTATGTTTGAGGACAGCAATAAACCTGGCACTGTGACCTAGAAGTCAATACAACCATAAAAATGATTCTGAAGCCAATTAGATGAAGAGCCTGACTGTTTCAGAGCTACTGTACCAGATGGAAAAAGGCGGTAGGCTCCTATGATTCCGAAATTAAAAACTAATGCAGATTTAAGGTAAGCAGTAATGACTCTAGATTTATTCATAAGTGAATGAAAAAACAGTGAAACTCAAACAGCAGTAAGGTTATTCTGGGAACTCTTCTGGCACTGACTGGAGACTCAAGAAATCCCCAAGGCAGTGTGTAGCTGGAGTTCAGGAGGGAGAAGTCAGAACTCTTTTCTAAAACGCTTAAGGAGAAATTCTTAACACCTATCAAGGCTTACCTGAAAAATGGCATTCTGATGTGGGAAAACTTCCTGCTGCCTTGTCTTGGTGGCATTAAATTCTGTGTCATAAATTACGTTATTTATCAATATCGTGTACTGAGTCAGCTGTGGAAGTCTGGGCCACAGCTGAGTTAAAATTTTACACTAGAATAAAATCTAGTGAAATACATGCCAAAAAAAAATGATCTATTCTTCTGGAGTCTAGGCTGATACTTTAGACTCAAAGCAGAAAACAAATCTAGTGCCAAATTAAACACGTTTATATATGAAGTGAAACAAGGCAATATACATATGCTCATTTGCAAAAGCTTCCTGGCTCATTCATTTTGTAAGATAAGGCAGGAGGGCAGAGAAAATACAACCTGTTTTCTTTGCCTCTTCTGTTTCGTATTCTATCCTTTTTTTTTCCCCATTCTCTTCTCCTTTTTAATAGTGTTGAATGAGGAATAATGTTGGATGGATGTTATTGGTGCCAACGACCAAACACTTGCAATAGAGGAATGAGGTGTTAAAAAGGACATTAGCCTCAAGTATTGTGTTTTGCTTTCAGATTTTGCCCAATTCAGCTGTGCATCTCATGTTGGAGGCATCATAAGGAGGAAGATACAGCAGATTATTTGCCATTTTCTTTTTGTCATACATGGGCTTTTCATACCATGGTAATTATTAGTTGACTGAGTGTATCCAGGCTAGACTAGCTTACATGAGAAGTAAGGGAAAAATTAAAAAACCCACATATATACCTAGCTTTAAAGAGGGTTATGTAATTAAAAAGTTGCACCTACACCAAAGTAACATTGAGACCCAACCTCAATAACATCAAAAAAAGATGGCTCCACTACTTATATATGCCAGAAATATTCTATATTCACTTGCTCACTTAATGTTAATTTTCAGAAGAAAATTTTAGCAGTCCATTTTAAATTTTCTTCAAATATAGAAGATTTCCATTTTTCTATTCCTTAATATTCAAAGTATTTCTCTGTGGTTTTGTAGCCATAACATAAGCTAGGTTATTGCACCGAGGCTTGTAAATACCTGCTTGTACTTAAATGCCTCTTCCTGCTAAGATGAAGATTTATTTCTTCCTGGAAGTTAGAATTCTTAATTCCACCAGACAGCAGTAAGAGTTGAGCCAAAAACTATTATCTTGCTGAAAGATGGTAATGACAGACCTAAGCTAATTCTTTCATCTATAAATAGTTACACATTTGCTTAAAGATGATGGACTTGAGAGGATAAATTCTGTATTCTTCCATCTACCTTTATAGTATTTATTGAACATTCCCTGACATTTTTTATCAAATATGGTATTTACAAGCTATTGTGTTATATGCAGAAACAAGGAAAACCATCTCATCAGAACCACACCTCATAACAGCATATGGGCATTCCTGTGGTAGCTCCTCTTCCTCCACCATGATGATCTGCGCTGTATTCCCAGTCACGAAAGCTGTTGTCTTCTTGTACAGTACTTTCTGCTGAGAGACCATGTCTTTGCTTTGTACAGAAGCTACCTTTATTTTTGCATTATATGGAGACAGTGTGGATCAGTCAGGACATCTGGGCCACCAGATTATATCTGCTTCTTCTTGAAAACAGAGCTGGGGATGTCCCATTTGAAGCTCTTCAGTTCTGTATCACATTTTCTACCTTTGTATTTACACTGTCACAGCTTGAATTTCATGATTTGGGCTGTAGTGAGGAAAAGAATAAAATGGGCTTGGTCTTAGTTACTCTGAGCTGAGGAGATCATAGGATAAATTTTATTTTTTGATGTATTTTATCATGTGTCACAAAATGTGAGCATTTATCACAAAGCAATACATTTAATGCAAGTCAACTCTGCTATATTCACTCTTATAACAGGGTCTACAGTCAGCCAAAGTTTGCCTGCACATTTCCTGGTATTGCTAAAGCTAAAACTTTTTGAAGGTAACCTAGAATGACATCACTTTTAAACAGACAAAACTCAGCTAGATTAAGACCAGAGTAAATGGACTCAACACATCTTCCCATCACTTCCCACAGTGTTGTCCTGGAGAAACTGGCTGCTCATGGCTTGGACAGGCTTATGCTTTGCTAGGTGAAAAACTGGCCAGAGTTACAAGTCCCTGTATGGTAACCTAGCTTATTGTATGGCTACAATACAAGCATGAAAGGTGGACAAATCCTAAAATGGGCCTTGCCCTTGCAAAGAGGAAGTAATGTTAATGGTATTTCTGGAAGATCATCTGTGATCCCTTCTTCACTTAGTCTACAGGGAAAAATAGCTTGGGACAAGGCTCCCTCCCCTTGGGTTTTTGTGTTCTGCTGGCTGGTGGGTTTGTCCCCTCTTGCCTTGCTAATGTGCTGTTCTGTAACCTCCTCAACTGAAGCACTCACATGTGGTTGTAATGTATAATATAATGACTAACACACTAAAACTACTGATATATATGGCATTTTTTATAGTCCTGGGAAACTCTCAGGTGACAGGCTAGAGGTTAAAAATTAAAATTTATGATTATTAAAAAAAAAAATAAATCCTTGTTTAGATTATTCCATTAGCTCCCACCATTTCTAGTTACCATTATTATACCAATATCTCCCTGATTTGTCTTTTAAGACTGTTCGTTCAGTTCTAAGTCCAACCTCCTCTCCAGCAGCCTTCTTATCCAATTAAGGATGCTTACTTGTCTTAACTTCCACTGCAGTGTTGTCCCCATCCTTTGTTTCTGCTGCTGTTGGCCATATTCCTGGCTTTGTCCTTGGTCTCTGTCCGGCTGCACTACTTTTCTTCTTCCTTGCATCTTGTGTTCAGACTGCATCCAACTCTTGCTGTCTCTTCCCTCATAAAGCATTCAGAATTCCTCTTGATATTTTTGTCCCAACACTTCCAAATCCTCTTAATGGTTTGGTTCTCTCATGTACAATGATGGTCCAGGCAAGACAACGAACACTTCTGAGGTTTAAATTAAGGAATCAATGTGAAGTGTGGAGGCAGGACCAAGGTATGTAAAAGCAAGAGGCAGGGATTCAACAAATCATAGAGTTGCCTCAGCTAGGGCAGAAAGCTGCCAGAGCAGTGCTAGAGAAAGCATGAGAATGGGGGAAATGAATGTAGCCCTAAGAAAAAGCATTTAGCAGTTATCTTCTGTGGTCAGAATTAAGTTTAAACGTCATGCTGTCTGTAGGCCTTGCAATCCTCTTCTGCTGTGCTGCAATGAAGGTCTGCAATAGCATGTTATTAAGGGGCTATAGATTGCATAGGCTGAATTTAATCCTCATAACATTTCAAAGAAAATGAAAGATCTCTGGCCACCATTATATCATATGTGTCAGATAACTACCAACAGATTAAACATGTTTATTTGTGTTTCTTCCTCTTTTCAGGACAAATTGAAACCAGGCGAATGTGGTGACAATGGGAGCAGAAACACTGTTAAATTTCCCTATATAACACGCATGCCAGTTGACCAACATGAGGTATGTTCTACATATGCACCACAGCTGCCATTTGCAGGCTGTCTTGGGGCTCTGACCTCACGCAGAAATGTTCCACAGTAAGTGGGCATCTCCTGTGGTGTTGTCTTTGCAGTCTTTAACATGGTGTTGTGGGACTTCAGAGATCTTGAATCAGTTTCTGTTGCTCCTCTGGGCACAAGTAAACCAGTCATTTAATCTTTTTGTACCTCAGTGTCTCATCTGTAAATCAGAGATAACAACACTTCCACCTTTTTTGTCTGTCTTGTCTATTTATATAGAGAATCCCTTTGGGTCATATTTTGTTACCTGTGAAAGTGTCTAGTACAAAAGACTCCTGCCTCACATAGGGAGTTCTTAATAATAAATAATATTTTCCTTACTGGAAAACAGTTTTCTAGTATATAAATGCATTCACTGAATTAGGGAAAGTGGGAACATTCAAATCTTTCAATAAAAATGAACCAGGCATATTTTTGCTTTCTGTAACATCTTTGGCTTCCAGATGAGCGCGTGAGTGCAAACGCTGAAATAGCATGAGCAGGTGTTTTGGTGATATTTCTGATCTGAATGAAAAACCCACTCTATCAGCTGATGCATTACTGAGCCACATAGAGAAAATTAGCATCTAAGTGTTTGTAATAATGCAGTAGAAGCTTGGTAGGTGAGGAACACCTATTCATGCCTGCTGTTATCTATCTTAAAACCCAAAAATGTTCTCATCCTAAGACACTGTAACTGAAATTAGTAAATAGTTGTCTTCACATGTCTACTGGTCCATGTTAATCCGTGTACTGCAGCTGAGATTTGGAGAACCTAGTCCTTTGAGTAGAGGAGACTTTTGTGATTAGGCGAAATGTGCCAGGTATAAATCCAGTTAGTTGTACCAGAAATGAAGTGGAAATTCAAGTTGGTACTTGCAGTACTATTGGGGGACATGCCTTTTGTCTTTTTGTAGGGCCCTGACATGCATCTGCAGCCATCCCTAGTTCCTTTAGGAAGTTAGGAGCTTATCTCAAGGCTGGAAAGAGGTTATTTCTTTCTTACAGTGTTCATATCCGTGACGATTATCCTGTAGTTAAGAAAACCTTCATGCAATCCAAATGGTGGTGGGAAAAAGAAGAGGAGGGGATGAATGGAGAAAATGAATTAATGTCTTGGGAATTTTTTAGGGAAGGGAAAGAATGGGCTCAGCCCCTGTTCCTGTGAATTTTCAGTTATACAGATGTGGAACCGCCGGAAAATTTGAAAACTTTTTATAGCCTGGAGTTAGGGCATTCTCTTCAGAGCTGTGGCCTGAATGGTTCTAAGGTAGAAAAGGCAGTTAACCTTGATTTTCTCCACTCCAGGTAAATTTGTAACCACTGAGCTAATTGTTAAAAATTTGCTGCCACTGTTGCTTCTCCTTTGGGGGTTGTATGTGTGTAAATACTGTTGTGAGAGTTGCCTCAGCAAGGGAAGTCTTCATTTGTTAATCTTGCTGGAGCTTTGTTAGAGTGCCAAAGCTTGGCTGATCATCAAATATTTAGAAAACTTTAAGAAACAGAAGTGCCTTCAGACTACAGATGGAACCATGATTAGCTGACAGAGAAGTGTGATATTTTGAGGATCTACAGTTTGGACTCAAGTATTTAAAGCAGGAGTTAAATGTCTAAGTCCTTTAATGTATCTATGGTGATTAGTCAATTCAAAGACTCCTGAAGACTTGAAATGGTTGGAAGGGTCTATTTTCCTTTAAGACAGTGGAAAGTATATAACCAAGAGTGGTCATGGAAGTAGTTAAAAAGTAGTTAACTCCTTTACAAAGCTATGAGGTAGTTCTATATGGACTGAAATATGTTGGGGAAGGCACAGCTGCACAGAGATAAGTTTTGAGCTGAAGTCACTTTGTGTCTCAGCAAGCTGTGCAAGTGCTGGAAGAGAAAATTTTGAGTGTGTTGCATATTTCATCCTTTGCATACTCAGGCCCTTCAAGGAGATGGCTGATCTTTGTGAGGAGTCAACATGAATGTTTGTGTGTTCTGAGTCACTCAACAGAATACATCCACGCTGCTGAGAGCTACGGAGGACTCAGCCGTGTAAGTAGCATCTGGATCAGAAAAAGACTAACAATGACTTGGTGAAGATTTGCTTTTCTCTTCTGTTGCTTTCACGCTGATGGCACAGCAATCCTAGCTGATTGCTGTTTCACTCACAGGAAGTGAAAGGAGAAATTTTGAATCTCTTATACTCTCTTATACACCAGCTGAGGAGATTCTTTGCATCACCATTGACACAAAACTGTTTATTCAGACAATTTGCCATTCTCATCCCCCCAAACCTATTGTCCATCAACTCTGCTTTTGAGTGTACCTTTCCAAATAGAATGGTGACTGCCTGCTGAGTCACCACTGGTAGCTGCCCATTACGCATGAGAGACATGTCAGAAAGCAGAAAGGGAAAGTTGCAGAGAAGAGATGCCTACAAACCATGTAATATATAGCTGCAAAGGAAGTACACCTGTCCACTTACCTCCAGAGAAGGGATGAATATCTCACTGGGAAGGTTTCAGTCCAGTAGGCTGATACCAGGACATGGAATTGGTTTCAAAGTTGGCATCAAAAGAGGTTTCTTAATTCAAGGGCTACCTAATACAGGAACATATGAAAGTACGCTGATATCCTGGTTGAAAGCACACTAGTAATAACAACAACTCCAGGATTTACAGAAGATTCTGCCTGAATACCTATCCATCTCCTGACACCTGACTTTTGTTCCACAATTTTTAGTCCTGCAGGAAACTGAGGGATCACTGCCATCTATTGGCAACAAATAAGCTAACATTGCTGTCCCACTAAGTTAATGCACTAGAAATTCCATAATTTACCTGAAATTGAACATGCTACACTGTTAAAGACGATGATAAATTTTCTCAGCCTACTGAGTCTCATGATGATTTTTTTTTAAAATGAGAGCATTACACCACATGAAATGTTCTCCCTTTACGCTAGCTTTTCTTTATATTACTTAGATATTTTTGTCTGTTACAACACAGCTCTCCATTTATATGATTCATATGAAACTGCGCTCATATTTTCAACAGAGAACACCTGGCTGGGAGAGCTCCAGGGGATTAAAAAATTGGAATTCCCAAGCATGAGATAACTTGGTTGCCCGAGGGAGAAATTCCTTGCTCATGGCACAAATCTTGTGAGATGTAGCACCATGAGATCTTCTCAATGAAAGGCACCAATAGCCACATTTTTGTTGATTATTATCACATTGGCCTGGGTAGAAAAAAACAGGGAAACACTTGCTGTGTAACAAATACACTAAGTAATTTTCTTCAACATCTTTATTTTGATTGTTCAGCATTCAGAAGATTTGCATACCAACAAGTAAATAATTTAAAAATAATTTTAAGCACATCTTCAATGGCTCAATAGCCATTATAAGTCATAGCTATTTATGCTGAAAAGATGATAGCACAAATTTACTGTGAGTGATGCCATAATTGCAGCTGTGTTATAACTAACACTAAACCCAAGTTTTTTTTCCTGTGTGCAGCTTTATACTTTAATCATATTATTTGGACTGTAGATTAGGAAATTGGGCATAATAAATTTGGAAGAAAGACTTTTTTTTTCCCCATTATTTAATAAATGGCTTATAGACCTTCCTAAACACATTGAGGTAAGTTAAGTCCACTTAAAAATTAACTGATGTATTTTTTCAGAAGCCTCAAATTTCATCCATTATATTTGTGTTGACAATTATAGACTAGGATTTGAATTACTTCAACTGACATTTTTTTTTCTCTAATCCCTGTATAATCTAGATTCACCAAGCAAGATGAAAACCTATATTCTATGTGAAAGCAGAATAGTGATTCAAATAGGTAGCCTAAGATTTAATTTCTCATTCATTAAAAAAAAATGTTTCCTTGGTCCTTGGAACAGTATACAAATCTTTGGAAACTTGAACCCCCAAAAATGTTATGACCAAACATAAGACATAAAATGTGCTGATTTACTGTTCAAAAAACTAAATGGATGAAAGAAATTGTTTCTGGCAGTATTAAGCAGCTGTATGTCATAGGAACATATGGGGCATTATTAGGGGATTTTTTTTTATTCTTTTTTATATAGGTGAGTCGTTCCGAAAAACCTAATGTGTTACTTCTATGTATTTGGGAAATGTTTGGCTGGTTTTTTGTGTCCAGGTAGAAGTGTGCTAAGCCCCTACCCTGACCCTAGGGTACCAATGAGCCCAGGGGTGAGACAGGGGTTGCTCGTTAGAGCTATGGGCAGAGGAGTGCTTGCTCATCCACAGTGGCAAAACAAGCCCAGGAGGTGATGTCATGCTCACAGTTTAATGGAGCAAGATATTTTGGCGTCATCTCTCAACCAGCCTCAACTGTCCCCAGGAACTGCTACTCGCATCAGGAAACCACTTGGCACAGACCAAGGATTTCAGGGTTGTGTGCCGTGGAAACACAAGGCAAGCAAAGCGACCTGACAAGCTTTATGAATGTTTGTTTGATTTTTGTAAGAGAATATTTTCATAAAGTTGTAATCCTTTTATCTCAAAAGGATTGCTGCTTAAGTTACTGTTAACAAAATCACGAGTGGGAGGCAACAGAGGCCTGACAGTATTAAGAAGATCAAAGCATGCTGGCATTCATAGCTATATTTATGTTACAGGTTTACTGTGTTAAATTATTTATGTACTTTAGAAGAGAAGAAACATTTTAGTATCAATACAAGAAATACTACATTGCTAACTTTAGTTTAGACTTATTTCGGTTTTTTTCAGGAGATTGTCTTTAATTTGCCATTATCTAATAAATAAGATTTGAGAAGTTATTTCTTTAAAAGAAAACAAAATGTTGTTTTTCTGTACTTGTTTAAGTCTATGGGGAAGGAGCTGTTTCCACATCCAAATCAATCATTAAAGTCTGGAAATTAGGAGGTTTCCTGCTTCTTTTATACTTCACTTCTTTCTTGTTATAATTTATCCTTATCATACATACAAGGAGAGGAAAACAGTTTTTAAAAAGCATTAACTGTGGCTTTGTATTGTTTGTCCTTCTGGTCAGGCACCTGGGCCTTCAAGACACCTGCGTGTCTCTGCCTCAGTCTTCCCTTTCTTCCATACTCTGTACATTGACCAGATGAAACTGAGAAGGTTGGTCCTTCTCAGCCAGCCAGAACTGCATCCCTCAAAACACCACCTGAATTTGGACCAGCTGAAAGCAACATCCTCAGCAGATTCTCATGGCTCCATTGGCCAAATCCTTCAACAGCTGCCAAGACAGAAAGTTTTCTCCTCTCACTGAAGCAGTGATCCCCATACTAGAGACAGACCACAGCGTTTCTTGCCTTTGCTATTCTTCCCTTTAATCTTTCCCTTCATTTGCCCTTTGGTTTTAAAAGAAAAGGGATCAAAAAGTCCTCAGGAAGAGCTCAAGATCCTCTCAGCTCATGTTTTATCTTTTTTTCTGAAGACTGTCAAACTGAGGAATTCTTTTTCTTACAAAGAATGAAAGCAGGAGAAAAGTAAGAACATATATTGCTGACACAATAGCCCTACTTCACATACATATATATTTGTAAATATAAATATATTACTTATATTTATTTCCTCTTGCCTTCCTATTTTCCTCATACTTAATAAAGCTTAAAAAGCATTTAGTGATGATTGCTTAATGCAGGAATAAAAAAGCTACACTCTCTCAGTTTAACCCCATGCCCTGTATCGTATTTAATTGCAATAATGTGCAGTGACAATCTCATGACATTTCCTTTAATCAGCTGGGTTCCCTGAAATTAGCTCCCCTAATTTTTGGCCTCTCGTTGCCTACTGAGAAACTTCATGGCAGAGGACAGCAACAATTCATTATGGCCAGCTGGAATAAGGTATTTTTTTTTCTTACAAGAAGTATCATTTTAAAATACATGTACACACACATAGGCATACATACACACTACCTTTTTTACATATATATAGACACACATACACACACATATGTATATATTTCTTCCCGGATCAAGGTGAAATGTCAGAAACTAGACACTTTTCATGGGAATGAGATCCCTCTAATGTTTCTCTTGATTTGTCAGCTGCCAAACTCCTTTGCTTCCCACCCCCCTGATTGCTTTCCTGGATGCTCAGCTGCCCAGCTGCCACAATGGCTTGTTGGCTGCCCGAGGAGCCAGCTGCTCCGACAGGGAAGTGGAGGGTCCCGGGGAGCCGGCAACCTGCCCACCCCACTGCCAGCCAACTGGCTAGTGCCTTATCAAGGCAGCCTGCTTGGAAACCTGTATTAATCCTGATGAATTTTTTGATGGACTCCTGCAGGATCCATATGCCCTGTTTAATCAGTACTCTCTGATGGAGCAGTATTCCTTCAGGGACAAAAGCTAATGAGCTTTGGTGTTTCTGTGGTATGTAGAAGTGCTCTTCTCGAACGTGTCCTTTAGCTACAACTGCACTAATGCCTGCTCAACGCACTTTCAAGTTGTGCTGATGTATCAGAACACTATTCAAATAAGGCTCAAGAAAAATGAAAGAGAACCACAGAAGTACTGGAAGCTGATGACAATGAAAGGCACTCAGGTATTACAAAAAAGGAGCAAGCAGGGAATTTCACAAGGCTAGGAATGATCTAAGAGAATGGGGGGAATTTTTTTTTTTTAATTCCTCACGAGCCAATGTCTTTAGCTTTTAGACATTAGAAAGCTATGACTATGTCATGCTTCAGAAATGCTCAGAGTCAATTTATAATAGCTCAGGATTGTTGCATGAGTAGATAATAGCTGAAGAACATCATTTTTGGTTATGGAACAGCAAAGCCAAATTCATCGCCTTTCACTTACCTCAGTAGTAGGTCAAATGCCAATATAATGCCCTATGCCAGAAAAAAATGTTTTGCTTTGGGATTCTTTCAGCTAGTAAATAGCATAAGATGCAATTAACATACCTAACAAAATCTATTTAAGACAATACATATTTGAGAAAGTGTATGAAATCTATCAGAATTCTCATGTATCAGGCATGTATTTGGTGACATTTTGATGATGGTTTTTCTCCACAAATTATGATATTTAAAGCAGTATTTATCTTGTAAATGCACTCCCCCCAATTTATAAAAGTTTTGATTTTTTTTTTTACTTCCATTTTTTATTGTTCAACTTAACTCTTCCTGTGGAAAGCCCTCCTCATTTTCCAAGAAAATAATGTTAATATAATATTTAGACCAATACCTATATCCCTCCGCTTTTCACCCTCCATGTATCAAACATATATTCTTTACTTTTCCTAATTTCCTCTCCTATTCCAGCTCACTATTCTTTTCTTCTTCTCTGCTTAGTCTATGTCAGTTCCTTCATTTTTTCTTCATTTGCTTCAGTTTCTTCACATCATAGAAAAGGTGGAGTACAACTTTCTTCAGCCTTTTCAGAATTTTCTCCATTTCTTTCTCCTTGCCCTTCTGATTTCACTGTAACAAAATTCTTTCTGCCTTTTAACATTCAGCTTTTTTATTTCTTCTTAATCACCTCCTCCTACTCTGCATTGACTCAGACTTTCTTTTCCTCCTCTCTTAACCCTTCCGTGCCTTGCATCTTTCCTCCTCCTTGCATCGCTACTTCTGCACTCACACAACAGTCCTTTCAACAATTTTTCTACCTCCTCCACTCAGCTTGTTATCTTTCCTACTTAAATATTCTCCTTGACTCATTTAGTGTTATTATTGTTAATAATAATAGTAGAAAAGAATCTTTCCACGGAGAGCAAAAGAGAAGGTCTCTGCCAATGAACTCAACAATGTAAAAAGAGATTATAGAGAGAAAGGTGAGGTGAATAGGACTGAAAAAGGCAATGGTACCTAATAGGACAATGAAGTCTGTGTTGTTTAATTCTCCACCATTTTGTTTTTTAAGTTATCTTCTACTAGAGAAAAATTGAGCTAGGGATTAAAGTACCTGCAAAGCTCATTTTAGATAGGTAGCTGCTTTGGATAACTGAGTGGGAGTGCTTTGACTGTCACCGGAGCCATTTTTACAGAGACATCTATATTATTCTTTCTTTTCCAGCATTGTCTGCAGTATTTATTCTTCTGCCCTACAGAGCTGACAGTGTCATACAGAAGAAAAAGAGGAGGTTGGTCCTTTTTTTTTTTTTTATCTGAGTTACTCTCCAAATATTTAGTACGGCTTGCATCCAAACAAGTTAAATCTGCTCAAGTCAGATTTAGTAAAGGTCCATATGTTGCAGGCAGGCAGCATGAGAGGCTATCCCTACTCTTAGTCTTCCTTCTCAAAGAGCTAAGGGTCTTTGTCTGGGCCAAGAAGATCTGCTTATCTTAGATCCACTAGCTTTAGCAACACATATTTTCACAGTGTTTTATAAACTCTCTAAAGCTTCATGTATGGCAGCTGAAATCTATTTTATAGTCTTTTATTTAGAGGAGGAGGGAAGAAAGGGCTTGGGACATAGCCTCTGCCTAGCCTTCTGTTGGGTTTTGTGTGTCTCGATGCCACCTGACAGGTGAGTGCTAGCACAGCTGCTGCAGGAGCCTTGTCTTTGCTCAGCGATGTATTCAAATTCCTGAAGTGATAACAAAATGAGAATTGTGGAGGAGGGAAAATGGGAGATGAGGCAGGAGAGCAGGAGCAGTAGTGAACGCAGTACTGGGCCCATCTCCTGCTGAGTCAATTCTCTTTTGGCCTCCTGGGAAAGAAGGCAAAGGAGCAGGGCATCCCTCGTAAAGATTTTTAGTTCCTTTTACTCTCCGTGCACTAATGAATTGCTCCCTTTGGTTTTTATGTTTATATGAGGATATCTTTATCTGTTATTACACATTTGTCAACATGGTTGAAATGGCCAGTGCAGTCAAATGTTGTCAGGATGGGCGGGGGGCATCACAGTTTCATCTGTAGCCACATTTGTGAACTCTGTAAGTCAGCATTTCTTTTGGAAGATGCACTCCTGCCTCTCCCTTGCTACCAGCTCTTCACTGACATCTCCACAGTATCCACTTCTTCATATCTACAAAAGGAGTTGTGAGCCATGCAGTGGGCTGCATGGGAAACTAGCCATTAGGAACCAATTTCTGCTTGAATCAGCATCTTGACCCAGTTCAGCAAACAACCACCTGAAGTCCTGTGCCAGCCTAACAGAGGTGGCAGCTCAAGAGCAGAAATTTGGTGCCCAGAGGCACACAGTGTATGGCATTGGTCTTTTAGGCAGCTATTCCAAATTACATTGGTTTAAAATGTGCATGAAGCTACAGACATATAATATAATTGGGTGAGAATTCACTGCCTCAGGAAAACAGGCCAACCAAAGAAAGATTTTAACTATTATTAACAATAATTAACGTTCATGTTACTCTCCAGTTATGAAGAGTGGAGTAGTGTTGAGAGGCAAAACTGAGCAGTGGGTAAATCACTGCAGGTGGACTTTGTATGCTGTCCTCTCTGTTCTTCAGGTCAAGCACATCACTGACATTGCCATTCTGCTAAAAAAGCATCTCCAAATAGGGATTTATCATCCAAAAAGCAGTCACCAACCAATAAATACCCTTCCCCAATGCCTTCCCTTAGACAGGACAAGTCTCTCCCTATCTCTGTGCCTTTGATGCATCATCTGGGAATCAGATGCCCTGGCCCCTTGCCAGCACCCACATTTTTCTGCCTGTCAGAGCAGGGTCAGAGCTTCCCTGAGTGTGGGAAGGGGCCATATGCACGATGACAGGCAACGCTGCCTCCAAGCAGCTGAGTGAGCATCTTGAGGGCTGCCTTAACAATATCTAATCCAGCATCATGGTGTGCCTTGTCGTAATCCTGCCAGTGTTTGGGAAGGGTTGATACATCTTCATTTTTTCTTTTTTTTTTTCTTTTTTTTTTTTCTGCTCCATTTGGTCCTTTATATGCCAGTAGAGCTCCCTTTTTGTTACAGGATTCCCAGTGTTAACAGAGAGATGACACTGATGTAAAGTGGATTACCTGAACTGAGGAGCCTCTTCAGTGGTGGACAGGAAGGGATCCAGTGGAAGCTATTAAACAGGCACAGCCCAGCTCCCACAGGGTCACACTGCAAGGATTTGTGGCAAAAGATGCAATAATTCGGAACTAGGAATGCACAACCTCAGCACAACTTCCAGCTTTAATATTGGTTTCAAATAACCTCAAAATAATCTCCAGCAACAATACAGCATCTAATTAACACAGCTTGATTCTCTCAGTCAGTCTTTATTCCCTTAAAAATGTCTCAAGTCATTTTGAAAAAAAGAACTCCACACAAAAAAGGAAAACCACCACCAGTACCAATAAAAACCCCACCATTATTAAAACTGAAACATAAAAAAATACACAGTGTTACTTACCTTGTTTATTAAATTGTCATAGTTCAGGGACCAAGAAAAAAATGTTTCACAGAAATTTTGTGTACTTAGTATGTTTTTTTCTTCTTTCCCTTGGTAACAAAAAACTTAGTATACGGCTTTCTGTTTCTTAAAAATACAAGGAATGTGTAAAAAAATGCATGAGTGAATGTTTGATACTTCAGCTATAGTGTCATTTTACTTTAAATGCACCTGTTGCAATAGGACATGGGGTAATGATTTTAAGCTAAAAGAGGTTAGATTTAGACTAGAGATAAGGAAGAACCTGTTGCCCAGAGAGGTGGTAGACACCTCATCCCTGGAAAAAGGTAAGTATTTCAGATATAGAAGTACCATGACAGAAAGAGAATACGAAAGAAGACAAAAAAGAGACACAATTGAAAAGAGTTTGGAAGATCTAGGGGGTTTATTTTGTTATTATTTTGGTGCTGGGTTCTACAATGACCCAGTCTTGCCATACAGGAGAAGGGAAAGTAAAATGAAATGCTTTTTCTTTTCAAATTTATCAGAAAAAAACATGTTTACATAATGGGTAATTGATTAGTGCCACACACGATCATCAAAAGCTTCAGTTGCAACCAAGGATATGGCAAGGTCTTTAAACAGATTTCAAAACTGATGTTAACAAATTAAACAGTTTATTTCTTTTGCTTATGAGATCCAAAGACATTGATACAATTTTTTATAATGTGATTTTCTCTGTCATTGGCTATAGACTTCTACAAATTCACTTTTATTGAAGGATGAACACCTTAAAAATAGACAAAATCTACTATCAAATATTCCTCCAATTTGTTATTTAATTTTG
>JAOXJM010000012.1:116579695-116595768 GCA_026413425.1 Tringa solitaria | reverse complement strand
GCCCCCACGGCTCTTCGCCGCCGCCCGCCACGGAGGTAAGAGCCACCGCGCTGCCCCCGCCGAAGGGGAGTCCGGGGACGCGGCTCCCGCCGGGTGCCGTCCCTGCCGCCTCCTCCGCCGGCGGGAGCCCAGACCGACGGGGCGGCCCGCGGGAGCGGGAGAGCGGAGCGGGAGGGGGTGCTCCCCCCGTCTCCGAGGCGGCGCCCCCCGGGAAGGTTTCTGCCTTTGCTGGGGTCGATCCCCGCTCGGCCCAGCCCCGCTCCCCTGCGGGACCCGGCATCGGGAGGGGGAGAAGCGTGGTGTCCCGACCCTGGTCCACGGCAGGAGTTCAGCCACGGCAGGGGGGGTGGGGAGAAGAGGGTCACTCGGGCTTCAGCACCTTCTGCTGGGAGGTCGGTTGTGGCCACCGTCGATTTACAGCCCCTCCGAGCAAGCCTTCCTTCTTCCCTGCGTTACAGCGCAGCCAGATCTGAGCAAGCCCGGTTTCTCCCCAAACTTAGGATCGCACCTCTGATATGCACAAAGAGGAGAAATGACTGATCTGAGAGACAGATGTCTGAACTTAATCCTTTAAACTTCCTCTTCAACTTGACTGGTTCCCATGTGATGGGGTTTTCTAGGTTTGCTGGGGGAGGAGGGGGGGGAGATCCGGGCTGTGCTGGGCATGGGGGCTTCTTTCACCTTCCAGAGGATGCTCGGGCTGGGGCAGGGAGCCGTCTGGGTGCTAGGACAAGCCAGGCTCAGCTGTGATAAGCAGGAACAGTTCAGCGCCAAGCACAGCTACCTGACGATGTTCACAGACTGTGCTTGGCCAGGAGACCAGGCAGCAGGTCACCTCTACCACAGCTGGTTTTGCTGCAGAGCCACACAAACCAGTTCCTACTGGAGAGGTTTGCCCAAGAGGTTTGCGTGGGTTAGTTAGGATGGTGCAGTTCACTGGGAAGGAGATTATAGTGACTGTCCCACTAACTAAGTGGCTGTAGCCCACTAACGTATTTCTCTTGTTGCCTGCTAGAGACCCTACTGGAGAGAAACCAAGAGGAGGAAAACTAGGGAAGTTTGGTTTCTCGGAGATTTCTGTCCCTGGAGAGCGCCCTTGTGGCTGATGGCTGGTAATAGGTGAAGTCAAGATGTAGCTCTTCCCCAGGTCACAATGGTAGAGTTGCTTTTCTCCATTTTAGAGGAAATTAAAACCTATTTCAAAAAAAAATTGAAGTTAGGTGACAAGTTCAGAAGTTAGTAGGCGAGTAACTGATTGGTAGGGCAGGCACTTGCACAGTGAGATTGCTGCACAGTCTGAGGAAACTGGACTGAAAAAAAAAAGACAAGCAAAAAGTAGTTAATATTCTGGCCTTGGGAACTTCTGCTGAGTGCAATCTGCCCCAAGTACTGAGCGGTCCATCAGTGAGGGGCTGTAGTGTCTCAGTGAACTTCCAGCTATTCTTGCTTTTTCAGAACATGAAGTCTCTGGTAGTTAAGGGAAAGCCAGCCCGAACCAGATTGCCACAGATATGTTTGTTGATGGGAAAAGATACTCCTGGTTATCAACATGACGGGTCACGAGTGACTACTTATTCTGGCTTGAATTCTTCAAGTGCTGTCTACACTTGTCCAGGAAGAAATCTAAACGGGTCTTTTTGAAGCAGAATATACACCTTACGTATGCTTATGCTTTACATATGTCTTCTTTTCAAGAGAATGAAGGAAAGAAATGTATGGACTTGAGAGTAATAGTTACTACTGTCAGGTGCCTTGAGGAGAAAGTCTATTGTGGGTCTATTGTGGACAACAGTATCTCCCATTTGAGATGTTTACTTCTAACCAAATAATTGTATTGAGCTATAAAATATAAAGCATAAATATTTCATCGTATGTATATAACTTTGAAGGGGAATTTTCTTGAATTCATCAGTATTAAACACGGTGAGGCTTGTTTTCTATTAATTGTTAGTTTTAGTAACTGTATTGTATACAGAAGGGCTGGAACTGCTGAACATCCTTAGCGAGTTCTTCTGTTTTCCCTGGCGTAGGTGAAGTGTCCTGTGGGCAGCCACAAAGGTGACTTTCTCTCCAGTTCAACTTATAGTTAAGTTTTCGTATTCATTCAATTTTTTAAGAACAAACAGCAAGAATACAAATTACTAGCTGCTGTGATTTTGTGTGTTTGCTCTTTGGGATAGAGAACTGTGACAAAACTTTTCTGAAAAGTCATCAATCCTATTCTAACTCCTGTCACCAACACATCAAGAGCAGCTTTTTGCTCTGGCTGGTGGTACCTGAGTGTCAGGTGAAGAGAATGGCTCGTCTTCCCATCAGCCAGGGAAGGCGTTGCATTCAGCTCAGGCATTTAAAACTAGAGTTATGTATTTGGAATGTCTGTGTCATTGCTGAAAATCAAACCCAAGTATCCGATTTAAGAGAAAACTGAGCAGCCCACTTGCTGCTTTTGTTTGAAACAAAAAGCATCCAGAACAGTGCCGTATCCAGAACGGCAAGAAGCATCACTTCTGTGTGTTTTCTCTTTTCTTTTCTGAGGATGCTGCTCTGTATTATCAACAAGCTGAACAGCAGGAGGGCTCAAATGTGCTTCCCCTCCTGTTCGTCTCTCCTTCTCTCGCTCTGAGGGCTGGCTCCAGCTTTAGTCTAACCACACAATCAGCTAATTCAACTCACTGACCTCCACACACACATTTTATTTTATTTTATTTTATTTTATTTTATTTATTTTATTTTTTTTTAATTTTTTTTTATTTTGCCTGGGGGCTTGGTTAACTGTTTGCATAGTAAGGAGAGCTGTCCTGGGATGCCACTGGATGAATTTTAGGAGTAGCACAGGGCAAGTGGCTGGACCACATGACCAGGAATGAGGCTTGAGAGGAGATGTAGTGGGGACCTGTGCATTTAGCTCAGGCCATATCAGAAAAGCACAGCACCATAGAGTGCCTTCAGTGAGGCTGGAAAAAGAAAGGTGAGACACTAGATGTCAGAAATGCTACATGTACAAGTCAGTTATGGATACCTAAGGTGTAAAAGCAAGAGTGGTGGGTCTGTGGTGCCCTGTCTGAATGTGGCTTGTGGGTGATTCAGGGGCACATCCTGGGCTGGAGCTGTGTGATGGGAATAACGTCTGTGCTCTGCTTCAGGCGGGTTCGCTGGGGGGCAAGGGGGCACGGCAGCACTGAAATAGGATGGACACTCAAACCTGCCCTGCCGTGTTGGGGCAGTGAGCTACCGTGACCTGCCTGGAAATGGCTCTTTATGCCTTTTTTTTTTTTTCCCCTTAATAATCAGCGATACATTCCGTCTTGTGTGCTTCTTGGCCGTATGAGGATTTTTATCAGGTATCTTGTGGGACCCAGGGCACTCACATATTTATTAAAGATACCAGTTTTACCACCACTTTAGCTGTCTTAGCTTCTTATCTCTTTTATCCCTACATGTTCAAAAGCCTTATCTCACACAGATCTGTCCCTGTTTTTCTTGGTGACCTGATTAATGAGAGTGAGCGTTTACTCTGAAGAGTGTATTCAGAAGAAATAATGTATTCCATCTAACCAAAAAGCAATCTTCATCTCTTGCTAGGATTTCTGGTAGGATGTCACTAAAAATACAAGTAGTTCCTTTGAATTATTATATCTAGTGGGATTAAATTTTCTGTCACAACATCCTTTACTTGCCAGATTTCCTTGAAATTTCTGTGTTTGAATGTGGGGTTTTTTTACTAAGTGTCTCATAAAGTTTTTAAGCTTAGTTATGAAAGCTTCTCAATGGGCAGTCTTTTTCATAACTATTCTCTGTTTCTGATGTATAACTGTCGTTGGTTTTTTTTTTTAATCAAGAACCCAGATACATGTTTTCACAAAGAGAGGATTCAACGTCAGGTTATTTTTGACTGTCACGTTGGGGGAACTAGAATAGTTCATCATTCTTTTCAGATTTTCTTTGTTACCTTTATCCAAACACTTTCCGCAGAACCAAAATAGCTTCCATGTAATTAGATTAAAATAAGTTTTGGGAAATAAAGTCTGCATTAACTATTCTTTCCTTACATGTTCCCCACAATAGTGGAGAAGTGAGCTATTTAAACTTACAAGGGGTAGGGGGCTGAAATTTGTCTTTGTGCTGGGAGAAACATTTTAAAACATTTTGATTAGCTATTTTTCAAGCATGAAGGAATGAAGATAAATATTGCTCTCAATTTACCAGTATGTTCAAATTAGCCTCCTGAGCATATCAACTTCAGATTCAGAATAACATATCACAGAAGAGAATTTGGCCCTCAAACTGTGTAAAGTTTGAGGTTAAACTTAAGAGTTCTGTTTTATGCCAAAATTTCTTACACATCAGCAGAAGAAAACTCTAAGTTGTCCCAAGACATGGTGCTAATTTAACCATTATTCATAATGAGCTAGATTTGAAAGATATGTGTGAGGTTTATTTTAGTTTACAGTTGAATAAAAAACATGCAACCTTTTGTAAGGCATAAGAAAAGTTTTGGTCTTTTTACTCACTTAGAAAATCTCCTGTAAATGTAGTGATAGTTACAGCTGTAAGTCCCTAATTCTGCAGGATGCACTGCGCCTAATACTATACTAATTCAGTGAACAGTAATTACAGATCTGGAATGAAAAAAAAACCTTGTCTCTAGGAAATTAAAATGTATGGTATGGCATAACACAGAGTTCTTTGTAATACTTATGTCTTGTCCAATTATTATTCGTATTAATAAAATAACTTCTTTTTTTTTTTTTAGTGTATTGTGTTAATAGGAATTGCTGGGCATTCAGGAGGCTTAAAAGAAGATGAGAGTTAATAAAAATTACATTCTCCAAAATCACATGTTTACCAAACCAGACATTACCTCAGAAATTGAAATTGGTTTAAAAGAAGAATAACTGCTACATTAAAAAAATCAAACTAAATTTTGTTAGCTTATAGTAATTATTCCTGATGCCACATCCAAAGTTTTTAATAAATTATTTTTGCAGTGAAGTTGGGGGGTAGGCTTTTCTAGAACTGAAGCAGGCAAATATATCCTGCTTTCAGAGGCTTAACATTAGCCGTATTCCAAATGGTTAAGAGACTTAGTTTTCTTTATTTTCATCAAGACAGACATGACAGGCCAATAAACTATAACTCTGCGTATTCAAGACCTAGTAGTTAAAATAAAATACATTCGCACAAATTAACAAATTAATGAATTATCAGATACTGTTCCTCTCGGCAGAACATCTATATGGCAGTCTCCATGGGAGAGTACAAGAGGGCAACCAGCTTGGGTACTGGAAACAGTATAGATGCCACAGGCCAATATGCTGCCCAGGGCAATGGTTACTGAGGCAGAATAAGAAGGACTGTAAGGATGCCACCACACCATGATGCAAGAATATTAACAGTCCCAATGAGTTCAGTGGAAATAACCATTATCTCTTCTCCTACCAATAAGTGTCGATCATGTGTCAATTCTACCCAAAAAATACAAGTTGTCAGGGTAGATTTTTGTTACATAGTGTTTCATTTGGGTGAGGAGAAAGAAATACTTTTCATTAAATGTGCTGATAGCATTTTGATCTCAAAACCATCCTCAAATTTTCCTTGATAAATTCTCCTAAACAAGTTGATGTCGGCCACTTTTTAATGGTCCATTACCTACTGTTTCCTGTAATAAATATATAGTTCCACAGACATATAGGTTTAATTCTGACAAGTGCCTATTTGTAACTGTATTTGTATTCGTAAGCATTTTTTTTTTCCACCCTATTTGCCATTTTTAATAGAATGAGACCTGACTTTGCTGTCTTTCATTCAGGTTGGCTGTTATTTATCATCAGCATTTCCTTCCAGAAAGTGTTACCTTTTGTTACCCAAACTGTAAGATGTCCATGATCTCAGTGTCTCTAGTTTGCGTGCTGAATTTCTTAGTTTCTAATTTAGTTAAGTCCCAAATGCTGCAGAGAGTGTATGTTCCTTCAATCTTCAGTTCCGTACAAGTCCTTCATGGTTATGATGCCTTTATGATCTCTGCTGCTACGTTTCTTTCCTTGACTGCTTGGTTTTTTAGGTGTGTTGTGCAATATGCCTCCTAATAGCAATATTGTGTCTTTGGCAAACATGAGTTCTAGGCAGTAGAGCTAGGCCACTGAACAGAAGACACCTGAAATCTGGGATACGCTAGAAATCTTCCTTATTGCAGTGGAGAACGTCAAGCCCATGAAGGAACCCGTGACAGCTGATGAGTGAGCGAGCAACGACAAAACACATTCGTGACATACATGGAGGTTTAAAATATAATGAAGTCCGTCAGAGTAGTCCTTCAAAGGAAACGATGACACAGGCTCTCCAAGGGGCTCCGCTCTTACTTCATTAATCCCAGTGCAACCCGAGGGTGCTCGATACCTTTCAGGATCGACCTGATGTTGCGCGCTGTCTGGGCAGGTGAAGGGAGGAGAAGCCTTGTGGAGCTGCAGTAGGCAGGGCAGCAAACGTTCCAGGCAGCAGTATGCCCTGCCAGGAGCAAGGTGTGAGGTCAGCATATGGAAACGCTTTGTTTTTTTTTGTTGACTTGTTGAGTATAAAAAAGTCAACAATGTCTTCTTCATTCAACATGAGGAGATGGTCAGGTTTTTGTTTTAGTTCTATTTCATATTTTGAAAAAAAATATATTTAGCATGACAAAAGGCACAATTGCTCATGTAAAGTTCTAACCCCAGAAAAGTGAGTGTCAAAATTTTTGCTGAATTATGCCAGAATTGGGCCTGGACTACACCAAGACTCCGCCAATATGCAGGGAATTGAGTAACAAGTAAGACAGAAATTTCACTTCAGAGTAGATCCAAGTGCGTATCTTTAACTCAGGAACTATAGCGTGCATTTTGAATTAGTCTAGCTTAGCCCTGAGCTTGTGAGCAACCTGAGGAGTTGATAATTATTTTTTTTCATGAAGTTTTGATTTTCAAACAGGAGAGGATGGCAGTTCTCTGTGTTTCACTGGTTTGTTATTTCAGGTGTTAATAGCTAGGGAAAGCCTCTGAGAGATGGGAAAATGGTAGTACACAGGTGTAAGGCCTTGTGATACGTTTACTGTTGGCAGTAGGTAGGCTTTAGCCTTGAAAATACACTGCTTCATGTCTGGAGATTGTTTTGGTTTTTAAATATGTATGTATACTGGGAGAAAGATTTAAAAAAATGAGAAATGTGTATATAGGCACACAGACTCATCTTTCAATTGATGTGTTTTGAGGGCAATTTGAGGGAGAATGATGTGGTGGTTTTGACTTATACATGAATTGAAAGTCACAAAGTTGGCATCTAAATGTAGACTATATTTTCCAAAGTGCTTAAACCAGCGTAAAAATCATTTTGCATTAGCAGCCCCCGTGGAAAGGTGTAAGCAAAACCTCAGAACCAGTGAAGGACCCAAGGAAGATGCACCATCTGGGAAAATAGCCACCAGAAGGCTGCAGAGAGAGGGGGAGGCTGGTTCCACATCTAAAGTCTATGTAGTGCCACTGTCAGCTTTGGGATTGCTTTATTCTTAAAGAAGATCTCTCCAAGTGACCTGAAAGTAGTTTGTAGGAGGAGGAAAATAACCCCATTATTAACACTTACCTGTTTTCTAGAGAACTAAAATTTGCAGTGGTGTTTATCTAATACTTTTCACTAAAGTAAAATAAATATTAAAGGTGGTGAGGAAATCTTCTGTTATCTAAGACTTGTTTTAAAACATACCAAATAAGTTCACTTTAATAGCCATAGTAAATATCTTCTTTTTCAGCAAAAGGATTCAGCTTTTGGTCATTTGTTGCTTACATTTGGTTTTGATGATGAGGGAGAATATTAGACTGTTAGAAAATAACATAATGGTTTGTGAATGTATGCACACATGAACAATGTTACACAGAGAGAGAGGTATTTTTTTTAGTTGGAAGAAAATGGGCTCTCTGGGGCTTCTTTTTGTTTGTTTTGACATTTAAGCGTAAGTGTATGCACATACTCCCTGCCCATGTCACCACGACTGAAACTTAACGCTAGCGAAGAAAATATGTCAAAATGAAACTTGCAAAATGACCAGAAATCAGGAGATGGAAAGCATTTTGCTAGAAAAAGTGCAGCTGGTCTCTTGTGTTAACCTCAGTTGACAGTTAGGCTTTTCTATTCAATTTAAGGATGACTGCATCATTTTGTCACTTGTGAATTAGAGGGTACTACTTTAGTGGAAGTCCTACGGGCTAGTCATTCGTGTTTTGGGCATTTTTAATGTCGGTCAACTGGAAAACAGTTGCTCCGGTGAGAGAATTGATTGATTATTGATCATGTACTGAGGGTGCAGCTCTTTATCTCTAGGGAATAAACAAAATTTAACACATGAAGGATCTAATTATTTGATTGGTTAGTGGCTGTTTTTATATTCTTCTGTTTTATTATGTCTGCTGGGCAAAAAACCATCAATGTGCAATGCTCCAATGATTTTACTAAAACGGTGAGTAACGATGTGTTTGTTTAATACAGACTTTAGCACCAACGGAAAATACTGTTTGGAGTTACTTTTTAATCCTAGTATTTTGTTTTTGAAAATACAATTACAATGGTTATGTCATCAAACCAAAACTACTTATGGTAAAGGCACAAGTTTGTATGCTAAGAATATTTAAAATTTTTTTGTAAGTTTTTTTTTTTTTTGTCTATTAGGTCTTTCTTTGTCCGTTCAAGTAAATTGCTTAGATTGCATTTTAGTACATGTTCTCTTACTACATGATTTGGAATCTGTGTCTTTGGCTTGAGGAAAAACATTTAAAGTTGCATCAGTTAAGCAACTATTGTCATGCTCCTTGCAAATTTTGGACAATCTCAGGAGTAACATGGCACAAATATAATTAAGGCTTTGCTACTTAAATTATTTTCTCCTTTTCACTTGAGTCTGTAAAATAAAGGTGAAAAGCAAAATAAAACCCTAGTGGAAAACAGTCAGACACCTTTTTTTACCTTAATCCTTACTGTTTACGATACCAAGCTGTATGTGATGTGTGTCAGTAGGAGGAAGCTTTGACATGAAATGTTAGCAAGTGCCTCCTCATCAGTGTATGTGGAAGTTCTGGATATGTGCACTAAATTAGTAAAACCCATAAATCCCATTGGATTAAAATAGATGGGGAGTTAGCTGTGATGTTATTACTGGAATCATGATAGAATAATTAGTTCTTCCTTGTCTGTTAATGGCATAGCATGCCTAACGTGAGAGACTTCCATTTTGTCACTGAAATTTTAATTTAGGAAATTTGGGAGAAAGTATTTTCAGGACTCATCTTTTACACCATGGCCAAAGACTTACAGCCAAAACATACTGATATGAGGATTTCTTGTGGTCTCCGAAGAAATCTTCTGTGTCAGAGTACAACCTAGAGCAGGCTGATCATTTTATGCTGTGGGCCTAACGTTTGAATGGACCTGTTGGTCAGTAGTAATTTGGCAAGATACCCTACAGAATTTGTGTTTCCCGTTATTATATGATCAAAACCCAAGTTTGCAGGTAAATTAAACGTACACAGATGTCTCCCTTTTATTTAGTAGCAAGCCACTTTTCAAGATGTGAGGCGATTTTTAGACTTTATCCCTTTCACAAAAGGGATTACTACAAAATAAATAATTGGTGTGGATAAGACCTGCACAGGTACAGCAAATTTAACACCCTTGCGAACACGGTAACTCTACATCACCTTCATGGTGGAGTCACTCCATGTGTAGGTGTGTGATTCAGCTGCATGGGACTGTAGGGGATCCCTTGTCTAAACTGCAGTTGGAGCTTTCAAAATCCTTAAAACAGAGCCAAACCGCACATTCATACTGAAGTCCGCTGGCCCAGAACTGAGCAGCACCTCCAGAAAAGCCTTGCTTCTCCTTCTTTACTTGTGTCTGGGATAGCTGTTCCTTTCCTGTCAGAGAAAGGAGTGAAACAAGAAGTAAATCTGGAGATTAAACAATACTAACAAGATAAGTGTTATCTTAGAATAGATAGAAAACCTCTTGAATATTGATGGTTACAGTTCCTGTTCTCTGCACTTACACTCTCCGTCTCATAGTACCAGAATATTGTAACAGTGAGGGCAGTATTAAAAACAGAGAAACATTAAACTTGCTCAGTCTCAGGATATGGAAAGTGGGTTTGGGTTTTATTTAAGGCCAGCACTTTCTGCTCAGCACATTTTGGCCCACTGAAATGTATGGTGTACGTGTAGTTTACACGTGTTTATGATTCTCAAAGATAAGACCTCCAATATCAGTATGTCTAAATAGCTCCTTACATTTGATGCTCACACACTCTAATAAAATATTTTAATCCTAGTTAGCACTTGTAAGATATCTCCTTATGTATCTGTGATAAGGTAAAACGACCTTAGCCTGAGTATAAGGATGACTTATGTTCACTAGGAACACCTTTAAGATAGCAGTTTAGAATGAAGTACTTATAAGGGAAAAACCGTGGATTGCTAATCTGATAGTTCTGAGTCTGTTCTAATTCAGAAAGAAATGGAAACATTTCTAAAATAAGCACAGGAAATGTAAAGTACAGTTAAACATTACCATTTGCACAGCAATCAACCTGGAGCCTATTCATATTTCAAAAAGATCAGGGTCTAATTAAGCTCTGGCAGACTCAATTCTGTTTCCTTTCACTCCAATAGAGTTTGCCTGTTTGTCGGTGCTGAGTTTGGTTTGTATGCAGTTAAGCACATGTCATCAGCTTTCATTCAGATGATTCAACTAGTTCATATATTGCTTTTGATGTATTGCAGCTGCTGTTGTGTTTAATTTATGCAAATATTCTAGAATCTACATTTATTAGCAGCCATGATAGCTAAAACAGAATACTCGCACAGAGTGCTGCAGAATTGCAAGACATGAATTTCCTCTTCATATTTATCAATGTGTAGTCTTTTTATTTCGTTCTAAGAGTGGTTCTGCCTTCAGTTAAGAGCTCTCCAATAACTTTCCAGGCATAATTTGGAGTCTCTGGATTCAGCTTAAATATCTGCCTGTGATTTCAAATAGCTGACAGATGAATGAATGGAAATTGTTATCTGTTGAAAAAAAAAATTATGAACAGGAAAAGATAGCTTCAGTAAGTTAATGCCTTGCATAGTTAGACCAGTCTTACCAGTATCATTTTATAGTTTAATAGTTAGACCAGTTTTACCATTATCATTTTATAGTTTAATGAACAATTAGTGTTGTAATATCTTTCCTCTTGAGGAGGAAGTACATATTCACAGTTTCGTATTCAAAATAGCAAGGATTTCCTAATGCCATATGTTTTCCCATTGAATTGTTGGAGGGATATCCTAACCTCTTTATCTGAATATCTTTGGAAAAAAATTGAGCTCTTTAGCATAAACGTATACATTAGATATGTAATTGTTTTGAGATTTTTTCTTTTCAAAACAGATATGTATTTCAGTGTTTTCCATGTTCACATCTCTGACAGATGAGAAAAGAAGAAAAAGAATGCATTTGATTTATGCACATAGGGTTTATCTGTATGTGTGTGATGCTCTTCAAGAGGCTTGCAATGCAAAGTATAGTTGCTAAATTCTTTTTAACATTTATTTTTCAAATGTAAAACTTGTCAGGATATGTTAATCTACATCTATATCCACTCCAGTTATGTTTTCTAGAGTGATCACTAATAGTAATAGCAGAAAAGTAATTGTAGACACTACATTTGGCTTATTTTTTGATCCCACAGCATTTTCTGATGGAAACAGATTTACAGAGAGGAAAATAAAAAAATCCATGCTTCTTAATGTTCTTTTGCCAGACAAATATAAAAGTCTCCACAGGCAAGGATTAACTAGTACAAATATGCTTTCTGAGCTGCTATTGAAGAATTACTAATAAACATCATTATAGCTGAGTTCAAGATATTCAACCTTGTAAATATATCCTGTTATAATTTCATTATGGTTGGCTGACGCCCTAGGAGAAGCCAATGTTTCAACCTCTTTGTTCAAGTCTTAATGAATTATTGGAAAGTGGCTGATTAGAAAGCAATGAATCAGAAGGGGCCCGTGCATTCTGAATGCTACTCTCTTTGATGTTGTTTACCTCCCAAGTTGACTCATTTCCTTGGCCAAGAATCTTGGTGCATGGAGCTGTGAGCCTGCTTTGCTTGGCCATTGTATTTCAGTGCATGTCTGGAAGTCAAATGTGGTAGGTAGCTATTTAGTGAACGTTGTGTTCATTGAAGCTCACACCTTCGAATAGATTTCTCTGCAGAAGCGGGTCACAACTGTATCATAATTAAAGGGAATACAACGAGAGGGATGACTGAGTAGAAGTTTAGCTCTTCCTTAGACACTTTGCATACTTCCTCCACTGTTTTTTTTTTTTTCTATTTGGTGGATCTGCTTGCTTTTTGCTTCCAGTTGCTTCTGAACTCAATATCTCTTCAGCGGTCCAAGGACAAATCTATACCATAATGTGAATATATCTGTTGGTGATGGTCAGGCCACTGCACGCTGCTGGGTAAGAGCTTGGTCCTACACTATGTATCAGCATATACTTGAACTTTCCCTTCCAGAGAGCTCCAGATTTCAGGTAATGAAACACGTGCACAGGCATAAGGATTAGGATGTGGTTGCATCTCATTTTGGAGAGTCAGATCCTTGAATAATTACTTGAAAATGTAAACATATTCAAAGAAGTGGATGAAGTTTGAGTAATTCACAATGGCTTAATGTTATTCTACTGCTTCCCACAGCATATTTATGGAGCACTCCCTCTGTGAGGATTCACATTTCCCAGCAGATCAGTTCCACAATGGACATTGCCTAAACTCAAATAAGAGCAGCAATAAACTATGTCCTGTTTTTTTCATTCCATCAAGCTAGTCTTATTTAAAGATCTTTGGGTTTATCTATTGGGTACATCACCTAAAATAATGTTAAAGGAGTAGCACTTAACCACAAGGTTCCCCACTCAGGCAGTGGTCAACAAACACTCTAATAAAAACGTGTGTTTTTTTCAGCCGAACCTGGCTTTGGGGTACCTCTTAAGACAGCCTCTGCTCTCCTGGGGTGGAGAGGGAGGTTTAAAAAGTTGGCTTGCTTGGACTGAAGGTCTTTTCTTTAAGGATGATCTTGAATATGATTAAATTCTTGAGCACGGCCTGCACAGATAGGAGTGACTTATAGTTTAAGGGTTCAGAGCTTTTGAGATGTCTTACTGGTAACGTGCCTTGGACATTTCCCTAATTGTATAGCTTCAGAAATACCCCAGAAGGACTATCATAACAGACTATGTTTTCTCTTTAGTACAATACCCAATGGATTATTTGCAATTAACTCGATAGCTTTAATTTGAAGAGGCAAGTACTCAGGCTAAGAATATTTGAAACATGGTAATGAGGGCTGTAGCCTAGCATCTTTACTCTTTCACATAAGAATATGGCGATGGTTTAGAGGGTGCAAAGGAAGAGGAAATAACATGAAAGCTGGTTTTACCAGGCAGGTAAGGACTTATTCATGCTGGTAGAATCTCCAGCTGGGAAAATCCACGGTTGTTATAGCCTTTGTGCCACCAGAATAGAAAAAAGGGTTGGCTCAGAGAAGAGAATCTGGCTCAAAGAACTTAAAATAAATATCAGATGTCAGAGCTGTGACTTAATTGTTTAGCTAAGTAGATCATGTGAATTACACACAGATTGAGGACCTGTTTTTGCTTCTATTGAAATCAAGGAGAACAGAATCAGGCCATACTCTCCTTCCAGTGTCTTTCAGCCCTCGAAACTGTGTTATTTGAGAGTACAACAGCTCCTAGAATCATTTCTTGTACCACTTGCGAATCTGGAGAGCTGCTAGTACACAACTGCTTTGTGGTTTATTACTGTAGACATAAGTTATTACTCTAAGCAGAATGTATTTCCTTAGTTGCTGTTTGTTTTTATTTCAAAATTTGACGTTCAAACAATGGCTTCTGTGACTCTGACCATGGAAATTGGAACTCCAGGTTTAGACTTTGATTTCTGGCAGTAGCCAATTTCGATGACATACAAAGAGATGTACATGTATTTTCCTCCTTTCAATGCAGTCTCAGATTACAGCTTTGACAGTATCAGAATTAGACATATACCCCAACTCAAAGACATTAGTTTATAAATTTCCCTTTGAGAAACTAGTTCTGAAAGCCTTATAACTTTATAGCATTTTTTTTTCTTCCTAAATGAACATGGAAGAGATGTTTGTTACCTTATGAATAAAAGGAAATAAAACTTTTTTTTCTCTTATTGCTACACTATTGCATGTTTCCTTTAGCATTTTGAAATTCTCTATTAAAGAAAAAAACTCTGATGTTTAATCATGAAGACTTTGCAAGAGTGAGGAAACTATCAGAAGAAAGGCAGTGGCAGCTGAAAACTTGAAAGGATTATTTAGTTATAACCAAAATTATATGGAGCTGACTGACAATCTTACATTCAGGAAGAAGGGAAAGATTTTGGGAGAAGGCTTCACATGTGCAATTGAAAGTACTTTTCCCTTTACGTGGCTAAGAGACTTCACATAGTTCTACTGATAGAATGAAATGTTGGTAGAAAGGTGACAGAAATAAAAATGTTTGGAAAGATCTGCAGCCAGTTTGCAGACTGACATGTATTTCTACAAATTCTGGTTGCATGATGAATGACTGCTGCTACAGCGCGTAACTGATGACATTATAAATGAACGGAGCATAGAGAAATTACATAGTATCCTATTTCTGGACATGGAAGATACTGTGAGAATTATCCTGATTTAGATAGGGCAGTTTTTAGGTGCTGGTTTCTGCATTCACACCGCAGAGGGCATCAGATGGTGGCAAGGATCTCTGTCCCCTGGCCAGCCAGGGTTCAGCCTCTCCAAGCTCATGATGATGATAATACCATTATTGCAGTCTTTTAAGCAGCAGCAAGGTGTGATTTCTTTTTCTGAGACATGGAAGTACAGTGTCTGAGCACGTAGAAAGCAATTGCTTTCCCTTCACAAAGGATAAGTAAAGAAAAATCAACGTTTGAGGGGGAGAGGAGGAACATAATATTACCAGTGTTGAAAATCGTGAATAGTTCACAGCAGGCAAAACTGTCCTCCCCATCCTCCGCCCGCCTGTCCTGACACTTCAGACGTGTTTAAATGCTTCTTCTGTAGCTTGAGTGAGTTGGCTCCCTCCAGCCTCAGGTTATGTCCTTCCCACAGCTCAGTGCCCAGGCTCAGAGGAGCCAACTCTAGGGATAATCTGTTGCCCTTAAGAGGGTGTTGAACTGCAGGCTGGCAGCCCCTTCCAGGCTGTAAATAGTCATTGCTGTGCTGAGGTAGGAAGGCCTCCCTGGAATTGCTGTTCGTGCCGTTAGTTGTCTTCATAGCAACGATCACTGCTAACTATTCCTGTCATTCTCCGTTCTCACAGCTCAGGAGAGACCAGCCAAGGCAAGGAGGCCGAGCAGAGCACAAGGGAGAAGAGAAGGCAAAGTGCAATGGCTGGGCAAGAGTAGGACATGGGCAGGGAAGAGTGGGGACAGTGGACACTGGGTCCTTCCTGTGGATGTGAACAGGTCTTTGTCACCCTTCCATGACTGCAAGTCAACTGTTTCTGCTGCTAAGACTATTGGAGGCACTTAGTTAAAAATACTTTTCCTCCATAGCTTCTGAAAATTGACCTAGGTATGGGTGAAGATAAGAACGGTAAGTAGGTGTCCTTCTCCTGTGCCTTGTGTCCTGTGTAGGTGCTCCGAGGGCAAGATGAACACCAAATGCTTCCATGCCTGTTTCTCCTATTTTTGTTCTCTTACTTCTGGATGTGTTTTCCAGCCTCCTCCTTTGTACTGTCAGAGGTGCTTTCACTTTTTATGATACAGTAATGTGGATCACAGGGAGTGGGAGCAGTTGTCAGCACTTGTGTTGTCTCAAAGATGGTCCTGTAAGTCAGAAAGTTGGGTTACAAAAGAAAGAAATTCCCTATCCTTCCCAAGTAGCAGCATAATAACATGAAAAAGAGCAAACTCAAGTAAAATTAGTATGCATCTGCTTTGTTTGCTCTTACTGGTTTGT
>JAOXJM010000012.1:116568893-116579595 GCA_026413425.1 Tringa solitaria | reverse complement strand
AGCAAACTCAAGTAAAATTAGTATGCATCTGCTTTGTTTGCTCTTACTGGTTTGTCCAGAAACCAGAAGTTTGTCTCAGAGGACTTTGTGTCACTTCACTTTCCTTCCCTTGCATGAAAGAAGGCAGGTCTCCCACAGATTGTGCTTGGAAGGGACTCTGTTGGCAAGAGTGCCATGACACTGGCTGTCATAGCACAGGAGCTTTGACCTGGGCACTCTGCCTGTGAGATCCAGTAGAAAGATAAAAGGATTGTGGGACGGAAGGCTCACTTTCTTAAAAAAGAGAACAAGCATAACTTTCGTTCACTTTCTACTACAGGTGAATGGAGAGAAAACTGCAGCAGTAAAGAAAATTTAGAATACAAATTAGCATGAATTTAGAATACAAATTTAGAATACAAATGAGCATATAACTCCTTATGAGGCAACATCGCAATAGTGGTTCTGGCATTTTGAAAAGAGAAACTTGAAAAAAACAGACTCTTTTAAAAGTTATCTGTCTCACAATGTACACCACAGTTTAATTACCCTCATGAGAACAGCGGTGTTTTATGATCTGAAACATCCAAAAACGAGCTAGATAATGGATATTCTTTTCATAAAACCTAGCTGAATGAGTGGGATGTTACTTATGGATTTACCCTGTGCTAGAAATCATGAAACATTTAACTTCTAATCCCATGTACTCCTTTGTAATGTAGTAATAAATAAATTGAATTAATTCAGAAACTAACTCTATTTAACATTTTTGTGGTAAACAAAGAATGAGAGAGTTAGCAATAAAACTATAGCAAACAAACGTATTTCTTCTCAGGGTAAAAGAGAATGTTCTGTACAGCTCATCATCTTATATTTACAAGCTTGCATAGTCTTTAGGTAAGACAGCATTTAATCAAAAGGACTCCATGGGGGCAGGAGTAGTAGGAATTCCAGGAGAAATTCCTCCCTCTTAATTGCTCATAGGCCGTGACTCAATGGGGATAACAGCACATAGAACATAACTGAGATAGTTATTTGTTGAATTAAAGCTTGTATTTCACGCTTAGAATCATATGGCTGGAAGCTGTTGAATATATTAAATCCAGCCATCTGCTATTTCAGGCAACACGTCCTAGAATCTTGTTCATAACCTTGTCAAAGAACTGGAATGTGCTTATCTAATGTAAGACTTGTCTTGCCCATTTACCAGTTAGCAGAGATAAATAAATAATTAATCCCTTTTTTCTTGAAGGAAGGTCCAAGTCACATTAGCCTCACTTTCTTTGTGTTAATATTATGTTATAGTATGTACAGAATCTTCCATACTAGTTATAACAGAGTGTTGCTAAAGCTTACTGCCCCATTGGTCAAATGAAGGCTATACTTTCAACTGAAACCAAGTGTCTAACGTTAGTCAGCTTTTTTCCTGGTACCCACCTGAAGTGTAATAACAACACAGCTGAAAAATGTTTGGGTCCAAAGCCCTTCCATAATCTCCTTGCAGTTCCATTAATGGGGCGTTGGTGAGTGAGGGGAACTATGCAGCCATGAGTGAGACTGGAATTTGACCCTGGTCACTATAAAAAGGCAGCACTTCAAACTATTTAAAGAGTGTTTTTAGAAATCTTTAAAAAGCATGAAAAAAATTCCATTCCAAAGGGTGAAGCACTAGAAATTTAATATACTTCAAATCTACGCCAAACTGTAGTGCACAGATGTCAATCCATTGAACAAATATTATGACGACGTATAAACATATAGTTCTACAGACAAAAACAGGGCATCCTGATTGAGGAAAGCAGTATGCCTTTGCTCTTTATATGGTTTTAATGTGTTGATTTTCTCACTTTACTACAGTTTGTAGAAGTTGTTCTTATCTTTTTTGATTGTCAGTTTTAGGAATCTCTTCGTATCATACTTTGCTCATTTTTTAAAATGTTCAGTATTTGCAATAGTGCAATTTTGGTAGAACTAAGTAGATTGCAGTTATTCTGTGAATGTCCTGTGGATAGTAATACCCCTGGGTTTAAGGGAGCAACTGATATAAAGGCTACAAGGATGAGTAAGGGAGATGTGAGTAGAGCAGGTGAGTAGAGATTCTGATAAGAATTGAATGGTTGGTGCTACATGTGAAGAGCTGGCAGAGGGAAGAGAGGAAAAAAGTAGAACTTGTAACTAAATGCCAGACTGAGACTTTAGAAGCTGGTGCTTCCTTTTATGCCCATCTGTAGCACACTTAAGAATTACACTGATTTTTTTAATGTAGTGCTCTTGCCAGTGGTGACTGACAGGTAAACTTTACCAGCTGTAATGAAAGCAGACCCTGTTAGGCTTTCTCTTTGGGGCCATACCATTGCACTTCTAAACTAACTGATGTCACAGCCCACTTTATTGCTCAAGTTCCCAATGAACGTTACAGAATAAAGACTTTTAATTTGAAATATATAACACCAGATATTATATTCATAACTAAAGTTGGGGGAATTTGAGGGTATATCAATTACTCAGCATTTAAAAGGAGTATTATTTGCCATGCTCACATCAGAAAAATATTACTGGAATGAATATCAGGGAAAGTAAGTGCTCGGTCACTAGTTTTAAGTGTCCTTAGAAGCACTATTTCAAACCTGGACAAGTAAATAAGCATTTATTTGACCTGGGAGCAGATCTAGCGTTTTAGGACTTGACTAATGAGGTACAATCATATATCACAATGTGCATTCCAAATATTCTCTATAAATAAAGTTGAAGTACCAAACAAAGATTTTATGGACAGCAAGTAAATCCAAAGAGATTAGAATACTGTTTATGTCTGCTCTTGGAGAAGCAGAAGATAAATTGACCAAGTCATTCATTATGAATTCTTAATTGCACTCTATTTGTAACCCTTAAGCCCTAGAGTACACTTTGTATTGCAAGAACTGAAGAGCTCCTGTTAGATGGAGTAAATGGGAAGCCTGGTAAACTCTGTTCACAGCAGAATGGTATGCATGAGTATATTCAGCATATTCTACATTCAGTAGATGGCAGTGGTATGCAGTTGTAGATTAATTCAGGATTTTCTCTTGAGCAGACACTCTCATCACCATGAATCCAAACAGTGTTGATCTGAGGGTTTATTTGAGGCTTTTTTTGGCAGAAAATACTAAGATACCAGATAATTTTTCACCTGCTAGAGCTGACAGTGGTAGAAAATGCAAACAATTTTGCTAATTTGTTGTAATCTTCATTATGCAGCACTTGGAAGAATCTTGGAAGTTTTGAATTTCAAGCAGTGATATTACATACAGAAAGGAATGCGTCTGTCTGGAGCATTGACTCATTTTCCATCTATGCCCCGTGGAACTTAGTATGTACACATCAAAGTCTCAAAATAAAAGTATTTAGTAAGTGGGAACTGTGTGTGTTGCTTAACAGAAGTAGTAACACAGTGACGTCTCGGAATACTGTGCACAGAAATAGATATTTTCCCTTGTCTAAAGGAATGAACTGCAGATCTGTTAGGGAAAAGCAGGGTGAGTGTGTGTATAAGCAAACAAATTACCAAGACAATTAGAAATTATTATAATGCTTTTAATTTTGGAAAAGTGGAAGAAAAAGAACAAAACAAAAGCCGAAATACAGTTTATGTGGTAGAAACTACAGGCAAGGAGAGAAAGAGAATTAAATTACATCATTTAAGTAGATATTTTCTCATATGGCAGTTATTTCTAACACAAATAGAAAATGTTTAATGATTTATGATTGTTAATGACGGAAGGAGTTGCTCTCTGTTGCACAAAGCAATGTTATTTCTTGCCTCCCTATGGGAAACTGCAATAGAAAATGTATTAAAGATATCAGTCTGTGAACTGAGTTGTAACACATCCACAAATTTGTCCTAAGGTTTTTGAGCACTCTTGGACAGACCCCAGAATCAACTGGTGGTCCCTGACTAGGGAATACAAATGTCACACATTTTCAACAAAGAACTGCATACTCTGATTCTCTGCCGTGTCAGACATCACGAGGAAACAGAGAAATATTTTAATCTGTATGGCTACAATACAGATATAGCTATTGTTTGCAGAACAAAAATTAATACTGATCTGGTAGCAATGAAATAGCAGCATAAAAAAAAATAGCATTTCCAGCATAGCCAAAGCTACTGGAAATCCTCAGTTTTGCAGGCAAGAACTTTCTCCAGCCATAGACCCAAGAAGTAAGAGTTTTGTGCTATCTGGTCACAGCCAAAGTATAATAGTGAAAATAGGAAAGAAAGACCTTTTAATTGGTTAGGGTACTGAAGAAAGAAGTATATGTTGACTGATTCAACTCTACTTAATGTCATCTGCTGTTAACAGCCGTTCTTCTGAGCACCATGAAACTGTGGTGTGGCTGTACATCTCTTCCTAACATTTCTAGAAATTATTACACATGTAAATTAAAGCATACAAGAGAAGGATGGTTTAGGTCATTAAGGTTTCTGAATATCTTTTGTGGTTTTGTTGGGTTTTTATAAGTACTTTTTTTTAAATGATTTCATGTATTTTTAAGACAATTATGCTGAGGATACTTTCATCCTGGCATTGCAATGTCATTCCATTCATTCATATTTCTAGTATATTGCTTGTCTTGGCTAATTTTTTCTTGTTCCTGTCTAGTTTCATCTCTGTTGCTTAGGTTCTTTTGAAACCTTATCAATTTCTTTATGAATTTACATCTGAAAGATTGTACTATCACTTTTATCACCATGCATTTTATTTTTCCATAAACTCAATCCATCCTGACATGCTGAGTGTACACAAACCTGCTACTATGGGTGTTTCAACTTGTAGTATTGTCACAGTAGACGAGGGTTGCTGTCTTTAGGCACTGAGGGGAGTTTCTAGTAAAGAAAAACTTCATCTAAATAAATGGGGCATGTCTATTTTAACAAGTACTCAAGACAGTTTTACTGACTGTGTTCCAATATTTGTGGAAGCATATTTCAACCACTGCAAGATTTATTCCTCTACTATGAACGAATACAGACTTTGTTTAAGTGGAAGCTTTGGAGAGTCTCATCCTTCTAAATGTCACTTTCAATTAAAACTTTATTAACACATACTGTGTTGTAAGCAGGTTCATAAAGTGAAATTATATTTAAAAAAAAATAAAATAATCGCATGCTATTTTCATGCCAACACAATATTTTTAGAAGCTTGTATCTTGGTTTATAGTAGAAGAGTCAGCTGCATCTCACTGCTGACAGTTTTCTTTTGCCATTTTACAGACAGAAAGAAAAAAATGCACAATAAAAATTTTTTTTTCTAAGTGCCACAGTTACAAAAAAAACCTTAAACAAAATATGTGAGAATTAAGTTTTTCATAAGATTATATGCATGATGGTTTTGCAAAATCTAGATTAATCAATATTATACTAGGAAAAATTGTTTATAAGGTTGGTAATGCAAGACCTCCTGAAGTGCGTTGCTTTGTATTAAAATAAATTTGGCTTGAAAGGCTGATAAAGTAAAAAAACCAAACATGACTAGGAATAAGAATAAAAAGCAAAGAGAGAGGGATAATTCTAAACTGCTGCCATTCCTGAAGAAGAGATAATTACATTAACTCAAAATGGCTTTACCAGAATGAATAAAGGAACAGATCAGGGTCATATAACCATTATATGATATCGCAGCATGTATTACCATTGCTATTGACTATATCTTGGACTATGTATTATATTGTAAAAAAAATTCTATGAGGTTATAATCATTTGCACTGCCTAACTCTGTTAAGTAACTTCCTGAAGTGCAGAACAACATAAAACCAAGAAACTCCTCTTAGTTCATCATGTGACATGTCATTTCAAGGAATGTTGTAGAAAATAACTGGATATTCTGAATTAACAATGGATATTCTGGAAAACAGTTAATTATTAAACCTGGCTAAAGATGCCAAGCTTTGAATACTGTAATTGAAGTGTGTTGTGGAGAGCACTTTGGCACCTGCATGTAAATCTGACAAATATCATTTAGGTGGCAGACAAAGGTATAGTGACAACCATCATTATTTCTGGTTTTATGTTCTGTTGAGTACACTTACATTTTCCTGAAATGTTTACCTGCTGTGAAGAAGTTTTTCATGAATGGTTTAAGAGCTGATGTGTTTTTTTTCTTTTTTTTTTTTTTTTTAGTAATTGAGGAAAAATTGCTTTTGATTTTATGATTTTATCGTTGTTTTCTTTTCCTGATGCATGAATATTCTTACAAAAAGAGAAGATTATGATTTTTGATGAAGACTTTTTGTGTTACATTGAAAAATTAAGTGACTTGGCCAACGAAGCAAAGCCTGAGCTCTGCCACTTCACATTTTCGGTGCTTGCCTAGAGCATACCTTGCAGTGAGATATTGCAGGTTCCCCTGGTGTAGACCCAGGTTAAGCCAAGATCTGGAGTAAATTTTTCTGTCTGATTTACATTGCTTCTCTGAATAAGCTAAAAACAAGCAAAGGCTGCCTATTAGGAGCATAAATGAATTGACATCTTGATTTTTTTCTGCCAAGGTGGTATCACCTGTGGACGTGGAGTTTTCATGCCCCAAGCCACCATACTGCTGTGTGGATTTGGCTTATTTCACTGCTGTGAGCCCAACTCTTCTTATTATTTATACTACAGCAGGCCATGAATTTTCCAGGCACGATTATGGTGACATGGTACTGTAGACAGTACAAACATAGGGTAAAAATCAGCATCTGCTGTCGTAGCTTTGCAGTCTGAACAGACAAAACACGGAGAGATATCAAAGGCACAGAAAAGTGAAAAGCCTGATCCAAGGTGAAGAAACTGTGTCTTATATTGCAGGTTAAGCACATGCCTGAGCCCAGGGCTCTGGCTTATTTACTCTTCCACCTCTCTGTAATCGTGTCCAAATTAGTGAAAAAATTAAACATTCGTGTCAGCTGCCAGGTGCTGAATAACAACTGAAAAGCGTGCAGAATAATTTTCTAGGGAACTAGTTTAACAATAGTGATTTAAATCAACTTTGGAAAGTTTACAACAAACTGAAAGTGAGCTGGAGCAGCTGTTGCTCACTGCTTCTTAGCTTAGACCTGGTTAGCTCTCGCCATCATCCCATTTATCCCAGCACGGTATCAATCCAGTCACCCTTTACCTGAAGCCCCGAGATCTTTGATGAGGTGCCACAACTCAGATGAAAAAAATTAACAGTATGGGTGGTTTAGAACCAAACTTTCAGAATCATTCTGTCTGTGAAACAGAGCTGGAAAACCCTCTAAATTTTTCTCATCCCTGTATTTTTTGCAGTAAATATTCTTAGTATTTTAGACAGCAGATCCAGTAGCAGATTTGTCCTAACATCATTTAATAGTTGTCCATGGCCATTGCTCTCTGGGGAAGGGGTGTAGAATGAGCAGCATTTTGCCCTGGATGAGTAATTATCTAAGGACACACATAGAGGTATAATGCAAATAAGAGGTATAATGTAAATAAGAGGTATGATACATAGAGGTATATACATAGAGGTATAATGTAAATAAGAAAGAAATCCCTGAATTAAGATTATTTATTATTATAAACTGAGATTATACCTGGGATGAAGCCAGGGTAAATAGCACAAATGAGAGCACTCAGATGTGCTCTCTCGGTGCAGCTTTTGTAAGCCTGGGCACAGGAATGCCAATTCGGACAGGGAAGTCCAAATATTCTCCCAGCTGATTAAAACAATCAGTTACTATATCCTATGGGATATATATACTGGCTGTATTTTACCAGATTATGTAACGTGGTCTTGAAGCAAGAATGGATTGAATAAACTCTCCCCACTCAATCTTTCCCGTTCATGTGAGTTTCACACTGAAATAATTTCATTCTTCCATTTTTCTGTTTCTTTTGTATTTTTGCCCAGTGTGACTTTCAAGTGTTTTGATTTTAGTGATGCTTTGCCAATCTATCTTACTATATTTGAGTTTCTACTTTTTCTTTGTGAAATTAATGTCAAAGGGATTTAACTTGCATTGTGAGGATGTGAATGTACGTTGTGAGAATGGATATTAAGCTACCTGTCTTAATAGGCGATAGGTACCATGTGAGATGCACTGGAGTAACTAAGACCTTGTTAGAAGCCAGGAAAAGCTAGTGTAGAGGTTTTTTGTTGTGATGGTTTTTCACTGCTTTATAAAAGCATCCTGTATGGACTTGAGAGCCTGTTTCTTTCTGGCTGCGGTGTGATCTGATCAGGAGCCAGTGGTACACAGTTTATTCAAAAAAAGTGTTCATTAGTTCGACTGCAATACTAAGTCCTTTGAGACCTCAGCCTTGCAGCTGAGTACAGGTAGGAAGGCTTGGCTATGCTGCTGGAAGATGGAGGAAAATTCCTGTGCTCCTGTTGGGCAATTCACAGTTCAGGCAGAGTTGCCCCTGCCGTTAGAGCCAGCGGAGAGAAGTGTAACCTGTGCTGCCCGTGATTTTCATACAAATGAGCTTAGGTTGCCTTTGTGGAGGGCCGGGGGCTCGCAGATGGGGATTTTACCAAGCGAATGCACTGTATGATTAAGAAAACGAACGCTTGAAGAAAAGCTGAGACGTGGGCACATGTTGAAAAGCCGATTGCTGCCCGGAGGGACGGCAGCCACAGCGGGGGGGGAGCAGCCAATATCATTCAGCCACATCCCAACACACCAAACTGACCCAGTTTTCCCTGTTGGGACAGGCATAGCCGGGGCTGGTGTGAACCTCGGGTTGATGTAGGTTACTCGTGGGAAGCAGACCCTGCAGCGTTCCTTCTCGGGCTTTACCGACACGGCTACAGCTGCAATTTTATGCTTGCAATGCCTTGCTCCTTGCCCGAGCACCAAATCCATTATCCCGTTTTACCTTCTGTGCAATTAGGAGTGAGGGTTTGGCTGTATGCCATATTAAGGAATTTTCCTAAAGAATTTTATGGGGAAAAAGGCAGCTACCCCTCCCATAGCAAATTCTATAGACTTTGAAAGGGCCGGGGTCTAAATGTTCTTTGTCAGAGCAAAACCAGCCTGTTCCTAGCCCAACTTTCACCAGGTTTTGTTTATTCGTCAGTACTGGTCCACTTGAGGCATCTAATTCAAAACTCACACAGATTGTTTTACTATTTTGGCTTTTCATATACTTCATTCTGTGTAATTTTAAGGTACCTGACATTTCATGACAAAATTCTAAGCTTAAAGGAGAAGGGGTGCGATTTGATTTGCAATAAGGAAGCAAGTTAAAACTGAGATTTTTGAGGAATCTTAAATAAATCAAGTCCCCTAACCTTGCTGAGTTGCAGTAAGACTTGGGCATTTTAGCTTAAAATCCCAGCCTAAAAATACACTCATATGACCTGTGAGGAACTGCCTAAAGCCAGTGGTAAGAATTAATTTGAGCAGATAACCAACATCTTCCTATAGTATGAAAGAAACTCACTGTCTTCTGAGCTAAATGTTAATTCAGAAGGGGAACTGGAAAAAAAAAAGTAGGAAAAGGCAGAGATTTATAATTACATTAGCAGTAAGGAAATATTTTTAGTGAATAAATGTGTTTAGCTGCAGGTCCTAATACTGAGTTAATCATTTTCCTTGTATTAGTGCTAAGAAAATAATTTATTCTGAATTTAACGTAACATGCAACTGTTACATACAGTCACTGTCTGCAATAATAACTGCACTTATCCAAGAATTTTTAATACAGCTTTTCAGTGGAAAATTTATGAGATTGAGAAATGTACTGCTTCTGGGAATATTTACTTGCATCAAAAGTTTATGCTGTAAGCAGAGGCAGCTTCCCACTGCAAAAAAAAGAAATGAGTTTTTGCATTAGGTCTGATTTCTATTCTGCCTGATTCCTTTGACTGTTCTGAGACTTGTATGTTCTCTCATACTTTTTGGGAAAAATACCGTATATGGAAGTGGAATATTTGAAAATCCACAGCAATTTTCAGAGGAGAGGAGCACTATTTTTTGACTAACAGTGCAATGAAAATATGGATGGCCCATATCTATCTTAGATGATCTGTCAGATCTTTTCTCTTTAGGTAGCTCTCATTTCAAAAACCAAACTATGGTATTTAGTTGGCATTTATCTAGGTATTTTAGATAATTTTTTCAGGTACTCAAATACTTGTCATAACGTGATAACTTATTTGTATTATTTATATAAATATTTATAAAATTATAGCTCAAATCAGACTTGAGAAGTGTGGAAATGATTGTCAGAAAATCTGACAGAGTGTGTTGTAGATTGGCCATTTGGTATTCATCTGTGAATTAATGGAAATATTTTGCAATGTTGTTTATGCACACACACACAAAACTATGAAAATTAATTTCATAGTTAATTTGGGAAGCTATTTAGTCTCCTTGCAGCAAACATCTTGGCATATTATGCTTTCAGAGCTTTTATTGTAATTCCTATATTACATGCATTTGTTTTTCTTCTCTCCTCAGAAATTTTTCCAAGAGATTCCAGTCTAAAAGACAAATTCATAAAACATTTTACAGGTAAGACAGCTGCTTGTTCTTAGTTTGCCTACATACGCATATTCTCAGTAGCCACGAGAGTTACGCCATTAGCTTTTTTGAGGTTCTACACCAAGTTTAACATTTGTGAAGTTAAATTTGCATTGTTTAGGATTGAAGTTTTTATGGAACTCTAATTACGTTTAGGTTTGAGTCTCTCTTTGAATAATCAGCCTAAAATAAATTTCAAAACATAGTATATTAAAAC
>JAOXJM010000012.1:116542340-116556739 GCA_026413425.1 Tringa solitaria | reverse complement strand
CAGGGAGGTGGTGGAGTCTCCTTCTTTGGAAACATTCAAAACCTGCCTGGACAAGATCCTGTGCAATCTGCTCTAGGTAGACCTGCTCTAGCGGGGGGGGGGGTTGGACTAGTTGATCTCCAGAGGTCCCTTCCAACCCCGTATGATTCTATGATTCTAATTTAAACCAGGTTTTCTGTACTCTTCCTCTATAATGTTCTTCTGTCACCATTTCTCATTGCAGGTTTTAGATGCAAAGCTACTGAAGTTAGTAGTATAAAACTCACAAAGTAGCATATCGTAGTCACTTTACTATTTAACCTGAAACATGCCATGTATTCCTTCTGCTCTAAAATCTGTTAATGGGTCTACATTTTAGGAATCAAGTCTAGAGGGTAGTTACTTGGAAACATAGTAAAGAACCAAATGCTATAGAAGCTGAGAGGAGATTATACCCTTGTAAGCAAGCTATGTTTTTTTCCAAGTTAAAATGATTTCACACACAATTGTTTTCTCTTCCAACTTTCCTTTAATTTTTTCCATATGATTAGATATTTTGGCTTCAGAAATAAGGTCTGCTTATGGCTTTTCCCATAACCGTGTTTCCATTGCATGTTCGAAAGGTTCTGTCAAATTTCTATCCTGAGACAATATCAGTTTGAGACAGGACCAGCAGCTACAGTGGTGCCTCATTGTGATCTTTCACTCCAGTTGAATGATCACCTTTCTCAAACAACTTCATTGCTCCAGGCTTCTGAATTTCTAAAGAAAACCACTGTAGGCAAATTATATTGTTCCTCTGCCATATTGCAGGTGGATTCACAAGGCCACCAGCAATTTAACCTGATCAGGGTGAATGGCTACTATAAAACAAAGTTCAATTTTCTCTCTTTAGGACTTTATTGGTTATCTTAATTTTTTATGACAAGACTGTAGAAAGGGTCCTAGTTTGTGTTTTGGGTGCTATGCAAATGAAGGACAAAGACCCTATTCTCATCTCAAATTACTTAAAGCCTAGAGTAAACCAGTGTGTATATGGAAACAATGACCTTGTGATGACTGGTGAGGTGGATAATGGCTCCATTGTGAGCTGTTCAAAGGCATCACTAAAAGAGAGATGTGACAACAGAGAGCAAGACCACCAATTAGAATTTTTTATGGAATTCTTCCCATGATGAGGGCTCTGATGGGAGAGAGTATTCTTGGAAGCTTTTCTAAAAAACAAGAAATAACTCTAAACCCACATAGGCAATAAGTGATGGTATAAAAACTTTTTAAGGCTCAGAAACTGAACTTTCAACATGGAATTAGGTATTAGTTTTAAAAAGAAAATAATAGCCATTGTGCTTTACTGGGTTCCTACCGCGATTCTTTTTTATCGACTCATCTTTCTTCATTTAAATTATCAACTGTTATTTGCACAATTAAGGTTGTGTGTTCCTATGGGTTTAAATATGTAAAGCTGCAAGTTCTAAAGAGCTGGCCCTGGAGACTCAAAAACAAGCTCATACATGTGTCCAGTGGAACTTTTTACGGTGACAGTGTCTATTAGGAAAGATTAATTTACCTTTTTTTTTTTTTTTGTAATTGGGGGATTGAAACATTTTATTGAACACTCATGACACAAAAGAAACAAAATATTTGAAGCAACCAGATGTAGGGGTAAAACTTTTACTGCCCTTCATAGAGCTGGGCTGGCTGCTATTTTTTAGCTCTGTCACTTGTATATAGTCATTGCAAACCTAAAGCTGCAAATTTTTTCTGGAAGTTGACCCTCTCTCAGAGCTTCTGTCTGATACACAGACACAGCTATCTCTCTATCTGGATCCATTGGTAGTATTTCACAGTCGAGGATGTTTCCAGTCATAGTAAAAAAAAAAATTATCCCCATTCCTATATTTTATCATTTCCATCTAAATTGTGCTTTACAGGCAAAATTAGCAATATCTGTATTATAGCACAGTAATTAAAAAATGGGACAGCTTATTTCAGGGATTTTTTTTTTATCTGCTAGGTGTCTGCATTTCTCTGCTAAGTACAGCTGAATACCTTGTTTCCAAATACTGAGAGGATATTCAGAAGTGCATAGGAGAATTTTCACAGGGAGGTAATGCCTCTTCACTTCAAAGTAAAATCCCCACTGAGAAAATAAGGTTATATAAACTGACTCAGTCTTGAGGGTAGTGTATATTTAGGAATATTTTCAAATCAAAGCATCTTCATTATTCCTCCCATCTGCTACATATATAAACATTTAGCAAACAAGTTACCAGTTTAACTCTGTTGATCTTTACAATCTATAACTTCTACCTTTATCTATTTAATCAATGCACTGATATAATTGTTGTCTCTTACTTTGTAAGTTCATTCTAAATTTTTATTAGATATTGTTTTCCAACCAGGAGCCACTATTGCTTTGTCTTTAATGATCTTGTCTTCCATTGGACACAATAAACTTATGTTATAGTGCTGTCTTGAGAGCACTTTGAGCAGAATTTTTTTGTCTCTCCTTATGTAGTGGATGATGCAAGTCAATGTGCTATATGAAAATGCTGCTTAAAGTTTTTGTATCTATAAACTTCTGTGAACATGAACTATTTAGCACCTTGTACAGTAATCATAATTTGTCCTACTTCTCAACAAATCAATTCATACTGAATGGCAGGGAGAACAGGTATTTCTTATACCCAAATATTAAATGCAAAAATGCATTTGGAATTCAGTGTACACACTTGTACAGTGACGTCTGAGTTTACAGGTTTTCAAATTTGGCCAGGGATATTTGAGCATGAATTATGCAGGTGTTTAAGAGTGGCAGAGTCATTGTCACTGCTTTGCTCAAAGAAGACTTTGGATTGAAAGATTTTTCTAGTAATTTTTCATTAAAACCCGAAGGCATCACTAATAGTAACAATCTGAGAGAATTTTCTTTTCCATTTTAATTATCATCATTCATGTTTGAATAATAACAAGAAGCACTGCTTGAGTCATACTCTTTATCTTTTCATCACAGTACTGATTTTTAGAGAAGCAAGGGACTCAGTCTTATTAGCATGAGACAAAGCAGTGTACTTCAGGCATGGCTTCTAGTTTTTTATACTAGAACTGAGCTAGAATCTCCCTAGACTCAAGAGGTCCTGGAGACCTCACAGTGTGATGAAGACTGATATGCTTTGAAAGAGAAGTAAGCTTTGTTTTCATGTGTGTAAATTATTACTGGCAAGAATAAAGATGAATTCCAGACTGGTTTATGTTTGAAAGGAGGGAGTGATACTTAGAACTCCCAAAATTAAATTATATGCCTTAAAATTTGTAAACAGAAATGAAATGCAGATACCAATGGAAAAATATCTCAGAAGAACTCAGGGATGAAAAAACACTCCTATCTTCTCGACAGAACAAGTGATCATGAAAATGACAAAAGCTCCTGGAGATGACTAAAAAGTAAAATCTAAACAGAAGGCATCCTAGAACTGTGGAGGGAGAAACATAGGGCAAATTATATTAAACAAAAAAGGGGGCAAGATGGCATGAATGAGTGACAAAGTGTACCATGAAATATGCAGATACAAAATTTAGAGCATACTTACTCTTTCCCAATTAAAAAAAGGAAATAAACAGGTATGAAAACTTTTCCAGATATTCAAGGCAAGCCCACATGTGAGCTGTGTAAGGTGTAAGTTTGGTAAAATGCATCCTATTTTGGTGAATAAAACACAGTCCTTTTGCTTTGTTTTAATTCTAACTTTTCCAGCATAAATTCGTGAACTGCATTGTTAATTAACATTGGTTATATATGCAGTGCGGTTACGGGGAAGAGAAGAGGAAGAGGTATGTGATGTTTTCAGGAGACTTTCTGGTGGACTAGAGAGTGCATATTCCAAGGCACCCTTCCAGTTGGTGCTCTGCCCAGAATAGAAAACACTAAACCAGAACAACAATATGTGAAGTTGCTTCAATAAATCTGGCTTACACAAGTGTTTAAGTTTATTAAGACTTCACTGTCTGAAAGCTACTTGGAATTATTGCTACAGCTGGATTATAACATTCTCTCACTGGTCCAGTATTCTTTCCTCCATGGAAATCTCATAACTTATGTCTGCTCCATCATGATGATTGCTAACTTTGATCCAGAGGAGGCACATGTACGATAATATTTTTGCAATGTGGGAATTTTATTTTTAAATCAACATAAGGCCTAATAATAGCTTGCAGTGTGATATTTGCAAAATATCTCAAGGAAGATGAGACCTAGTCAAAACTTCTTCTAGAGGAAGCTGTTTGTTTGATAAATCTGTCATTCGTAAATAGAATTCCTGTCACTTGTTAACTAAAGAAACTGTCCATTTGGAAGTGACATCGAGACTTCACTTGCTCTCTACAAGATTTAGGACCCTCCCTCACTGGAAAAAGTTAGATTAATTTATTTTATCTTCTGACATCTAATCATAGGAAAGAAGGGATCTGGAAAATGGGGAGAAAATTATGAGACTTGCCTAGGGACAACAAAATCAGTAACATCACACTTCTTAACCAAGATACTCCAATCCCACCACGTCTTGGAAAAGTGCATTCTGCAATCAGGCTGCACTGTGTTTCTGTGGCTGTAGTCTTTGCTAAAAATATAAGCTCTTTACTTCTTTACCATCTCCTGGTGCAAACTTGGGTATGTGAATAGGGAGAGATGGGCAGTTTGTTTTAGTAAGGCTGCCAGTCTGGAAAACCAGAAGATAAGTGGGAGGAGAGCATGTCTATTCACTTCATTGTCTCAAAGTCTATGAGATCCTAACTGACAATGACTATTTTAGGGGCAGAATGTGAAGTAAGAACTCATACTGCTTTTTTCCCCAAAAGAATTCTAGACACGTTTATCTATATGAGTTTTATGTGCCAGACGGGCTGAATAAGCAGATACTCTTGAAGAAGGCAGTATGTGCTCTTTTCTCATTTTAATAAACTTTATCATTTCCAAAACCTCCCTTAGATCTTGTCTTCTGTGTTCTATATATTCTACTTTCTGTCTGTCTAGAACTCAAAGACACATTTAGACAGATTAAAAATCACTAACAGACTGATATTAAAGGAATTCTCAATGACAACTTGTTATTAATTGGGGGAGTTGTTGAAAAGGGACTACACAGAAATTAATGACTTTAAAGCCTATTAAATATTTTGATCTATGATTTGGGAGTATGAAGCTATTGCTGGTAACAGTCATGTCAAGTAATCACAAATGAGGTAATCATATGTATTATTTGATGACCAGACTGGTTTGTAAGACAAGCTTGCTTTAATATCGCTTTAATATTGGCAAAACTAAGGCTATACATCCAGTAATATGGGACACAGACCATATGTACAGAATAAAGGATTACATCCTGAAAACTCTGGAAAGAGTTCTAGGTTCATATTAGGTGTGCTAAGAAGCTTTTTATTGAGAGACAAAAGTGGCACTGCCTTTGTAATCTTTTGCATCACAGTACTTATCTTTAGAGCTCCGTATCTGTTTCTTATCTGTACAGCTCCAAGGTATGTAGATTTGTTGCATAAGTGGAGAGGGAAAGCAGAGAAGGAATATAAATGTCTGGGATTTGGAAAGTATATGTTGGAATTAAACGGCTCAGTCTGCCTAGCTGATTTTTAAATGCTACCAAGTAATGAATAGATTTCCACGTTTAATTGCTTTCCCAAGGGAAAGGCACAAAGGGACTTCATAAATTTGGATGGAGAAGTACCATAAAGATGAAAAGATGGAAGCTGGTGTTATGCAGATTCAAATCTGGAATGGCTCTAAATCACTAATCATCTGTTCAAAAAGTTAATCTGTTAAGGTATGTTGGATTCTCTGGAAAAAATCAGGAAATAATTAAAAATGGAGGTTTTTCTGAAAAAATGTACTCGGTTAATTGATAAGTTGCTAGGTTTAGGAAGTAGCTAAACATATTAAGATGCCTTGCCCTGCAAAACATAAGAAGTTGGATAATCTGATGTTCCTTTCTGGCCTTAAGCCCTATGCTTTTCACTCTGCCTGTTTCTTTCTAAACAGGACTTCAGGAGGAGACTGGCAACAGCTATGTTCTATAATTAGGTGGTCCTGCAAAACACAATAGGCCTGCCTTTTTCCATGAGAAAATGCAGTTTTATTGGTACTGTACTTATACCATGCAAATAAGTTTGCTGTATCTGAAATTTCAGATGCAAATGCACTTCTGTTAGAAAGATAAACTGTTTTGACTAATACTTCTCCCCCCCCCTTCCCTAAACTGTTAAAATTAAGGTTCATTCTTGAAAACATTGTTCTACACACAGAACAGAGACAAACAAGCCAAATAACTGTGTTATGTGACTGAGTTAAGAGGTAATGACACATCGTATAGTTTTGGTTTTCCCTTTTAGTGGCTGTGTATGTGACATGAGATCAGATAAAGGAAACAGCTGTTCTGTGTAGCTTAACTTTTTCTGAAGTTGACAGAACACAGTGAATGTTTCTTTTTTATTTAAAAATATTTAAAACACTTCCATGCTTTCCCAACATTATTCTAATGCTATACTTGATGTACCTTTTTTTTTTGTGGCTGACTTTGAGCAGCTATGTGAACGCTGTACAATTGCTATGGAGAAAGAAATGGACAAGCCAATGTCTTTCTGGAGTGATCCAACCTAGAAAACACTCTGGAATTCTTGATGCACTGTGATTAAATTGTCTGAGGATGAAAGCCAGGCTGTGATTAAAAATGCCAACCCAATAATTTTATAAAATACAAAGACTTCTGGCATTTGAAAAGAGTTTTCTGAGTTTCTCTGCATGCCTTCCCCTAATATAGTATACCTTAAAAAGAAATATGTAACTGTCTTTAACCTAACTAGTCACTACCATAGAGGATCACTGGCAGCATTAAAGTATTGCCAATGAATAGCAAGGTGATGTTTTATGTAATGAATTTATATATGTCACCATCAAATAGGGAAAGGTTTCTGATGTCTAGTATAAAAATAGAGAAATAAGGGAGTCCTGCTAACACTGTTTACTTTGGCTGTCATGGATTAGGCTATGCATCTTCTTCCATGCTGAACTTCTACATATAGGTCTGCTAATGTCTAGAACAGTTCCCACAGTCTTGGCTTGTGATAAAAGTGACCTTCTCTCTGTGTCCTGCATGGCCTTCTTCCCATTTGGCCAAATCTGAGTCCCTGCATGCCAGAGATCTGCACCATATATCCTTTGTATATCTGAATCGTGACAAGGATCAGCTGATATAAAACATGAGGAGAGACATGAAGACCATGTTTGCAAGAGCCTCATGACTGCAGGGGGCAGATTTGCTCTAATTCACATCAGTGGTGTGTGTCTTCAAAGAATGTGAAGCTGCTGTTGTGTGCAGAAGACGATCACATTAGCGCTATGATTATGCCATCTGGCTCTCAGCAGCGTTTGTCCACAATGTTCACTGTGCCAGACCTATTCTGCAATAGAACCACATATATCTTGACCCTTTGATCTTTAGGATGATTATACAGATCATCAATTAGGAAAATGCTTTATTCTGTAGCACAGACGTGATTCGAAAACCAATTACTCTAGTTACACAGATTACTGCAGTGCTCTGGATCATCAGGGTTGACCGCATTGCCTTATGACATGTCAGAAAACTGCAAGAACAATAGACAGTCTGAAAACAATAGCATAGTGTGAATTTTAGCATATCATTAAACAGCCTTGTGTGTAATATATGAGTAGTTCCATACACATCTTTTGGAAAGTTGTGTTTTGTTGTGTGCTATTGTCAACCAGAACTGTCTGAGCACATTGCACAGTGGTGCTCTCACGTAAGGATCACCACTGGCCTTTTGCTACCAACAGTTCATGTGATGTAAATTATTTACTTCCTCAGAATAGGTAAATGAAATACTAGTGAGCTACTAGAGAGAATGTATAGCACATAATTTGAAGTTCCAGGTTTGCTTAGTTATTCCCCCTTGTTTTTATAGGAAATATTTTCTTCTTTTGGTGTGATCAAGCAATGCTAAATGTTCTAGCTGCTATTTCCAAATAAAATTCTGTCATCAGGCACCACTTGTCTTTAAAAGTAGTCTGGATTTATCTGATCAGCTCAGAGTACTTTCCTGCTATATCTTAGCAGGAAAGATTAGCATCTACTTTGAAAACGGTAAGGAAGTTTAGGAAATTAACTTTTATATTAGACAGAACTTAACATCCTGAGGCTTCGTCTCCAGATATCTTTAATAAAGTATAGGAGAGCTGAGTCCTATATCTGTGTAGGAGAGTTACTGTTCAGTATCAAAGGTACCTGGACATGGTCCAAAAATTTCTTTAATCTGCCAGTGTACCTAGAAATTATTGCCAGTGTAGTCCATGCTGTGAGTGCTCAAAAGGAAGTGAATTCTATTGTAAGTGTTTTTCTGGAAAATCCTTTGTATGCTTTTGAAAAATAAGTTGTAGCATTTGTTTCTTGTATTTATACTACTCTGCATCCTTTATTTTATCTGTTTGATAGTTCTCTTGCTATAGACAATCTTTGAAGTCACAAATTTTTATTTCTGTGTTATGGGCTACAGAACTAAAAAGCTTATGCCATCTGAGTGCTTTTTCTTGTTCTCTTACATGTTACTTGTTGAATAATTCATGATGATTTTTAAGGCAATAAAATTACAATTTCCAAAGTCCCTAGATGGTTTAGGTTAAACTTTCAGTAGTGTCACCTAACTTGTTGCCCATCTTGAGAAAGCTGTAAATTCTGACAGCACTTTGTTACTTTTGTCGCTGGCTGCTTTGCCCAAAATCAATAAGCAAGGCTGGAAAAGTGATTTGAGCAGTGCTTCTTTTGTTCATATTTCTATCCTCAAAAGCAATATTTCAAATTCTATACACTGAGATACTCATAAACATTCTCTAAGTAGGAGTATTGCTGGAATTGTTGACTCCTGGGATTTGGTCATTTGTTTAGGGCTGAGTGCATCCTGTCTAAATTAAGAGTAAATTTGTCTGATTTCCCTACATAGCAAAAGAAGGGAGGGGGAGTCATTCCATGAGTCCACATAAACCCAAAATCTACAATCTAACTCTAGCTAAAGTGGTTTGCTCTTTCCATCGATATTTGTAATGAAACACTATTCTCTCAAACTGATGAAGTCAGATAGATAAATCCTGGTCTTGATGTATAAAAAGAGATGAGAAATTACTGGTTTCATGAGGAAGATAAAAAAGGTGGAAGAAGGTGGGTAGATGATTTTGTGGATTGATGTGAAAGTGCTCCTTCCTAAGTGAAGGAAGTAGGGGACAATATCAAATGTTCTAAAATAAGGAGCAAATTTTTTCCATTCGTAAGGAGGTTATATTAATATTCCCACTTGATACAGTAGATGTACTGTACGGCATGTTCCATTTCCATTCCACTTCAGTAATCATGGGTTTTCTTTGCTGTTGTTTTGGTTTTGGGGTGGTTTTTTTTGGGGGGGGGGGTGGGGGGGTGGTGGTGGTTTGGTGGTTTTGTTTGTTTGTTTTTGTGGGTTTTTTTTTTGTTTGTTTGGGTTTTGTTTTTACTTTCTTTTGTTTTTCCTCTGCATAGAACAACAGCTTCCAGGCAGGTGAGGAAGGGATGAACATGTGGAAAGAGTGCATTGCCAGTGGGGTCAGAGATGGGGCAAGCAGAAACTGCTTAGGACAGGAAGGAGACTATGGCATAGAGCAAGGAGTGGGGAAAGAGGAGGAGAGGACCATGGCCATGGAACTTGATGAATGCACCTGGAGGGTCAGCCTGTAAGACAGAAGATGGTTTCACTATTTATGGTAAAGAGGAACTCTCAATGCATACTCTTCAGTGAACAACTCAGAAAAGGGATCACTAGCTTTGCCCAGGCAAAAATTTTAACTGCTAAGTGAAAAATTCATGGCGCACTGAAGACCTTCTGGTGACAGCAACTGGCAAGGCCACCAGCAGCCATGTCCTGTCCCGCTGCCCCAGCCCACCTCAGCTTACGAGGAGGCTGCAGAAATGTCCTTCTGCAGCAATGCGGGATGTCCCCCTTGCTGGGCCAGCACATTGTCGGCATGGGAGCTTCATGGAAAGTAACTGAAAAACCAGTCATGCCATTTGACTGCAGCAATAGCCATCCAGATTATAGAATCATAGAATTGTGTAGGTTGGAAGGGTCCTTTAAGATCATCTAGTCCAACCATCAACCTAACTCTGATTAAAAAAAAGCAGAAAAAGAAAATCATAAAAAAGAACCCCCCACATTATTAAACTTAGTCTCTAAGCACTATGTCAACCCATTTTTTGAAAACCTCCAGGGATGGTGCCTCAACCACTTCCCTGCACAGCCCATTCCAATGCTTAATAACCCTTTCAGTGCAAAAACTTTTCCTAATATTCAATCTGAACTTCCTCTGGCACAACTCGAGGCCGTCTCCTCTTGTCCTGTCACATGTGACTTGGGGGAAGAGACCAATCCCTGCCTCTCTACACCCTCCTTTCAGGTAGTTGTAGAGAACAATAAGGTCTCCCCTCAGGGGATTACCTGGGCCTACAGGTTTGCTTTGTATCCTTATCATTCCCCATATTCTACTCCTTACTCCCCTACTTTTTTTCTTCATATTTATCCATCAGTAATCTTGCAGATATATGTACAAATGTATATGCATACATATACATATGTCCACGGTCTCCATCTGACCTCTATATTTACAGACCTGATTTAATGATGGCGATAGCCCAGCTCTGAGAGATTTGATTAGACCTACAGAAGTTCCTTCCACCTAATATTTCTGCGATTTTTACATTGTTGTGTGTACATCACTATAATAAGTTTTCACCTTGCAGGTATCACTTTGTATAGTATTTTCTGGCAGAAAGTCCATCTGCTCACACAGAAATGTAATTAATGCAACAATCCAGCTTTCTTACTCAAGGTCCTTATTCATTACAAATCAAGTTAAATGGAGAAGACAAAACTTAATCTATTTGCAATACATTGAAATATTTGTTTTTTACTGTGGCGTCTGAGTGCTTCTCAGTTTTTAATTTATTCATCCTTACAATTACATTTTGGAGGTAGAAAATCTGTGTTAACTGTATTATACCTCTAAGAAATGGAAATGCAGAGATAATGAGGACTTAGGGGCTTATATTTGATCCTTAGATCCTCAGATCCTCAAAGTCACTTTTTAGCTGCTGCCAGACCTGAAAATTAGTATATTTCTGAGGTACATAAAATATTACCTCAGTATTTCCATAGTCACCAAGATCCTACAGCATCTGTCCCATGAACTAAACCACACAGTGTTTATAATGAATCTGATAAGCCTGGAAAAGGCCCAAATCTTAATGTAATACCTGTAGCAAGCAGTAATACTACTGCTCCATTTGCTTTATGCCCGCAGTTCAAAGACGGAGCTGATCTTGAAGACAGACCTGAAGCAATCTCTCCCATCTCCCTGAACCATGCTTTTGTCTCTTGGCTTTTCTGTACCTTATACATGAAATTATCATTTATGGGACGACTAACCTCTGTTACCCAATGTAGTCTACCTGGACTATTGGTTATTCTCACAGTTGCCTATTTTAGTTTATTATGTAGTGAAATAACTTAAATAGAGAGAGAAAGCTAGCCACACTGAAGGATCCCTGTGAGCAATAGGTATAGATTCAAATCTAGTAAGAAAAATTAAAACAGTAATTTAGATTTTTTGGAGGGGAGGGATGGGGCGTGTGCAAGATAAAACATATTTATCCACTGGAGCTTGATAAAATTGCATCCTTTTCTTACCACCTTGTGCTTTGTAATGGAAAGGAATAGGCTGTTGGCAAAATCTGACTCCAGAAAAGGGCTTGAGTTATTGAGTTGGAATTGTATGGTAGTGCCTAAGTCATGCTCCTCTGTGTGCGGGGGGAATGTGGTCACTATTTGTTTGTTTGCTTTTGCTTGTTTTTTAATGAAATCCAGTTCTTCAGTCCTTAGCTTCCTGTAGGAAGTCTGTGGAGTGTTTTTTACTTCCTACCCTTCGATACCTGTCCTAGGCTTTCTTGGTGGTAAAGTGAGAAAGGTTAAGTTCCACTGAATAGTTTTTTAGAGCACAGTTTCTCTTCATAAGGAAATAAACTTCCATGCTATTGTCTTAACCGTTTCCTGTGATGGAAAGAGATTTGCAGAGCTGGTAATGCCACCTTTGCTTGTAAAGCCCTCTTGTATTCTCTGAAGATTATTATTTGGTGGAAGGACCATTTTCTCTGAGAAATTTCAAAAGTTTAGACCTGAATTTCAAATACCAAGTTTGGAGTAGTCCCTGGTGAGGGAAGAAGTTTTCTGTTGGGTCAGCACTTTCCCAGGACATATGTAGGACTGTGTCAAATCAAACCTTTCCTGAAAGCCATATGAAAGTCTGTTCTGGTGACATCAGGGAGGCCCAATTCAGCCAGGCCCTAATTAGCTGTTGAAAATAGGAAGAACTGAAACTGAAAAGCAGCTAAAGTCTGGGAAACAACAGTTAAAATTTCAATACTGAAAGGATGTTTAAAAGTTGGGATTTTTTAACTTTGAGGATAAATAATTTTGAATCTGGTTCCATAGAATTCAGATTTAAAGCATAAGAAAATAATATATCAATACATAATTTTAAAATTTGTACAGATGAAAACAATATAGACCTAAATGCAAAACATAATGTGTATATTTCAAGACTGATTTGAACCACAAGTCATTGGTGGTATTCTCTTTTAATTCAGGCATGGAAACCAGGTTTTGAATAAATATTATTATAATTACTTTGGCAAGAACATAAATCTGAAATCTGCCTAAGTGCTGTAAGCTTTACTTATTTCTCAGGGGATTAATTATACCACTATAAATATTTGAGCATGGAATAAGTTAATAAGATAAAAATAGGATAACAGTAATATTTTCAAATATAATAAACACAAGGTTTGTAATTGTCTTTCAAGGAAAAAAGTACTCTTTTTAAAACATTCAAAAGGCATAAAATATCATTCAAAACAAATACAGTAAATCTGAGCAAACTATCACACATATGAGACAATGATCTATTATTCATTTTCGATCTTTTCTATGGATCTTTACCCATTGGTTCTTTTCTTCATTTGTTGTCTTTAATATTGATTGTGTGGTGACAATATAGCAGGATATATATTATAACAGAATATGTTACAACAATATAACAGTTCATATAAAAGGATTTTCTAAATAGGCTGTTGTGGGACTTCAGTTATGAAAATTTCCAAAAAAAATTGAAAATGCTAACTGTGAAGAACAGTAGAATGCATGCCAGTGGCTTTGGCAGTGCTCTTTGCAGAATAAGCTTTGTTTGCCACCAAAATCAGTCTTAGGGGCTGGCGAAGACAGCTGAAACTGCAACCTTACTAGGTGAAAGGAGTACTGCCTGGAAAGCAGGGAGAGAATTACACCGAGTGTAGTCTTCCTTTTCTGTTTTTATGTAGCTTTTTGCTTACACTATCATGGAGATGATAAGTGGGCACATACGCTGAAAAAGGCACGCTTGCTGCACTGTGAGTAAGGAGAATGCAACATGTGTGTTTTCCATAGAGAGTGAATATAAATATTTGGGTACATTCTGCTAAGGCCAACGTTTTTTCTGGCCTTTTATTTCAAGGTGGTTTTTTTTTCGACTTCCCAGCTTCTCTGCTTGTTCTGCATCCTTTCTACTTCAGGATATCTACTTTCTTTCTCCTGTCTTATGCAGGTGTGTATATCCCCATACATGTACTTGCACAGGAAATATTACTGTGTCAAAAGCAGACTTCTAGGAACAGTCACGTGCTAAGTCTAAATCTGACTCTACAACTATTGACAGGAAGGTATAAAGAGACCAAGAGGATTTTCCTTGGCATTCTTCAGCCTCTCATTTTTCCTGCTTTGCTTCCCTCTTCAGAAGCTGGCTTGGAGCTACAGTAAATGCTGAAGTGTTTTAAAAACTATACAGTGTAAAAAACATTAAGTGGTACAGCTGCCACCTAAATTTTTTAGCATTGGTATGAGCGTCTTTTGTTTTAAACTGGGGAATGAGGAAAAAAATAAAAAAAATAAAGGAAAATTATGAACTGAGTTCATTCCAGTTTTCATTTAGTAGAGATTCCTGTAGAATAGTTTCCCAAGAAATACAGTGAGAGGCTTACTGCTTGAATATTTAAATGTTAATTGAACAAATACCTAGAGAAATATATTGTGGGGAACAGTCCTGATATAAAAAATGGATACCCAAAAGCCTTTGCTTCTGAATTAGATTCTGCTCTCAGAAGCTCTCATCACCAACAAAATTTTGCAGAGCTTGTCTCTGCTGCACCTTTTCTGTGCAGTGACTTGAGCTGGGTACGAGAGGGAATGGTTTCAAGCTGCAACAGGGTAGGTTTAGACTGAACATTAGGAAA